>LR738713.1:267901812-267972132 GCA_902687465.1 Secale cereale | reverse complement strand
CCATGATCATCCAAAGGTCTTGGCGATACTTGTGTCTTTTCGGTGATGAATTGGTTTGGAGACATAGGGTGGACCACATATTCCTTTCTCTTCCACTTGTACCTATGGTGATTGGTGCTCCCATTGTGGATGAGGCCACAGTCAAATTACAATGGGAGTCCCAAGAGAAGGTGACAAACGGTCATGGACGCGGATCTTGAAAGGTACTTCAACAATGTGCTTGACCTTGCTAGTGCCGATGTCACTAAGCCATTTGAACTTGTAGGGTCAAGGATGACACTTGTACTTGAGGTGCAACTTGAGCAAAGTTTTTCACTAGCCAAGCTGGAACAACTACCACCATCAACGATCATTTTGATTGATCTTTCGTTGATTCCGACTCTTTTGTCAAAAAGGTGGCATCGTTGGTCGGCATTATCTTGTTATTGAACAGTCAAGATCATGAAGAGACAACAAGAGCGGGGCTTGCATCATTGTCACGAAGGACTTGATCATCTTCTTGATTTACGTGTTGATGACGAGCAACGTGTTGCAAAAATTTCATTTCTCCTTCACTCACAGATTCATACTCTCCATCTTCATTGATCACCATAGTGCGTTTGGAGGGACACTCAAATGACTTGTGGCCGTGTCCCGTGGATGTGAAGTACTCAATCTTGCTTGTGTTGTCGGTTGAGTCCCTTGAGTCACCAGTGCCTTGGAGCTTGAAGGACCACCACTAGAGGGTGTAGCCCGTTGGTATGACACCACACTTTAGGTAGCTTGAGGATTGGCGGTAAAGTTCATCGAAGGGCGGGAGGAGTGCTTGGAGTACTTGATGTCATCATGGACTTATTGCTCCGCCTTCGTTGCTTGGTGAACCAATTCGAGCAAGTTGTTGTAGGGTTAAAAATCCACAGTTCTCTCGATGGGATGGTTAAGTCCATTGAGGAAACGCGCCATCGTTTGCTCATCGGATACCTTGACATTTGCTTGGATCATTGCAATCTCCATTTTCTTGTAGTACTCTTCGACGGTCTTGGTCCCTTGCTTGAGAACTTGGAGCTTCTTGAAGAGGATGCGAGTATAGTGTGTGGGCACGAATCTCGCTCTCATGACTAGCTTCATTGCATTCCAAGTGTCAATAGGGGTTTCTCCTTCTTCTCGACGAAGGTCTTGAACTTGTTCCCACCATAGGAGTGCATACTTGTCGAACTCGAGGGAGGCTATGGCAATCTTCTTTGGCTCATTGAAGTTGTGGACTAGATCTTGCCCACCTTGAGGGCCCAAGAGATGTCGTCTTCGGGGTCGATACCTCTGTAGAACTTAGGCATTGTGAACTTTAGTTTGCCAAAGCGATCTTCGCCTTCTTGAAGGTTGCAAGGCTGATGTTGTTTGCATTCTTCTCCTTCTTCAAGGTGGCGAGGATATAAGAAGTCCTGGTCGCCTGCATGATACTCCTTGTTCGTGCAATTGCGATCAGCTTGCAACTTCATGTGATTTTGCATTGCAGTCAAGTGTTGACGTAGGAGGGTGTGTGCGCTGCTCTTTGTTGTAGTGTTCCTTCCAAAGATGCAATAACATATGCCGAGGAGGGGGTGGGGGGTGCATAGCTCCAAAGTTACGATTGTCGCCATAAATGGCACAAAAGGGGATCAACCGAGAGCGGTGGGAAAAGATGAATTGTACCAAAAGTCAATAGGAGGGAGCCAAGTGCGCCATTCTTTTGGCAAGGGTGCATAGCTCCAAAATTACGATTGTCGCCATAAATGGCACAAAAGGGGATCAACCGTGAGTGGTGGGAAAAGATGAATTTTACCAAAACTCAACAGGAGGGAGCCAAGTGCGCATTCTTTTCGCGAGTCACGCACTACGCAGTGGAGAGGCATATCGAGCCACTGGTTCACCCTAGGTTAGCCCATCTATTTGCGGGTGGTATGCCATTGAGTAGAGAAGCTTTGTGTCTAGTGCGTCATAGAGATCTTTCCAGACGCAGGTGGTGAACACCTTTTCATGACCGATAATGATTAATTGGCGCATTCTGTGTAGATTGACAATGTCTAAGAACACTACCTAAACTTTGGTATCAGTGAGTGGATGGCAGAACGATACAAAATGAGTGTACTTTGAGTAGCAATCGACCTTGCCAAGAATGACGTTGTAGCCTTCAGACAATGGAGCCCCTCGACGAAATCTATGCTGATGTCTTGCCAGACAACTTTGGGAATGGGCAACGGCTAAAGAAGGCCAACCAACTTTTGAGTTGTTGTCCCTGGCGTGTTGGCATATTGCACATTATTGAACAAGGTTTTCCACTTGTCGTTTCATGCTGGACCAAGTAAAAAAATTCTCCAGACCCTGATAGGGGCAACCATGCTTGAGTGACCTCCAACTACGTTGGAATGAAAAGAGTGGATCCATTTGATTTGGAGTGCCGAATTCTCCCCAATGTGTTGATAGATCTTGCGCGGTTTAAAACCATGGTCTTCAGACAATTGCGAGGTGGGTGGCTGGGTCAATAGCATAGGAATTCAGTACGTCCTTTTTTTCTCTCGAGAAAACGCAAAAGAGTTTGCGTTTCATTGCATTGAACAGGAAGACATCGGGGGTACAACCTCCAGGAAGGAGGGACACACACACACACACACACACGCGATCGTCCTCACCAAGCGACTACAACTAGGTAAGGAGGTGCCCTCAACTACAACACACAATGACATTAGGCCTCGCCAAGCCCGACCTCCAGCCAAAGATGGCGAGGCGCCGAGACTCGGAGCAACAGGGCAGCATCACCGCCATTGCTAGACACCACCAGGGACGATTGCAGCTCCAGGACTGCCCAAACCAACGTACCACACACCCATGTGCCTAGGAGTCGGCGGGTGAAAGACAGGGCCCGACAGGAACTGGCGTAACATTCGTTGGGGGAGCGCCGGCGCTAGCATACGTTGCGACCTGCTCCCTGTGCAGCCGTCGACGCTAGAGCGATGCATCACCAGCCACCATCTGCCCCATCAAACTCCACATGCAGCCAAAGCAGCGCCATCAAGAGGGTAACGGCGTTGAGACGCCGCCGCTGCCCGGTCCGGGAGTCCGGAGCTTGGATTTCTCCCGGTGCTCTAGGAGGAGGTCCGGTCAGGGTCATGCCAACGCCTCCAAGGAGGTGACGGCACCCTCGGGCGTCGCCGTTGACAGTGCAGGCCATCGCAGCACGGGGATCTCGCCCTGACCCAGGAGCAAGGACCTCAGATGCAGTTTTAGACTGGACATGGCAAAGAACGCCGGAGAAGATATACACAAATGGAGGAGGGAAACCTAGGAACGTCGACTGTCGCAGAAGTGGGCACTGTCCGGCGTAGTGCTAGTAGGCCGGCCACCGTCGGGAGCGCGTCCAGAAGGCGACAACAGTCACCTGCATCGCGCCGCCGCCGCACCGGCCCGCAGCTTCCGCCGCCAGGATCCGCCGTGGCACAGCATCGCAACAACCGTTAGGGTCACCGCGCGCATGCTCACCAATCCAGCGGCGGCCACTGGCGGCGGCCGGGAGGGGTGGGAGGAGGGAGAAGGGTGGGCGGGGCAGAGAGGTTGACGCGGGCCAGATCGGGCCTGCGCGGCCTAGATCTGGGCGCCTGCAGCTCTGCCGCTCATTGTAGCGGCCAACCGTCGCTAGGCAGCTCCATCGTGCGCACGCACCGCGCCATCTCAACCTCCCCTGCACGCGGACTGCCGTCCGCCGCGCCACCGCACGCTCCCGCCGCTCCAGCGCGCCCAACACCAGCGCGCGAGCACGTGAACAAGGCCCCCCCCGCCGCCATCCACCGACGTGGGCTTCGCCCGCCAGCATCCTCCGGCGACGGCGAGGGGAGGGAGGGGAGAGGGGGGGCTTGGGTGGCGGCTAGGGTTTCGCCACCCGAGTCGGCCCTGGGAGCGACGTGGGGGCCGGGGGTGGAGGGGTCCTCCACAATATTGTTGTTGCTCAATTTAGTACCTCCTGAAGCCACAAAGGACGACATTCAGAAATGGCTTGCGGACAGAAAAGGTGGCCACTGTGGGACAAAGCATCGGCAACATGATTTTCCTTTCACTTGCCGTAAGTGATTTTAAACTGGAATCCCATGCGTCATGGCCATGTCCTAAAGATCAGAAAGGAGAGTTTGTTCCTCCAAATAGCTGAGGATGCGGTGGTCAGTGCGAATCACGAACTCAGCTCGTTGAAGATAGGGCCCCCACTTCTCGACGGCGAGGAGGAACTCCTTATAATTTGACGGGTGTTGGCGCTGGGCTCAACACCTTGCTAGGAAAGCAATCAGATTTTGCTTTTGGATAAAAGACCACGCCAACGCCAGTGTCGTGCATTTGTTTCCACAACAAACTGCTACTGGAAGTACAAGAGGGCGAGGACGGGGGAACTGGCCATCGCTGCTTTGAGCTGATCGAAGGCAGATTGAGCAAGGTATGTCCAAGTTCTTGAGGAGTGAAGTGAGGGGCTTGGTGACGAGATCATAGTGCCTCATGAACTTGTGGTAATACTTCGTCTTACACCCATGCTGACATCATCAACATTAGTCGCCAACTTTGAAAATTCAATATGATTTATTACATAAACCATTAATCCTTTTAGTGATCCGTATTCACTGTAGGGTCTCTATTATAAGATCTCATGTTGTTTTTTACGTTTGAGGTTTTTTCCCGTCATTGCTAGTTGATAGGTTACAGTACCGTGGTTGCCATATTATAGGCGAACAATCAAGAACACCAAAATGTTGGTTGGGTAAGTTACACAAATCAATGTTACAAATATCGAACTGCACGGTTAATCCTTGCTCAGGGCATTTCCATATGAATAAGCCCTATTCAATCCATTTTTTTTGCGAGACTATTAAACGGGAGATTTATGATTAACTTCAGTCTCATGGGGTAGACAGCCAAAAAAATTGGGCACTTTGGCCCCTAGGGTTGGGGGATTTGGGGCGTGCTGCCTGCTTTCCCGTTGTATTTCTTTGGCCACCAGCCAGTTCCTCTCTGCTATGGAAAGGCTGACTGGGAGCCGTGGTGGTGGCCGTCGGGGAGCAACGAGCCTTCAAATCAGCGGCGGCGACCTGTGAAACGGCAGTGGCCACGAGCGGGCTAGCAATGGGCAGCAACATACGAGGAGCAGCGGCTGGTCAGCAGGAAGGCGGCGACAACGAAATGTCTGTCCTTGGGAAGCCAGCTTTGAGGTGGTCCAGTGCGTACATGGGGCAAAGCAGCATGGGGAGTAGCTGGAGCGACAACTTAAGGGGGCTTTGTGCATGGCGGAATGAAGCGAGTTGCGTGATTGGAGTAGCAGTAAATCGGGTCAAGGTAGTGGGAAGTGATAAATCGACCAAGAGATTGATTTCGAGAGGAGATCGAAAACTTCGATCAAGAGAGGAGAGGATAACAAGACTGAGAATTTTGATCGAAAAGTGGAAATGAGTTGCGACATCCAGTGGGAAGAAAATAAAATTAAAAGTTTAAAACCATAAACTTGGGGCTCTAAAACCATGTTAGGAAATACGTGACTTGTATTCCCATGGGGCCGTAGGCCGGTATATATACATGTACAGGTGCAGCATACATCCAGAGAGCCCCTTATACAATGGGGAAAATACAAAGGCTCTACGACGCTTTAATATAACTCTAACAATGATTGTATGTTTTGCCATCAGACAGATAACACTTCTAAGAATCTGTCGTATATGATTGGACTTTTTTAGCACTGTGCTCGAGTTGGTTTCTAGATCTTATGGGTTTCAGCTCTAGTCTACCCCAACTTGTCTGGGACTAAAGGCTTAGTTGTTGTTGTTTGTTGTTGTTGTTATAGAGAGTCAGCTGGTTAAATGGCCAGTATATGTACAGCTAGTTACACCATTCTGATGATCGATTTCTTTTATATTGTTATCATTATTTTCTATTGAAGCTGTGAGTATTTAAATCTTGACATTGTTTCACTTTCTTTTCTAGCCCCAGAAATGGTGGATAAATCAGTTGATGCCATGATGGCTAGGCTTCGTGGTTTTTATGTACAAGCAAAAGAACTCTCCGAGGGTGAAGTCAGGTAACATTTGAAACTTCTAGTCAGCGAGGTATTTTCTTCGTGCGAAAAAAAGTCAGTTGAGGATCTCCATGTTAGATTAAGGTTCCAAAAATAAATAGTTGGAAGGCATCCATATCTTAACTTTAAAGTGCCGCATTGCCCATCTTCATCGTTTGTTTAAGTTTGAACTTCGAGAAGTCTGTTTTATGTGGGTTACTAGTTTGGATGACTGTAGTACTAGATTATCTGTTGAAGTACTTCCCAACTATAAAATGCGAGTGACTTGTCTGCAAATTGTGAGGACATGCTGTTCAGTTGACTTATGCAATGTCGTTGAAACCACCTATGTTAAAATATGCATTAGTTGGGCCGGCTTCTGTGGGAGGTGAAGAGTGCTTAATCAGGGTGTTAGGTATGCGAAATTTGAATTTGTAGACTTAAATACTCTTTTGATTTATCAAGTTTTGCACAATATAGCCAACCCGTTTTATTTGTTAGGAAGTATTAGTATTGGTCTAGGAGTCATTATTAGGCGAAATTTGAATTGGTAGACTTAAATACTCTTCTGTTTTATCAAGTTCTGCACAATATAGCCAACCCCCTTTTATTTGTTAGGAAGTATTAGTATTGGTCTAGGAGTCATTATTAGGCTATGTGTCTTTCCTTATACCCCCAAGTCTTGTGTAATACTCCCCCTTGGGCCTTGCAATACAATCAAGTTGCTTCCATAACACTATTTAGAAAATGGAAGTTTTTTAACATCTATGTAGTCTCAGGTACAATATAAGTTGTCGTTCTATTTGAATGCTTGCACTACTTCCCTCCCGCGCTCTCCCCCCTCGTGTTGTCCCCGTGGGCGACCCGGGGGTAAACCTTAGCCACCGCCACTCGAACCCACCCGCCTCTCCCCCCTCCTCACCGTCGTTCGCAGCGCCGCCAGGCTTGGCAAAGCCTGGCCGGCAGGGCGGCTGCGGGGCTTATCCACCCTTCGAGCATCACGGCCGGCGCGGGACGGCCAAATCGAGAGGAGGCGCCGGGCAACAACTCTTGGCGGCGTCGTGCGCGGCACGGCAGCTGCGTCTAGGATGCGCGCTAGGCGGCCGATCCAATCTATGCGGCGTGGCGGCGATGGCTGTGGCGGCATGGTGGCCGGCCCTATCTCGGGCGGCAGCAGCTGCAGGCGCAGCGCGGCCCTGTACCGGGAAGGGTGGCGGCTGCGGTCGGTGTGCCATCGGGCGTCGGATAGGCGGCGGCGACGGCGTGGAGGCCATGGTGGACTGGTCGGCGGCGCCTTCGGTCAGATCTGATTTGGCCGGTGCAGCCGGCGGTGGTGGCCATCTCCTCCGTCGGAGGTGGTCGGCCTGACACTGGATGGTCAGATCTCAAGATCCGTCATCTAGTTCTGGCTGCGAGTCGGGAAGACATAGTTGCCGGTGAAAAACCGAGCTGTTGGCAGGCAATGGCGGCGTTCTGCGTCGTTACCTTGATGAAGGCATCATCGTGTAACTACTGTTGACCCACTCGTGCTGCTCCGGGGGAAACCCTAGGATCTGGTCTTCCAGATCGGATGATGACGATACTGCGGTGTCGTTTTCTCTCTTGGGAGCATCATTTGTGGAGCAACACTGGAAGACAGAGGCAAGAGGTGGAGCGGCTTCGTCTTGCACAGAGCTTTTGGTGGAGATGTCAAGTCATGTCTGGTCGACAGGTGCTACGCTGTGTCATGCCTGGTCGGCAGGTGGTACGTGTTGGCTTTAGATCGCTAGATCAGTTCACCGAAGCAACAATAGCGGTACGTGCAAGCTAGCAATGCAAGCAGGCTGGTTGATTGATGAACATTAGCTATCTAGTACGTGCACTGTTAGACCTTTGAACCTGAGCATTGATAGTTGTGGATGACACTAGGAGAGTTGGGACAATTTTCGTTGGTTTATTTCTCACACAATGCCATGCCAACCTCGTTGGTTTATTTCTCACACAATGCCATGCCAACCTGAGGGGTTGGGGATACGTACTTATAGGCTGCTAGCCAGCCAAGCATATGCTGAGATGCTGCTAAGATGCCAGTCTAAGATGCTAGTCTAAGATGCTACTCTAAGATGCTATCCTAACTGACAGTCTTTGATGGTCCGGAACTCTATCCTAACTGCCACAAGGACCATGTGCTGCAGCCCCACAAAGACCCTAGTACACGGACTTATCCATCATTCTCCCCCTAAGTCTTGTACGTCGTCTTGTGGGAGAGTTGAATCATCCCAATCCTGGAGCAAAGTTCGAGGAACTTGACCCTCCCAAGAGGCCTGGTGAGCAGGTCTGCGAGCTGGTCCGTGGTGTTGATGTAGCTCGCCTCGATGCTCCCTTCTTCCACACAGCTGCGGATGAAGTGATACCTCAGTCGGATGTGCTTGCTCCGTTCGTGGAACACGGGGTTCTTTGCCAGAGCCAGGGCGGACTTGCTGTCCACCAGGAGCTGCACCGTTCTGGTGTCTTGAACGAGAAGATCACCAAGCAGTCGAGCAAGCCAGAGCGCCTGAGTGCAGGCGGTGGAGGCTGCTATGTACTCAGCCTCACAGCTGGACAGGGCCACCACCTGCTGCTTGACTGATTGCCAGCTCATGAGACACTTGCCGAGGAAGAAGAGGATCCCGCTCGTGCTCTTGCTGGTGTCGATGTCGCCGGCGTGGTCGCTGTCGCTGTACCCGACGAAGTGTGCCGCCCCCGGACACTTGGGGTAGTGGAGGCCGTGGTCGAGGGTCCCTGCTACGTAGCGGACGATCCTCTTCACTGCCTGTTGGTGTTCCGACGTCGGTCGCTCCATGAACCGACTGACATAGCCGACGGAGAATGCCAAGTCCGGCCGTGTGTGGGTGAGGTAGCGAAGGCTCCCCACAAGGCGCCGGTACTGCGTAGCATCCACTTCCTCCGTCGTGCTGTCGCGGCTCAGTTTCAGCCTCTCCTCCATTGGAGTGAGAGCTGGGTGGCAGTCGGTGAGCCCAGCTAGCTCAACGATGCGCTTGGCGTAGGCGGACTGTCGAAGCGCAATCCCGGAGTGGTCCTGGTGCACCTCAATCCCTAGATAGAAGGAGAGGAGCCCCAGATCACTCATCTGGAAGGTGGCCTTCATGTCTTCCTTGAACGCCGCCACCTCTGCATCTTTGGTGCCGGTGATCACCAAGTCGTCAACATAGACGCCCACCAGCAGGGCATTTCCTCCACTGCCTCGTCGATAGACGGCAGCCTCATGCGGACTTTGCTCGAAGCCCATCTTCTTTAGCGTGGAGTCCAGCTTGGCGTTCCACGCCCTAGGTGCCTGCCGTAGGCCATAGAGCCTTGCACAGGCGGAGTACCTTGCCCTCCTGGCCGGGAATCCCAAATCCCGGTGGCTGATGCACGTAGACTTCCTCCTTCAAGTCGCCGTTGAGGAATGCCGACTTGACATCCATGTGATGGACACGCCAGCCCTCCTGGGCAGCTAGCGCAAGGAGAAGTCGCACGGACTCCATCCGTGCCATGGGAGCGAAGGTGTCGTCGAAGTCGACTCCTTCCTGCTGCAAGAAGCCTCGCGCCACCAGGCGAGCCTTGTGCTTGATGATGGCGCCGGCTCCATCCCTCTTCAGCTTGAACACCCACTTAAGGGTGATTGCGCGGTGACCACGAGGGAGGTCAGCGAGCTCCCAGGTGCGGTTTTGCTCGACCGCATCCATCTCCAACTGCATCGCGGCGCGCCATGCCGCATCACTCTCGGCCTCTGCAAAGGACCGAGGTTCGCCGTCCTCACACGCGAGTTGTAGCTGCGCCTCCAGGTCACGTGGCATCAGTCCCGGACCGGCTGGTCGCCGAGTATATTATCCATCGTGCGATATTGCAGCTGTTCGCCTCCATAATATGCGTCGACACGCTCCTCGTCGTGAGTGAGCGGGGAAGCGAACTTCATCGGGTTGTGCTCTGCGTGAGCTGGTGCTGATGAAGACGAACCCGGTGTGGTGACTGGCGGGGCTGGAGTATGCGGCGTCGCCAGTTGTGGTGCCGTCGGCGTGGCAGGCACCGGAGTCGATGTAGTTTTGGGGGCCGGGGTAGGCGTGCCCGGCGAAGAGGAGCTGCTTGCTCCCCCGGCTTCCTTGAAGTGGGCGTACTCGACAATGAAGTCGTCATACGTCAGCGTCGAGCCATCGTCCACCGCCTTGTCCCATTACCAGCCTCGCCCTTTGTTGAACACGACGTCTCGCGCCGTGCGCACACGTTGCGTCTTTGGGTCGAGGATGCGATAGGCCTTTGAGCCCTCCGCGTAGCCGATGAAGACTCCCGGAGTGCTCTTGTCGTCGAGCTTGCCGATGTGGCCGAGCTCCTTGGCGAACGCAAGGCAGCCAAAGACGCGCAAATGGGAGACCGTCGGCTTCCGCCCATGCCAGGCCTCGTACGGTGTCCTGCCGTCGAGTGCCTTAGTAGGCGAGCGGTTGAGGATGTAAACGGCCGTCAGCACCACCTCTCCCCAGAAAACAGCCGACATCCCTCTTTGCTTGAGGAGAGCCCGAGCCATCCCCACAACCGTTTGGTTGCGCCGCTCGACGACTCCGTTTTGCTGCGGGCTGTACGGCGCGGAGTAGTGGCGCTGGATGCCCTCGTCGGCGCAGTACGACGCGAATTCAGCCGCCGTGAATTCGCCGCCGTTGTCAGTGCGCAGCACGCGCAATTTGCGGCCGCTCTCCGCCTCCACACCAACTTGCGCGCGCCTGATGGTGTCCGCCGCTTCTCCCTTGCTGCCGAGAATCATCGCCCACATGTAGCGAGAGAGATCGTCGACGAGCAGCAGGAAGTAGCGTCGACCTCCGGGTGTGGCTGGCGTCACCGGGCCGCACAAGTCTCCGTGCACGAGTTCCAGCTTCTCCTTGGCCCGAAAACTCGCCTATTGGGGAAAGGGGAGTCGTCTCTGCTTCGTCAGTACGCAGATGTCGCAGAACTGCTCCACATGGTCGAGGCATGGCAGGCCTAGTACCATCTCTTTGGCACTTAGACGCTTCAGGGCCTCAAAATGAAGGTGCCCAAAGCGCTCATGCCATTGCCACGTCTCGTCGTCCCGACGGACAGCGAGACAGATCGGTTGTGCCACCTGCACATCAAGGACGTAAAGTCGATTTTCACCTTTGGGTACCTTGGCGAGAAGGCGACCCTGGCGATCCCAGATGCGTAGGACCCCATGCTCAATCAGCACGCGTGAGCCGTTCTCATCCAGCTGTCCCAAGCTAATGATGGAGTTCCTCAGCGCGGGGATGTAGTAGACGCCGGTGAGCAGTCGGTGCTCTCCCGTATTGGTGGCAAAGATGACGGAGCCGACGCCCTTAATTTCCACAACGGAGGCATCCCCAAACTTGACGGAGCCTCACGCATCGGAGTCGAGCTCGGCGAAGAAGTCCCTTCGACCAGTCTTGTGGTGGGTGGCGCCGGTATCGAGGCACCACCCCGTAGTCTTGTCCTTCCGGGAGCCATCGCCGAGAAGAGCGTGTGCTTTTGGCTCATCGAGATGGATGAGAGCTTTTGCGACTGGTGTCGCTGAAGATAGCTCAATGCTTGCATGCGCCATGAACAAAGCCGTCTCCTCCTTCACCTGTGCGACGTGAGCCTGGCCTTGACGTGGTTGCCGGCACTCATTGGCCCAATGGCCAAACCGGCCACAGTTGTGGCAAGTGTTGTCTTGTGCCGGCTTGGGCTTGCCAGCGGCGCCGTCCTTGGCGCCTCCACGGGCGTCACCTTCGGCACGTCCTTGTGCCCTGCCCGGGGGGCCTCTTCGCGTCTTACGCTGCTTGCCACGCTTGCGGCCGTGGAAGAAGGCTCCCCCTTCTTCCTGTCACCAAGGCTGGCATCCCATTGTTCCCGAGTTAGGAGCAGCTTCCCGCCGGTGGTGATGGGCCCCGAGGAAGGTTGAGGCTCGTCGGTGTCGACAACCTTGAGGCGGCTTATCGCCTCCTCGATTGTCATCGTGGAGAGGTCCAGCAAAGACTCGATCGACCGAGCCATCTGCTTGTACTTCTCGGGGATGCACCGAAAAAGCTTCTCGACAGCTCTCTCCTCGGTGTAAGTGGCATCACCAAACTTCACCAACTTCTGCAGCAGAGTGTTGAGACGGAGAGCAAAGTCATCAACGTCCTCACCTGGCTTAGAAACCAGGCTCTCCCACTCCTTGCGAAAAAGAGTGGACTTGCGAGCACGGTCGCTGCCGATGCGTGCCGCGGCGATGGCGTCCCAAGCTTCCTTGGCAGTCCGCTTGCTGGAAAGCGAGAACTGCATCTCGGGCGGGACTGCGGCGATGAGGGCGTCTAACTCCCGTCGGTCCTCTTGGTGGTCGACGTTGTTGTCCTGGACTGCCTCCCACATGCGCCGCACCTGGAGCCTGATCTTCACGATCCCGGCCCACTCGACATAGTTGGTTTTAGTGAGGGTAGGCCACCCAACACTGGGACCAACATCCCTGACCACAGTCCGGACCTCGTAGAGGCCGCGGTCCTGGTCGTTGCAGCCGCCGTCGCGGTGCGCACCTCCACCTAGAGCGCGGGTGTGCTCGGCTGCCCACTGCGCCGTCCGCTCTTGCGCCACTTTGGCGCGGTCTGCGTCAGCGCCGTCGTCCGCAGCCGCGGAGCTGTTGGAGCTGCCGGAGCCGCCCCGGAGTGCCTTGGCATCCGTCGTAGCCTCACGTGTTGTGTCTGCTGCTGCTGCTGCTTCTACCTCCGCCCTGGCTGCTTCTACCTTCGCTCTGGCCGCTGCCAGTTCCGCTGCAGCCAGCCTCGACACCCTTGCTGCCGCAGCAACTGTTGCTACAGCTGCCCGCTCATGCTCCTCTGCCACGGCGCGCTCGGCCTCCTGTCGGCGCCGTATGCTCGAGGTAGCCGTGTGCTGAGAGCGACCTGCAGACATGGCTTGCTGCAGGGGGGCTGTTGCGTGCAGGGGGGCTGTTGCGTGCAGAGGAGGCTGTTGAAGATGAACTGCTGCTCGACAGTCCGGAGGGAGGGAGGTAACCAGAGGCAGACGGAGTAGCTGCTGCTACCGACTTAGGCTGCCCACAGGAAATGCTCAGGGTACAAGATAACGAGGCTTTGATACCACTTGTTAGACCTTTGAACCTGAGCATTGATAGTTGTGGATGACACTAGGAGAGTTGGGACAATTTTCGTTGGTTTATTTCTCACACAATGCCATGCCAACCTCGTTGGTTTATTTCTCACACAATGCCATGCCAACCTGAGGGGTTGGGGATACATACTTATAGGCTGCTAGCCAGCCAAGCATATGCTGAGATGCTGCTAAGATGCCAGTCTAAGATGCTAGTCTAAGATGCTATCCTAACTGACAGTCCTTGATGGTCAGGAACTCTATCCTAACTGCCACAAGGACCATGTGCTGCAGCCCCACAAAGACCCTAGTACACAGACTTATCCATCATGCACCGCCGTAACCTCTCGTACGTGAAGCTGGCTTGATAGTGCTATAATCGCTCTATCGATTTGCATCTTCGTCGTCGACGGAACTCTTGCGTAACTTGGCAACAGAAGAAAACAAATCTGTTTGATGGCCACAGATGCCTGTCGCACCTTTTAAACTTTGTTGCTTTGATCTTATGTTTACATCGTGGGGTTACATTACATGGGTATATAAAGGAGCTAAACAGCCCAAGAGCTAACCTAGTCAGTTCCTACTTGGGAGTACTACTCCGATACGCATACAGACATGTGCTCGGACGTCTTGTTTAATCCCAATATTCACCCCCCTAAACATGAGGTCTTCCGTGCGACCTGGGTCCCATATGCGACGACTACTGCTACTACTCATAAGCGTTATCGTCGGCATTGCCCTCGTCTGATGCGGGGCTAGCCCGATCTTTCACGATTGGAGGGGATTCCCACGAAGAACACGATGGGAAATCACGAGGGGAACGAGGGGAAACACTCAAATCAACAAGAAACAATCACACATATGCTAGATCCAAGTACACACGATGTCACAAAGATCCAAAGACAACAAAGAAAGATACAAGGTAGCTAGTTCATCTTCGTGAGGAGGTCTTGAGGGGTCTTCTCCGTGAGGAGGTCTTGAATCCACTTGGGGGATCTTCTCCGTACATGCCGCGGTCTCTCGAACGAGAAGAACCAAGGGGATGAGCAAAGCTCTATCTCACAAATGAGCTATCACAGTGCTAACCCTAGAAATGAGGTGGGGGAGGAGTATATATAGTCTTAGCCACGAAGGGGTAAGTGGGAGAGGATACATGGGCCTCTGGCCCGACTCTGCGCGTAGGCAGGCGCCGTATGTTCGGGCTGGGGGCCGGATGTTCGGCCGTTCGCAGGAGTCCGGATGTCCGGCCTGGTGGTGGCCATTCTTCGGGTGCATTCTGTTGCCCTTGACGGATTTCCGGGGCGATGCCAGATGTCCGGCCAGTTGACAGGCGCCGGATGTCCGGTGGTCGGCCGGATGTCCGGCTGCTGAAGCTCTTCGGTGCATGCGCTGGATGTCTGGCCTCTGGCCCGGATGTCCGGCCGCTGTAGCTTCCAGCAGTTTCGTCTTCTTCCGTCGTCGCTTCCATGCTTCCCTCGCAGATTGTGTAGTTGTTCCTTGGCGCTTGCACTCCTCCTCAACATCCGAGAAGCTCTGCCAATACCTATGCATGCACACGGGAGAAGTGTCAAGTAGTATACCATCCCCGAAGGGGTCAAGTGAGCACGTGTAAAGGAGATGATTCACCTTTGTGTATGTGAAGTAAATGTCGCACGTGTCACTTGACGAACGGACTCTTGACATGGTGATGTCCGTAGGATGCTCCGCATCATCGTCGTTCCTCGCGACATTTCAAGGACTGACTTTACTGTCATTAGCTCATCTATAGCTTGACGCAAGCACTCCTCCTTGGTCGCATCTTTAACCTCCACCTGTTCTTTGGTGCTTAATATACTTCTTTTGGATCCTTGAGGGAACATCTTTTGAACTCGAGCGAGACAAAACTTCGGTCTAAGTTTTGAGTTCCAAGCTCTTGGCGCTAGCTTCAGACCGTAAAGTGCCTTATTGAGCTTGTAAACTTTCCCTTCTTCGCCTTTCTTCTCGTAGTCGAGGGATTGTTCCACGTACACTTCTTCTGTGAGGTCGCCGTTGAGGAAAGCGGATTTAACATCCATATGATGAACCTTCCAATCCTCTCATCCATGGCGTGCATCCGGTGCAACCGGTGCAAACACCTCCTCATAGTCTTGATTCGAGCAACCTGGCCAAAGCCCATAGTCTCGATCCAGTGCAACTTGGCCAAAGCTAGGAGCACTCTGACTGTCTCGATTCGAGCAACCGGTGCAAACACCTCCTCATAGTCAACTCCTTGACGTTGTACGTAGCCCTTTGCGACGACTCTTGCCTTGTACTTCACAATGGCACCCTTCGTATCCTTCTTTAACTTATAAACCCACTTCAAACCTATCGCCTTTTGGTTCGGAGGTCGGGTTACCAAAGTCCACGTGCCATTGCTCTCGATCTCCTTCATCTCATCCATGGCGTGCATCCAGCTTGAACTTTTGCTCGCCTCTACGAATTTCGCCGGCTCCTCAACTCCGAGTAAACACAATCCGGAGTACTCGAGCATAACTGGCTTTGCGTACTTGTAGACTTTCTTGAGGGTCTTGTAGCGACGAGGCCCGGAAGAATCTGTTGTGGCTTGCGAAGGAGGCGACACAAATTGTGTCGGCGTCGATGCACTTGAGGAAGACGACCGAGTCTCAGGCGTGATAGATACCGGGTCGTCGGCATCTGTGTCGTTGTCATCTGTGTCGTCGGCGTAGTCGTCGTGACAGTGACCATCATCTTGATTGTGGTCGTCACTATGCGCCACGTTCTCGCTGTTGTCGTCGAGATCTCCGCACGTGTCGTGCGCGTTGTTGTCGCTATCACCTTGCGACCCATGCACGTCGTCGTCGGTATCGGCACCATGGTGATCACTGCCATTGCGGTCACCTTGGTTGGGCGTCTTGCCAACCACCTGGATGTCCTCCCC
This sequence comes from Secale cereale, assembly GCA_902687465.1. NCBI lineage: Eukaryota > Viridiplantae > Streptophyta > Magnoliopsida > Poales > Poaceae > Secale > Secale cereale. The sequence continues at coordinate 267,956,077 of LR738713.1, read as the reverse complement.
TGCATCACCATCAGTTGGAAATTCAACTGTGAATATGTTACCGTTTGGAGCATCGTTGGCTGCTGTGCTCCAATCCTACGCTTGGTTTTCTTCAAACACGACGTCGCGTGAAATCCGTAGATGCTTGGTTCGTGGATCGTAGAAGCGGTGTATGCCTTGGTGCCGGAACTCCTCTCGTACCCGATGAACACTATCTTGGTGCTACGATCGGCAAGCTTTGAGAGATGTGGCTCCGTCGTCTTCATATGGGCCACGCACCCGAACGTTCGTAGATGAGACATTCGGCTTACGTCCGTAAATTGCTTCATACGGAGTCTTGCCGACCACCGCCTTCGTTGGAGCTCGGTTGAGAAGATAGACCGCCGTCGAGACAACTTCTCCCCAAAAAGTCCCCGGCGGGTTCTTGCTCTTGAGTAAATTCCTTGCCATGTCAACGACGGTTCGATTGCGCCTTTCAACAACCCTGTTCTACTGCGACGTCTAAGGTGTCGTGAGGAACCTTTTTATGCCAATCTTCTCGCAGTAGTTGTTGAACTCGTTCGACATAAACTCCTCGCCGCGATCTGTCCGTAGAGCGTGAACCTTGAGCTTGTGTTCCTTCTTCGTTGCAGCCTTGAGCTTCTTAAACGCTTCAAACGCCTCATCTTTAGATCGTAGGAGAACGACCCACATGTATCTCGAGTAGTCATCTACCACAAGGAAGAAGTACTTCTTTCCTCCGTGAGTTGCTGGGTTGATAGGGCCACATAGATCACCATGGAGCAGCTCGAGTGCATCACTTGCACGATAGGTAGACTGAGCAGGGAACGGCCTGCGGTGTTGTTTTCTAACCAAGCACCCATCACATACTCGATCAACATGGTCGATAAATGGCATCCCAGATACCATCTCCATCTTCGACATCTTCTTCAAGGCGTAGAAGTTAACGTGTCCAAATCTAGCATGCCATAACCACGAATCATCATCACTCTTGGCGAGCCAACACTCCGGTTGAGATTGATCAAGGTTGAGGATATAGAGCCTGTTTCGCGTGCGATTCACATGCGCTAGCACGTTTCGGAGGTTGTCGAAGATCGTCATCACTCCGTTCTTGATATCCACCTTGCATCCATTTTCGTCAAGTTTCAGATGATGTTGTTGCGAAGCCGTGGGATGTAGTATACTCCGGTGAGTATGCGATGTTCTCTTGTGAGACCCTCAAAGAGGATAGTACCTTGCTCGCAAATCTCCACATTTGAACCATCACCGAACTTGACCGAGCCTTGAACATCATATTCCAACTCGAGGAATTTCTCCTTGCACCCCGTCATGTGATTACTTGCACTCGTGTCTAGATACGACGACATGTTCTGGCTCTCGGATAACTTTGGTGTTACTTTTTTCTCATGAAGTAGCACCTTCCGGTTTGGTTTCACAACCACCGTTTGGACGAGATCACAAACTTAGGCCATCAGAAGACCTGGACGTTCGTCTTCCTGCTTCGCCAAATTTTCCTTGATCTCCCGCATGTTAGGCTCCGGACAATCCTTCGCGAAGTGACCCATCTCGTTGCAGTTATAGCACTTGACCTCGGACATATCCAAGTTCCGTGGCTTGTGCCCTTTAGATCGGTCCGCCTTACCACGACCTTGTGGCTTGCCTTTTCCTTTGCCTTCTTCGGTTTGTCCGCCGCGTTTCACGTTACTTGAGCCTTCACCACCGGCACGCCTTCCTTTGCTACTTGGGGACACCCAATCTACGCGCGAGTACATGAGTTGGCCACTACCTCCTCCGTTGCCTTTCCGACAGCCACAAGCATTTTCTTCCCATGTTCGCAGGCATCCGATCGCCTCCGTTATCTAGAGCAAGGTTGATCTTCTAGTAACGGGAGGTCATGTCAGACAACGAGAAGACCAAGCAGCTGGCGGAGTACTACGATGCGGCTAAAGTAATTGCTGCTCCGGCGAGATCGGAGTATCCACGATTCGACCCTGGGAACTTCGTGGTGTGGGTGATCATGATGGAGTGGGCGCCCAAGGCCAATGAGCTCTTGGAAGCCGTCGACCCCGGCGGTGACGAGTACCTGAAGGGTGGTGCCTTGTATCGGAAGGATCGCCAGGCTATCACGGCCATTTGCTCAGTGATGCCGGTGGACGTGCAACAACATCTAATCTCGAAGAAATCAGCGAAGGAAGCATGGGACATGTTCAAGACATTGCATCTAGGGCACTCGCGTGTGCGCGAGGCGAACTTGCAAACTTTGCTGAAAAGTTACGAGAATCTGAGGATGGGAGAAGATGAGACGGTGGATGCCTTTGCACCATGATGGTAAACGGGATTCGCGGTCTCAGGAGAAGTTAGAGGACATCTCCGTGGTCCGGCGTTTCCTACGTGCCGCTCAACCGCGCTACATGTCGATTGTGTCAGCGATCGAGCAATGTGTTGATCTCAAGACTCTCACTTTGGATGATCTGGTTGGTCGCTTCAAGACCCATGACGAGCGGATGAAGTTGAGTTACGGTGACGCAATGCGGGATGAGTACCTGATGCTTACGCGTGCTCAGTGGCAGGCAGTGGTTTCCAAGGAGAACAATTTCGACAAGGCGTCCAGTAGCGGTGAAAAGCACCATCCCGCAAAGACACCGACGAAGAGTCGGACAAGCCAAGGAAGAAAAAGTTTGACAAGAGGAAGATCCGCTGTCACTGCTTTAATCTGCTCGGGCACTCCAAGTTGGAGTGCAAGAATCTCTCGAAGGAAAAGGCGCTCATGGCCCAGCTAGGAGGTGAAAGTGACATGATGTTGATGTGCGAACTCGGACATAGACATAGAGGATCCAGTTCTTCAAGTGTCGGCTAAAGAAATTGTTGCGCACCGTGAAGAGAAAGTTCACTCTGATGATCATGGTTCGGAAACTCGTGCCGATGCTACGGACACGGGAGGTGATTCCGAAGCTTACGTCGATGCTATGGACGAAAGTGCTACCTTTGCTGGAGCGAAGGAAGCGATTATTGCATATGCTCAGCCGTGGAGAAGCTGCCTTGTTACAGACATGGTTAGTGATTCCGAAACTCGTGTCGAAGCTACTGACGCGAGATATAATTCTGAATTTTTGTCAATGCTACGGACACAAATGTTACTCCGGCGTACATGGCGTCTGAAGTCGACGAATCACAGTATGCTGGTGCTAGTACTGGTGCAAAGACAGAGACACGTGCTGCAAAAGAAAACACAGACATGGGTGTTGTGACTGTTGGGGCTGGTGCATCAAGTACAAGTGCAGCTATGGTACAAACACATGCAGTTGGTGGCCAAGGCATGGCACTCCATGGCTCAAGCGAAGGCGTGTCTCAAGGCCATGGAGGTGATCGGCTTGGCTCATTGGTTAGCGCTGGCAACCTGGCCAGCAGCAGCCTAAGCTGGCCACAAGGTCCACCAAAGGGCATGCATGCATGCCCACGTGCTAAAGATGAGCATGCATCAGGAGCCCCGCCGTGTGCATGCTTGTACGCAAGAAAGGTTGCCATGTTGGCACCTGCATCGTCTTCGAAAGCACAGGAGAAAAGGACGCCACCATCTACAACCGAACATCTACAACCAATGTTCAACATGTATTTGGAGAAATCTCTTCGGACGATAGACTCGGAAAAGATGCAACGGACTGGACGGCGATATCTAGTAAGCGCCGAGGAACCGGGGGATTTCGAAGATGCAAATACGAAGGAGTGTTGGCGTCAGGCTATGGAAGAGGAGTTGGGGATCGATCAACGACAATAATGCATGGGAGTTCGTCGATCTTCCCAACAACCATAGAGCCATGGATCTCAAGTGGGAATTTATGATCAAGAAAGATGCCGAAGGGAATTATGTGAAACACAAAGCGAGGCTAGTAGTCAAACAGTACGTGCAAGATGAAGGTGTGGACTTCGAATATGGGTTTGTTCCTGTTGCAAGGATGGAATCGGTGAAATTACTCGTGGTTTAGGAATCATGGAAGATACATCACATGGATGTAAAATCCATGTTTTTGGACTGAGAGTTAGAAGGAGATGTGTGTGTGAGTCAGCCACCGGGTTCATCAAAGAGGTAGAAGAGACTTCGATCCCAAGAAAGTAGCGAAGAGGGCCAAGATCAGACATAAGAAATTGCTAAATTGCTCACTAAGACGGGCCTTCACAAAGGCAATATGCTCGGGGTCGTCACCAGTGATGATCATGTCATCAATCTAGAGAAGAAAAAGAGTCCGACCACGAGCTGAAAGGTGAACAAACAATGCTGGATCATGAGCACTCGCTGAAAAACCAGCGACAGTCACCACAGAGGCAAAACGCTCAAACCAGGCGCGAGGGGCTTGCTTAAGGTCATAGAGAGAGCGACGAAGACGGCATACCATGCCATCAGGAACAGAATACCCAGGTGGAGGCTGCATGTAAACCTCCTCACGTAGCTCACCATTAAGAAAGGCATTCTTAACATCAAGCTGAGACACAGACCAGTGACGAAAAGAGGCCACGGCAAGAAGTGTGCAAATAGTGGTCATATGGGCCACAAGAGCAAAAGTCTCATCGTAATCACAACCATGCTCCTGCTGAAAGCCACGAGCCACAAGACGAGCTCTGTAGCGCTCAAGAGAACCATCAGAGCGAGTCTTAACCTTGTAGACCCACTTACAAGTGATTGGACGAACACCAGGAGGAAGAGAAACAAGGTCCCACGTGTCGGTGCGCTCAAGAGCAGCAAGCTCCTCTGCCATCGCAAACTGCCATTCAGGATGAACAACAGCTTGATGATAAGAAGTCGGCTCAAGAACAGCAGCACCGGCGCTTGGAAAACCAAGGCGATCAACAGGCGGAAGCGGACGAGGACGCAAGCCATACGTAGGCTGAGAGGACGAAGATGGCACATCAGTAGATGTATCCACAACACGTGGACGGCGAGTATAATACTGAGGAAAAGATGGAAGAGTACGAGGAGGAATAGCTGAGTTAGACTCAGGGGATGGAGAAGAAGTCACCGGGGATGAAGGTGCAGAATCATGTGACAAGCGAGGTGAGGAAACCATAGGAGATGGTGACGTCGGATCTGCAATAGTGGGAGAAGCAGGGGCAACATGACAGACGTGCAAGGGCTCAACGGGAGTGATAGGTGTGTCAAGAAAAGTGAGGAAAGATATATCCTCTACTGAAAAGGTCGAGGAAGATGGACGTGGGTAGAAGGGATGAGACTCATCAAAAGTCACATCCCGAGAAATACGCATCGGACGACCGACAAGATCCCAACAACGATAGCCCTTATGCTCATCGCTATAACCTAAGAATACACACTCAATCGACTGAGCAGACAGTTTGGTGCATTCACGAGAGGTAAGAAGAACATAGCAAATGCAACCAAACAAAAGAAGCGCCGAGTAATCGGGAGAACGATCAAAGAGCCGCTCGAAAGGAACGCCACCCTGCAAAGCAGTGGACGGCTGAAGGTTGATGAGATAGGCGGAAGTGGAGACAGCCTCGGACCAAAAGTGAGGCGGAAGAGAGGTGGCGATCATCATCGCACGAGCTGTCTCAAGAAGGTGACGATGCTTGCGCTCATACACGCCATTCTGAGCATGAGCACCAGGACAAGGGAACTAGGCAAGAGTACCCTGCTCTGCAAGGACTCCACACAACATCTTGGAGATATAGTCTCCAGTAGAGTCAGCACGGCAAACACGAATAGGCGTAGAGAACTGAGTGTGAACCATGGCAGCAAAACGCTTATAGATAGATAACACCTCACTACGAGAAGACATAAAATATATCCAGGTGTATCGGGAGAAATCATCTATAAAGATAATATAGTAGCGATGACCTCCTTTCGAGGCAAATGGAGCTGGACCCAGACATCAGAGTGAACGAGGTCAAAATGACGTTGAGACACAGTGTCGCTATGAGGATAAGGTAACTGGACCTGCTTACCAAGTCGACAACCCTGACAGTCTAAAGACACACCGCCGGAGACGGATCCAAGAAGACCATGTCGAACTAAGGATGAGAGACGAGAGCCACACAAGTGACCAAGGCGATGATGCCACTGCTTAAAAGAGCTGGTAGACAAGGCAATAGAGGGGGAAAGACTGGCGGCGGTGGCAGTGGAGGGAAGGTGAAGCCAGTCAAGCTCCCAGAGACCCTGAGAGTCACGACGCCGTGGGCCAGCACCAAGGAGAGCACCAGTGTAACGGTCTAGAACAGAACATGAGTGAAAGTCAAGAATGACTCGACAACCAGAGTCAACAATCTGACCACCGGAAATAAGATGCATGGTAAGTCGAGGAACATGAGCAACATCAGGAACATGAAAAGACGAAGTGCTAAGAATGCCTCGACCATTAACCGGGAGGGAGGTACCATTAGCAGTAAGAACATGAAAAGGAGAATCGAGAGCTCGAATAGAAGACATTGGATGAATCATGAGTCATATGAAAAGATGCTCCAGTATCAAGAATCCACGGAGATGTACCTGACTGTGTTGAAGGTGGTCTCACATTGCCAGAAGAGTCGGTAGCAGAACTAGCAAAACCCGTCGGTGAAGAACCAGTGGAAGCGGCTAGCAGGTATCGAAGTTGCGTAATCTCCTGCTCAGTCAGGGGCTCAACTGAAGAGGTGGACGGAGATGCACCCATGGAAGTCGCCAAAGGAGGCGGTGTAGCATAAACTTCGTCGTCTGTAAAGGCCGATGAAGAAGACGAGGGTGCATGTAGACAAGCCCCAAGCGCCAAGGGAAGGCGCGTTTCGATAGTCATATGCACCAGCACAACTAGTGAAAGTCGCGAGAGAAGTCAGTGTAGAGCGACAAACACCATGCGCGGAGGTTGCGAGAGGAGTCGCTGAATAGTGACCGTTTGTAGAAGTCGACAGAAAGCAACCATCACCATCTGCTGTAGAAGTCGACATAAAGCAACCATGAGCATCAGCGGAAGAACTCCGAGGAAACAATGGAGGAGCACCAAGCACCGAGAGACGGCACATGTGCGAGACGGGATCAATGTAGGGAACATCGTCAACAGTCATTTGGCAACCAGAGAGATGCATACTTGAGGATTTTTTTTTTTACTCTCGCAATCGGCGACTGCTGCTGAGGCACCACGCAGCACCAAGGAGCAGTAATAGCACCACGTAGGAGAACGTACACCACTAGATCGAGAGGAACTGAGGAGACAACACATAGCAGCACCAGGTAGGAGCCATACGTTCCTTTGTTTTTGACGAAGAAACGAGCTGGGGCTGGAGGGTAGGAACGGCAGCAGCGGACGAACACCTTAGACTGCACGTCTTGGGCTGCGGCGGGTGACCCAGCATGCGGGCGGCGTCACACACGAGCAGCTCAAGCGCCAAGCGGAGCGAGTGGATCAAGGCGACCCGATCTGCATCGAGGGCGCGACCCAATCCGGACAGGCGGATGGATCGGGGCAGCAGCGGCCAACGGAGAACCGGGTGCGGACGAACACAACGGCGATCATGAGAGTTGTGGTTGTGTGTACAACAGATGAGCAGCAGCAGTCGACCGGAGAGAGGAGCAGTTGCAATCGACGCCGGAAATTGGATCGAAGAGCATGAGTTGCGCGTGCGAGAAAAAAAAAACCCTAGGGCTCCAAAACCATGTTAAGCTTCATGCACTAGCCAACGCAATCAAAAGTCCAAACTGATGGAAAGGGCTAGTGCAATCCACATGTACTGTAACAGTACTAGTGCAAGCCTTGCAAAGAATCGATCAGGGTCAACTTGTGCTAGTTTTGCACATACGTATTGGAACACTTATTGAAGGTTAGCTTTGCGTACGCTGCAGCCTGGCGTAAAAGAACTTCGTCGGGATCATTGTCAGCGTTGCTTCGTCGATCGTCGCCTGTTGTTGGAAAGTACTCGGCGTCGGGTCTGGGCCAACGGTTACAATGGAGGAGTACAAAGATGCTCATAGCGAGTTGCATTTTAGGTCACCGAGTTCTTTGTGGACGATGTGTACGGAGTACCCAGATCGGATCCGCTAGGGCTTTGGGAGATGCTGAATGTCCCCTTCGTCTTGGTCAAACCCCTTTATATAGGGGGGGTACGTCTATTGAAAAAGGTACTATTATCTGCTATCCACTATTGAAAAAGCATATACGTAACATGAGGTATTTTTGGCTAGCTATTTATCTAGTATAAATGACAAGTAGTTTTATGCACTGGTACAAAGTGAACCTGAATCAGTACCAAGTGAACAAACAAGAAGTCTCAAAATTGCACCGTGTAGTCCCGTTAAACAACTTTACATAAGAAGGTAGAATTGAGAATCAAATCCTCATGTAAGGGAGGCACGATGATGCACAACTCTTCAAAGGGATGAATTTTCTACTCCACCCATGGGCTACCAAATCCTTTAATTACCTACCCCCTAAAGCGATTGTGAACCCATGCTAAGAGTTATATTTATTGTGGCCTTTGGCCTCCCCCTATACACATGTATATATGATGGCTTTAGCTTCCTGATAATACAAGTTGCATATTTTCCTAACATGGTATCAAGCTTAGGTTCTTTTTTCTGCACGATTGCAACTCGTGCCTGATCCATCTAGTACTACTGCCACCATCTTCTTTTAGGCCGGCTGAACTTCTCTGATTCTCTTTGGCTTGGCAGCGCCGCCCTGGTTGTCCTTGCTCCTCAGGCAGCCGGTTCTCCATCTCTGGCCTCCCTGTCTAGATCGAAGAGTTGTCTCCCGTCCAGATTGAAGAGGCTGCATGTACCTTGTCCGCTGCTTCCTCCACTACTATTACCTTGCTGCCGCTGCCCTTTGCTTGCCTGGCCAACTTCCCTGTCACCGAATGAATCCGGCGTCTGCAAGATATTTTTTGATCTGGACACGTGCTTGTGGGAGGAATCGCTATCGGAGGTCCGCATCTCCGTCCCGGCCGCTGAAGGTCGCCGCCGTGTTGGCTCCCATGCCAGGCTGCCGCCGCCGCCGCTTCACCTCCCAGGCTTGGCCGCCGCCGCCCTGCGTACTCCAGGCCAGGCTGTCGCCGCCCCGCATACTCCAAGCCAAGCCGCCGCCGCCTGGGTCCAGTCCGCTGTCCTCCCGTGCGTCGTCGTCTCGAGGCCGGTGCTCCTCGGATACTTGCAGTTTGCAGTTTGTGGGCGGTGTTGTGCCTCTGCGTGCGTGGGTGGTTGACCTGATCCACATCGGTTGAGAGAGTAAAAAAAACGGATACGCCATTGTTCATTTCATGTTCCTTCTGTCGCTCATGTTCCTCGACTTACCATGCAACTCATATCTAGTGGTCCGATTGTTGACTCTAGTTGTAGGGCCATTCTCGACTTTGATTCATGTTCTGTTGAGGATCGTCGCACGGGCGCTCTGCTTGGTGTTGGTCCTCGACGCTCTGATGGTCTCTGGGAGCTTGACTGGCTTCGTCTTCCATCCGCTGCCACCGCCGCCAGTCTCGCAGCCCTTGCAGCCGCATCTACCAGTTCTTTTCAGCAGTGGCATCATCGTCTTGGCCATTTATGTGGTTCTCGTCTCTCGTCTTTGGTTCATCATGGTGTTCTGGGGTCTGTCTCTGGTAACGCTTCATTGGATTGTCTGGGTTGTAGACTTGGTAAGCAAATTCAGCTACTTTATCCTCACAGTGAGTCAGTGTCCGAGCGCCCTTTTGATCTCGTTTACTCTGATGTTTGGGGTCCGGCTCCATTCGCTTCGAAAGGGGGTCATCGCTATTATATTATCTTCATAGACGATTTTTCTCGGTACACTTGGATCTATTTCATGTCTTCTCGTAGTGAGGTCTTATCTATATACAGTTTTCTTGCTGCCATGGTTCATACCCAGTTTTGCTCTCCTATTCGTGTTTTTCGTGCTGATTCAGCTGGTGAGTATATCTCCCACGCGCTGCGAGGATTCCTTGCTGAGCAAGGTACTCTTCCTCGGTTCTCTTGCCCTGGTGCTCATGCTCAGAATGGTGTGGCTGAGCGCAAGCATCGTCACCTTCTTGAGACGGTGCGTGCGATGATGACCGCCGCCTCTCTTCCGCATCACTTCTGGGCTAAGGCTGTTACCACTTTCACCTATCTCATTAACATTCAGCCATCTGCTGCTCTACAGGGTGGTATTTCTCTTGAGCGCCTTTCTGTTCGTTCTCCTGATTATTCGGCGCTTCGTTTGTTTGGTTGCGTTTGCTATGTTTTGTTTGCCCCTCGTGAACGCACCGAACTAACTGCTCAGCCTGTTGAGTGTATCTTTCTCGGATACAGTGATGAGCATAAGGGTTGTCGGTGTTGGGATCCTGTCGGTCGTCAGAAGCGTATTTCGAGGGATGTCACCTTTGATGAGTCTCGTCCCTTCTACCCCTATCGATCCTCCTCGGCCTTTTCCACGGAGGACATCTCTTTTCTTACGTTTCCGGATACACCTCCCTCTGTTCCCAGTATTCCGACTCCTTGTCCCGCTATTGTAGATCTGACACCGTCCTCTCCTACGATTTCTTCTCCTCCATCGCATGACTCTCCATCTTCACCACCAATACATTCCCCATCACCACTTTCATCACCGATACATTCCCCCACCTCTAGTGATTCCATCTCTTCCCTCCTTTCCTTTCCATTATACTCATCGTCCACGTGTTGTGAATAAGTCTACTGATGTGCCATCTACCTCTAATGTGTCGTTTTCCTCTTCTCAGCCGACTTATGGTCTTCGTTCTCGGCCTTGTCCACCCCCTAACCGATATTCTCCTTCTTACTATGGTCTTTCAACCGTTCTTGAGCCGACTTCTTATCGAGATGTTGTTGTTCATCTTGAATGGCAGTTTGCGATGGCAGAGGAGATTGTTGCCCTTGAGCGCACCAAAACGTGGGATCTGGTTTCTCTTCCTCCCCGTGTTCGTCCCATCACGTGTAAGTGGGTCTATAATATTAAGACTCGCTCTGATTGTTCTCTTGAGCGCTATAAAGCTTGTCTTGTGGCTCGTGGCTTTCAGCAGGAGCATGGTCGTGATTACGATGAGACTTTTGCTTCTGTGGCCCATATGACCATTGTCCGCACACTTCTCGCCGTGGCCTCTGTTCGCCACTGGTCTGTGTCTCAGCTTGATGTTAAGAATGCCTTTCTTAATGGTGAGTTGCGTGAGGAAGTTTATATGCAGCCACCACATGGGTATTCAGTTCATGATGGCATGGTTTGTCGTCTTCGCCGCTCTCTATGGCCTTAAGCAAGCCCCCCACGCTTGGTTTGAGCGTTTTGCCTTTGTGGTCACTGCTGTTGGTTTTTCACCTAGTGCTCATGATCCAACGCTGTATGTCCACCTTTCTGCTCGTGGTCGCACTCTTCTTCTATATGTTGATGACATGATCATCACGGGCGATGATCTTGAGTACATTGCCTTTGTCAAGGCCCGTCTCCATGAGCAGTTTCTTATGTCTGATCTTGGTCCTCTTCGTTACTTTCTTGGAATTGAGATCTCCTCCACCTATGATGGCTCTTTTATTTCCCAAGAGAAGTATATCCAGGATCTTCTTGCTCGTGCGGCTCTTAGTGATGAACGCACCGTTGAGACTCATATGGAGCTTACGACGCGTTTGGTTGGGACACAGGTAACGTATTCAGTGCTGTAATGAGAATACGATGTACTCCCTCTGTTCCAGAATAGATGACCCAACTTTGTATTGAAGTTAGTACAAAGTTGGGTCATCTATTTTGAACGGAGGGAATATTAGATTGGGAAATAAGTGAATGCATGATGTGTTTGGTTCAAGCTAGGGAAGAGGCAACGGCCTACAACCGCCAGGGTTGGGTTGCAACGAGAAAAGAGGGTGCCAGCTTCTCAAACGGCGGAGGGAAATCAGCCAAGCTGTTGCCGATAATGGCGAGGGGAAGATCGCCGGCGCTGCTCCTCACGGCGGCAAAAGGAAACCTGTGCTGCTGCCAATGGTGGCTATGGAAGATCGAGGCGCTGCTGCTCACGGCGGGGAAGATCGCCGGCGCTGCTGCCTGTTGCCAATGGCGGCGACGGAAGATCGCGGCGCTGCTGCTCACGGGCTCACGACAGAGGGAGATCGTCGGCGTTGTTGTCCACGAGGCGAAGGAAGATCTGCGGCGCTGCTGGCGGTTGCGGGGTGCTCGTTCTGAAAAAAAAAACGTGCGGCGTTACTAGAGGAGCGGTGTTTTCCCATACCAGTCCTTATGAGCCGTTTTTGGTTTTGCGAAGAATTGTTTCTGATTACAAGGGACCTGGAACCGGCCCGACCTAAACAAACACCCGTAACGTAATCAGGAGCCGTTGTAATTGGAAGATGGCGCAAAAAACGCCAACCAAACGCGTCGTTAATGTTCACCTTCGTGCTTCTGATGGTGAGCCCTTGTCTGATCCGACTCGTTATCGTCATCTTGTTGGAAGTCTTATCTATCTCGATGTCACTCGTCCGGATATCTCCTATCCTGTCCATATCATGAGCCAGTTTGTTTCTTCTCCCACTTCAATTCACTAGAGTCACCTTCGTGTCGATATCTCCGTGGCACGATCTCTCACCGTCTCTTCTTTCCTCGTTCCAGCTCATTACAGCTCCAGGCCTGTTTAGATGCTACCTGGGCTAGTGATCCTTCAGATCGTCGTTCACTTTCTGCTTACTGTGTCTTTCTTGGTGGTTCTCTCATTGCCTGAAAGATGAAGAAACAGACTGCGGTTTCACATTTGAGTGCAGAGGCTGAGTTGCGAGCTATGGCTCTTCTCACGGCAGAGGTGACTTGTTTACGCTGGTTACTTGAGGATTTTGGTGTTTCTGTTACTACACCTACTACACTCTTGTCAGATAGTACATGTGCTATCAGTATTGCGCGGGACCCTGTGAAGCATGAGCTTACCAAGCATATTGGTGTTGATGCTTTCTTTGTGCGCGCTGGTGTGCAGGACCATGTTATTGCTCTTCCATATGTGCCTTCTGAGTTACAGCTGGCAGACTTCACGAAGGCCCAGACTAGAGCACAACATGGATTTTACCTCTCCAAACTCAGTGTTCTTGATCCACCATGAGTTTGAGAGAGGGGGTGTGTGTTACAGTTATATTTACTGTGGCCTTTGGTCTTTTGCATTCTGGCCTTTGGCCTCCCCCTGTACATGTTTATATGATGCCTTTAGCCTCCTGATAATAAAGGTTGCATATTTTCCTAACAGGATGATGTTGCTGGCAGTGTGGCTATTAATCAGTGTACCAAATTGGAAAATTTCTCTAACTCAACTGTTCCTATCACTACCTCTCTCTATCTCCTCCATCTCCCTCCTATGCATCCCAATCGTACAGCTGCCATCCCAGATCTTAAGGAAAAAAAGTATGAATCAAATTGTTGTCTATGCAGAAGAGAGGGCAAAAGCTAGCTCCTAGTCCATCATGCGCCTGGACATGTCCATGCTCACCAATGGCGAGGCTGTGCTCGATGGCATTCCCCAGCAGATCCAATGATCAATCTATATCAAATCTAAGATGCAAGCATGATTTCGTGGAGCAGAACACATGTGCACATGATGTCATTAAGCAGGACACGTATGTCCCTTTATGGTGGCAAAGCCGGTTAACATACTGGCAACTAGGAGCAGGGATGGGGCGGATGGAGGGGTGTCCATGTCTTTCTCCAGGTCGTCATCGTTATGAAGGCCCTAATTTCTCTGGTGCAATCAATGACTAGTTTGTTTGGATGCTAATGTCCATGAGCAGAACACATGTCTGCGTTTATTGTGGCAAGTCCGGTTAACACAGTGGCGATTCAGAGCAGGGATGAGGTGGATGGAGAGGGTGTGCATGTCCTTCTCCATCATTATGAGGGTCCTAAACTAAACGTTCCAGTGCAGTCAATGACTACTTTGCTTGAATTGTGTAGGGGTATGACATGGATCACAAGTTGGATCTTCATTTTCTCCACATTTCCATGCCTGCTCGTCCCTAAGTGTATACCTTATTATTTGAAAATTGCATCATTCAGCAGTGATCAATTAATTCATAATCCTTCATACTGCAGTGCTTCATCTGCTTTGGTTGGACTATTAGATGGTTTGTTGCAATCTGGAGTTTCAGCTGCACCAAGAAAAAAGATAGGTAAGCACTAGAATTAAGACTTTGCAAGTTAAGTTCAGAGGTTTTAAATGTGAAACACCAAATACTATAGACGCTTTCTACATCGCAGAAATCAGTGAACAGAAAAAGAAGAGGATGAAGTCTGATACAGATACAACACGATTTTCCTCTGCATCTATGAGGAGCCAACTTGACCAAGCTGCAAACCTTAAAGGAGAGCAGGTTTCATATTCGAGTCTTTGTATTTCATGTACTTGTGGGTGCATGGTACTTCGATGGCAAAGCTTTTTTCTTTCCATGTTAGAGAGGATATGAACCTTACCATATTCTTATATAGTTCATGGGATTGCTTGCACTTGTTGAAGGTGCCAATTTTTCAGCAGTGTCAACATCCAAAATGCCCAGCATGACAGTCCGGTTGTTGAATTTCGATTTGTTCTTACAATCTTTTGCATAATGTATGCCTTTTATTAATATTAACGAATGCTTTTAGGAGATTTGTCATTGCCAAAAACGGGAGACCTGGCTATTGTACTAATCTACTCACAAACAGCTATTGCTTTTTCATTTTTAAATTATTAATCTTCTATTTTCTTTCTTTCTTATTATAACATTTGATTTCCAAAGATTTTATAATTTTCTCTTACATAAAATTATTTTATTTGAAATTTGCAAAGGCCTCCTTTCCCCGAATGAAGTCATGCACGTTTTCTGTTTTTGGAGTTTGGAATCGACAACTAATTTAACTGAATTGAGAACTAATCATATTTGCACACACGTTACATTTAATTCTATCTTGGTGGTTGTTTGGATAACTAGCATTTGGAACAAGTTTTAGCAAAATCAGTTTTAAGAGTATTTTTAGGAAAAAAAACAGCTAAGTTGTTGGTTTGTTAAAACTGGTTTGTAGAGTACTTTGTTTGGGCTTAAGGTTTGTAGAGTACTTTGTTTGGGCTTTAAAACTTCAAATATGGCACTAGTTCGGCCGAGACTAGTATTGAATGGATTTTCATCTCACAACCGAATGTCCACGAGCTGAGCTCGTACTCGGCGTCCTGTTCCACGAGCTCGTACTCGGCCTTCTGTTCTTTGAAGCTCATACTCGGCCTCCTATTCTCTACATCATCTTCTTTTTAGAAGCTTTGATGCACGCACTTGATCTCCTGTTCCACGAGCTGCAGTGTTGATGGCGTGGTCAGGAAAAGGGCATAGGTCTGGTCGATGAGCCTATATCACCTCGCCGTCACAGGAGCCGGCCATGATCATCGGCGCCACGGCGGACGTCGCAGAAGGGTTTCGTGTTGGTGAGAAGCTCGAGGAGCAGCACGCTGAGGCTGTACGCGTTGATGTCCCTCTTCTTGGTGAGCACGTCGGAGCCCAACACGACATGCGGCAGGGGGACGACCGCCAAGAACCCAGCACGCGCTGAGCCGAAGTCTTAGAGCCTTGGCGCCCATGGCCGCGTCGAGCAACAAGTTGGAAGCCTTGACGTTGTCATTCACCACGTGGGCAGAGACGCTCGCTGCTATGGTGCACCTTAATGACCGCAGTTCTGAAGCCACCCTAGCCGACCATGGCCGATGTGAATCCCGCCTCATGGCCTCCATCTGCGGCCGTGACTGCTGCATGGCATCCTTGCCGCCGGAGCCAGGCTGCTGGATGACGGCGTTGTTGTCGATGTCGTCACTTCAGCCGCTGCTGCCGCTGGAGGCGCTACAGAGAAGCGGGAACGTCAAACAACTATCCATGGTGTCACACCTAACCCCCTGATTAGTGTGCCTTAGAGCTGTCCAGTGGGACCAGCCAACTGGCGTGACAACTGGCGTGTGTGGTGTGGTTAAAAGGGCCGCCTGTGGCCGTGAGTGAGGCATGCGTGTTGGCACTCTTTCTCTGTATCCAAACTTCCTCTGCAATCACATCTACCTTCTTCCTCTCCAAGCTAGCTACCTGCCTGTGGCCGTGAGTGAGGCATGCGTGTTGGCACTCTTTCTCTGTATCCAAACTTCCTCTGCAATCACATCTACCTTCTTCCTCTCCAAGCTAGCTACCTGCCCCCTCTCGTCTCTTCTTGATCCCGATCCCCTCTCCTCTTGGGTTCGTTACAGTTGGTTATATAAGCCAAATTTTGCCAAAATTGTTTTCCCCTCTGTCGTTGGTTGCAGATCGATAACACCCATCGCGCCGGTGCGAGCTGCTCCGGCAAGTTGCGCAAAATCCGTCGCGGGGTTCGATCTCCTCCAGCACAGGGCAACGGCTCCCTAGAAGGCTTTGGCGGCGACGCGGCAAGTGCTACCCGCCATGGATGAGGGCAACAACAACATCACCAAGCTGCTGGAGTCGCTCCTCTCCAAGGTGGACGAGCGGAAGGCCGCGCAGGACAAGCAGATCGAGATGCAGGCCGCCTTAAACATGCAGATCACGCAAGAGGTGCGTGGCCTCGCCCGACAGATCGATCTGACCCAGGCGGACGTCGACGCGACGCGCAAGATGGTGGAAGGCTCGGCGTCTTCGGCGGGCACGGTCACCACTCTACTTCACCAGCCCGCGCCGCATCAACAACCCCCACCTCTGCCGCCCCCACCGTCGCTGCGCCCTGTCCCAGATCCGAGCCGCCCGTCGTCATCCCACGCGCGCTTGGGTGATCACCGACCACCGCTTCTTCCCGTCCCTCCGCACGACGGATTCGTGGCCGCAGCGACCGACACGTCACCAACCATGGGTCACAACAACGACGAGTATCACAAGCCCCCGAAGCACGACTTCCCCAAGTTCGACGGCACCGCCCCGTACCTGTGGCTCGACCGCTGCCTAGCCTACTTCCAGCTCTACAAGGTGGCGTCGCATCACTGGGTGGCCACCACGGCGCTCTATATCAACGGCCAGGCCGCGCATTGGCTTCAGGCGTTTTGTCAAACACATCGCAACATCATGTGGGAGCTCTTAACCACGGCGATCCTGGAAGAATTTGGCACTGACGAGCTCGAGGTCGTCATGCACAAGTTGCTGTAGTTGCGACATACCGGCTCGGTCGCGGAGTACCACGCCTCCTTCGACGAGCAGATGTACCATCTCCTCACGCTCGACCCGTCGATCAACACCAAATTCTTCGTCACGCAGTTCCTCCTGGGACTGAAGGATGAGGTACGCGCCCCGGCGCGCCTGCAAGCTCCTTCCAGCATCACACTCGCCTCGGTGCTTGCACGCATCCAGGAGGAGGAACTGGGCACCACACGGGTGCGCTCTCGCATCACCCCGTCTGGACGACCCCCCCCCCCCTAGCGGCAGCGGCACCACAACCACGGGTGGCAGCTGCACCGAACCGTGCCCAAGGAGACGACTACGCGCGGGAGCGGCAACTGCGCGATTTTCGGCGCGCCAACAACCTCTGCTTCAAGTGTGGCGACCGGTACTCGCGGGAACACCGCTGTGCGCCTCCAGCACAGCTGCTCACCATCCACGTCGGCGACCATGGTGAAATCCTTTCCGATGACACCGTGCACGCACTAGAGCTCTTGGACGACCCGGCCCCGACGCGCTAGCCGTGTGCGCGCCAGAATGTTGTCTCCTCTCGTCCCAGGCGCTCGACTGCACCGACTCGACCACTACGATCCGCCTCCGTGCTCTGGTGGGTAATCAAGTGATGCTGCACCTGCTGGACTCCGGCAGCACTCATAGCTTTGTGAACAAGGCGTTCGTTGAATGAATCGGTGCGGTCATGGAGGAGATGCCACCGGTGGAGGTACGCGTGGCCAACGGCGATCGCCTCACTTGCAACCGCATCGTGCCCAAGCTCAAGTGGTGGATGCAAGGGCACTTAAGTGGTGGATGCAAGGGCACACGTTCTCGACACCGATGCGCGAGCTGGAGATCGAGGCATATGACCGCATATTGGGCATGGACTGGCTCGCCCAGCACAGCTCCATGACATGTCACTGGCAGGAGAAATGGGTTCAGTTCCAGCACGCCGACGAGCCGGTCACGCTCCGCGGGGTGCAGTTGCCGTCCACACCAACACTCAAGGCAATTGAGCCGGCCGAGCTTCGCAAAATGATCGCGGGGAATGACGTCTGGGCCATGGCCATGGTGGATACCTGCGAGCGACCGGCCCCACCGAGGCGCAAGTGCCCCAGCCTCACACCCCTCAGCGACTTGCTCGACGAGTTCGTCGACGTTTTCGCCGCCCCCAGTGGGCTGCCCCCTCATCGACAGTACGACCACGCAGTCACTCTGGTCGAAGGCGCAACTCCGGCGAACACAAGACCGTACCGCTATTCCGCTCTGCAGAAGGATGAGATCGAGCGGCAGGTTCGCGCTGGACGCCGGGGTGATCATGCACATCGTCAGTCCGTACGCCGGGGTGATCACGCACAACGTCAGTCCGTATGCCGCCCCGGTGTTGCTCGTGAAGAAGGACGGGACATGGCGTTTCTGCGTTGACTACCGCCGCCTCAACGACGCCACAATCAAGAACAAATTTCCCCTCCCCATCGTTGACGAGCTGGCCGGCACTACGATCTTATCCAAATTGGACTTGCGCGCCGGCTACCACCAGATTCGCATGCGCGAAGAAGACGAGGCCAAGAATGCATTCAAGACGCACCATGGCCACGTCCAGTTTCGTGTCATGCCCTTCGGGCTCACGAATGCGCCGACAACATTCCAGTGCCTGATGAACGCAATTTTCAGTAAGTATGTGAGAAAATTCGTCATCATTTTTTTGGATGACATACTTGTCTTCAGTGAGACCATGGAGGAACATCTCAAACACCTGCGCATCGTCTTCGAGCTCCTGCGCACCCATCAACTGTCCGTGAAGAAGTCCAAGTGTAGCTTCACCTGCGACCACGTCGACTACTTGGGCCACGTGATCTCCAAGGACGGCGTGGCGACTGACAAAGAGAAAACCCAGGCTATGGAGCAGTGGCCAACACCGACGAATGCCACCGAGCTGCGCGGCTTCCTGGGCCTTACAGGCTACTACAGGAAGTTCGTGCCCCACTACGGCATCATCGCGAAGCCGCTCACGCAGCCGCTCACCAAGAAAGGGTTCTCCTGGAACGACCAAGCGCAGACGGCGTTCGACATGCTCAAGCAGGCCATGGTCACCACTCCGGTCTTGGCTCTGCCCAACTTCGAGCGGCTGTTCACTATCGAGACGGATACGGGTGTGGGCACCATGCTCGCGCAGGACGGGCACCCAGTGGCGTACTTCAGCAAGGCCCTGGGTGCTCGCAACCAGAAGCTGTCCACCTACGAGAAGGAGTTCCTTGCCGTGATGATGGCAGTCGACAAGTGGCGCCAGTACCTTCAACGTGGGCCGTTCGACATTGTCACGGACCACAAATCCCTCTGCAACTTAGGCGAGCAGCACTTGGAGACGGAGCTCCAGCGCAAGGCCATGGCGAAGCGGGTGGGACTCCAGTTTCGCTTCCAGTACAGGCGCGGCGTGGACAACGGAGCCGTGGACGCGCTCTCCAGGGTGGGCAAGCAGTTCGAGGTCGCCGCGCTCTCGGCGTGTCAACCAGCCTGGGTGCAGGAGGTGATCAACTCCTACGCCACCGACACCGACGCCCAAGAATGACTCCAGCAACTCGCCATCCACAATCCCGACGAGGACGGCTACGAGCTCTATCGCGGGACCATCCGGCGCCACGGTCGTCTCTGGATTGGGGCCAACACGGCACTGCGCACCAAGCTCATCGCCGCTCTGCACAACAGTGCCGTGGGCGGCCACTCCGGCACCACCGCCACCTACCAGTGGGTGCGCAAGCACTTCGACTGGCGAGGGCTCAAGCGCGACGTCGACAACTTCGTGCACCAGTGCGCGGTGTGCCAACAGTCCAAGCACGAGCACGTCAAGCCAGCCGGCCTCCTGGCACCGCTCTCAATTCCGGCGGCGCCCTGGGAAGACCTGACCATGGACTTTGTCGAAGGCTTGCCATGCTTGGAGGGCTTTGACACGATCATGGTCGTCGTCGACCGCTTCACCAAATTCGCGCACTTCGTTCCCCTACGCCATCCCTTCCATGCTACTCAAGTGGCACACGCGTTCTGGGAGAACGTGGTGAAGCTCCACCGCATTCCGTCGTCCATCGTCTCCGACCGTGACAAGATCTTCACCAGCCACCTTTGGTGCGAGCTGCTCGCTGGGGCGGGCACCAAGCTGCTCTATTCGACAGCCTACCACCCCCAGACGGACGGCCAGAGCGAGAGTGAACCAGTGCATGGAGATGTATCTCTGTTGCGCCGTGCACGACTCACCACACAAATGGCATCGGTGGCTACCAATGGCAGAGTTCTGGTACAATTCTACCTTTCACTCGTCTCTCAACTGCACACCATTCAAAGCTCTCTACGGCAAGAAGCCAACCTCGGGGCCATGGCGTCCTGGTCGGACACGGCGCCGGACGGCGAAGCGATGGATTGGGTGGCGCGCACCGCCCACATACGAGCCCAACTGGAGCGAGCACAGTGAAGGTTCAAGAAGAACGCCGACCGCAACCACACCGAGCGCCATTAACATGAAGGCGAACAAGTTCTCCTCAAGCTTCAACCCTACGTCCAGCGATCGGTCGTCAATCGCCCGTGCGCCAAACTCGCCTTCAAGTACTTCGGCCCTGCAAGATCATCGAGAAGATCGGACCGCTCGCCTACAAGCTGGACCTGCCGTCGGAGAGCATGGTCCATCCCGTCTTCCACGTCTCCTAGTTGAAACCATTCACCCTGGACTTCACACCGGTGTACGGGGAGCTACCCAAGGTGCCGGACTTCTCCGTCGACTTCGTCACACCCACGCCCATCCTTGACCGACACATGATGAAGCACGGCGACGCGCCGGTGGTGCAGATCAAGGTCCAGTGGGGCACGGGCAGTTCAGCTACGGAAACCTGGGAAGATTACGACGTCCTTCGACAGCGCTTTCCAAACGCGGAGCTCTGGTCGGAGGAAGAAGAAGAAGAAGAAGAAGAAGAAGAAGAAGAAGCAACGTCTTAAGGAGGGAGGAATGTCACACCTAACTCCCTGATTAGTGTGCCTTAGAGTTGTCCAGTGGGACCAGCTAACTGGCGTGTGTGGTGTGGTTAAAAGGGCCGCTTGTGGCCGTGAGCGAGGCATGCATGTTGGCGCTCTTTCTCTGTATCCAAACTTCCTCTGCAATCACATCTACCTTCTCCCTCTCCAAGCTAGCTACCTGCCCCCTCTCGTCTCCTTCTCTCGATCCCGATTCCCTCTCCTCCTGGGTTCGTTACACATGGCAAGGTGGTTTTGTTCACAGGAAGCAAGTTCTGCAAAAAACGACTGTTTGTCGATTCTCCAAAAACGCAGAATTGTGCGTACATGCAAAACTGATTTTAGTAATCCATGGATTGGCTACGTTGTGCAAATAGAGTTTACGTCAAAATCAGGATGAAATCAGTTTTGCTTGAACGGGTTGCCTACAAACACGGTATCCAAACCATATGTGCCTTTGTATTTTCTTCTTGTTTACCTACACGGGCATAATAGCTATGATACAAAGAAACACAATCAGTTCTAATTCTGGTCTTCCGGATAATGAACTTCCTTTATTTATTTCTCAGTTCTCTGTTGATTTAATCATTGCTGTTGAACTGAAACATCTATATGAATTATTTAATCATACTTTATTTTTTCTTGCACATGTTAATACAACTCCCTCGAAAAATCTTTTAATGAGTACTTCTACTCAAGGTTCTTTTAAGAGCTAGGTGCCGAGTGAGTGTTTTGCCTCCGCCTTGCCCTTTTCTGACCAAACGGAGCGGGGCTTAAGCACATGTTAAGCGCGAGGCATTAATCTTAAGCGTGCGCCTAGTTTTTCAGTGCTTGTAATTGTAGTGTACGATTATGCTTGAGTTTGAGAACTTAGTTCTTCACATATTTGTGTAGTTATTTAATGTCGGGCATTTGCGCTTTGTATTTTCAGGTTGCAGCTAGGGTAAAATCGGATGATGAAAAAGACGAGTGGTTTGTGGTGAAGGTCATACATTTCGATAAGGAAACAAAAGAGTATGTATATGTTTTATTTTCTTCTGTCTATTCTGCAAATTATTTTTTGTGATATTAATAGCTGGTATGGAGAAAATAGCTTATGTTGAATTGAGGGAGTGTTAGGTAATAGTTAATTGTTGCTGGGGCTGTCTTATTAGTTATTGCTACTTGAAGAGGAGTCCTGATGCCGTGAACCGTTTTACTTTTTAAAATACCGAGGTAGTGAAAACACCAATAAATAACAAGTTGAAGGTTTTAAAATCTAGATTACAAGCGTGAGCTATGGGGTTAGTACTGTCATGATCTATTCCCCTCGTGTGTGCGTGCTTGTGCACATTGTGATGATCCCATTCTAATTAGCGGCGGATTAGGTGTTTGAGTTGAACACGTGTAACCTGGGCTAATATATAAAGGCACCACGGGGTAGCCACATAAACTGGACATAAGTTGGTAGGCTAAACATGAGATTATGAGGGGACGGTCCAGACGACCGTGGCGGGTTGTCAGAGATGCTGGCCTCAGTGGGCTTGTAGTTGGTTGTACCATGATGATTTAGTACATGGGGATGAGCGCCCGTGTCATGCCCCGGGATGTAGGCATGTCGGTGAAACTTGATAACGAATCTCGGTGTCTGTGTGATTGCTTGTCTTTGTATGATCGACGTGTGCCTCGGATTATTTGAGCTAGAATTGTTACGCAATCCGGGACCGCTATCCAGCGTTTACCCACATGCGTCATGAGCCTGCACACGAGCATCTCGACCCACCAACTAGGCTCAAGGGGAGAGCCAACATGAGCTTATAAGAGGCCATGGGCCCTCTTCCGCCAAAAGACTAGCCTGATAGTAGGGGACACCCCCACCCTTATGTGTTTCATCGGGGAATGAACTTGGGTTTGAGAGTATTGGTTACGTGTGATATTTCTTTACCAGATAGACTATCAACTTCTGAGTAAAGTACAAATGCAATTACCATGGTCATTATATGCAATACAATTTAGAGCAGGTTAGCCTATGCTATTCAGGGAAGTAGTACTCATTCACTCTTAATGAATTTGCAGATTTGAAGTACTGGATGAGGAGCCTGGTGATGATGAAGAGAGCGCCCAAAAGTTTGAGAGGTTTTATGTCACAAAAATATATTCCCTTTGTGATTTCTTTGTAGTGTACAGGCGAAAAATGTTATTCTTGATCTATTCTGAAATGTCCTCAGAACACTGCTAACCCATGAATTAATATTGTACCTTAGTTAGGCGAGTTAACCAAATATTTGACTAATAAAGGGCCAATTTTGTTTTGATTTGTGGAGCTGTTCTTCACCACAAGTTAGGCGAGTTAAGCAAAAAAAGAAAAAGAAAATGTTAGGCAGTTTTAAGCTATGAACCGAACAAGCCATGAGTGTACTTGACCCATGTCAATTGTTATCCCGGTCCGAATATGTAGCACTCTCTGACTCTTAAATCATGCACTTTTCATGTCTAGGCTTCTCTTTCTGCCGTCTAAACAGCCATATCGTGGATCATTTCCTAGCAGCTACACATCTACTCCATCCGTCCCAAAATAAGTGTCTCTGATTAACTTTGTACTAAATCAGTGACACTTATTTTGGGGCGGAGGGAGTACACCTTAAATTCTGGATATTTGACTTTTTTCAATATTGAGGGCACATGTTCAGGACACTCTAGCTTCTGTGTTGCCCTTTTGCTGGTAGCTTGAATGCTGTCTCCTTGGCAGCTATGCATCTACAGAAACCATTGAACTTTGATTTTTGTTGCACACAGCTTTTATTTTCACTGTGTGTCATGCACTATTCTTTCCTTGTGGTACATTTATTTTTTATTTTTTGCTAGCCGTCTTTTCTTCTCTGTCATCTGAAAAGAGAACAAATGTAATGGAACTCCAGTTTTTGAGGCAGTGTTAATGGGGAACCACATTTTTTATCCCTTTTCACATAACCACAGCCTTTTGGATATTAGGCAACACAGCAACCAAAACAGAGGTTGTGGCACCCTTTTGCCAGATGATCACTGAACATGCGGGCCATACTGCTAAGATTTGATGATCAGAGAGGCAAAAGGCCGGTTTAGTATGGTTATGTGAAAAGGAAAAAAAAAGGAGCTGTGGTTTTGCTTGAGCACATCTTGATTAGGTGGGGTCCTGTGTAATTTACTCAGATAAAAAATGTTGATGAGTTTAGATGTTAATGGGTAAACATTAATCTGAGGTACCTTCATTTGTGGTGAGCAGATCAAGGGATGCTTTGTCTTTTTGCCACATAAGTGTTACTTTTTCTTGAAATAAATATTCATCTGATATTCTTTTCCCTACTAGTGTGTAATGAAAAATACCCCCTAATGACGTGTTGTAGGCCAGCTTTGGGAGTGGATGAGACCCATAAGAAATAGATGTAGATAAGGACACCTTAAATTCAGCGATGCTGTTTGCGTATTCGATATTCAGGGCCAACTCTGAAGAAGTTGCAAATGGTATTTGTGAATTGATTACTAGTAGATGAATACACCGGGCCGCTTTGGACTATTTGACAGCAATGAACTAGCTAGTACTCCCTCCGTTCACTATTATAAGATGTTCTAACTTTTTTCTGATTCGGATGTATATATACACATTGTACTGTGTTTGTTCACTCATTTCAGTCCGTATGTAGTCCATATTGAAATATCCAAAACATCTTATATTTGTGAACGGAGGGAGTAGTTATTGATCGGACGTACTCAGTAGTTTATATCAGGCATAGTCAGCAATGAGCTAGCCAAACATATGGAGCTTTGGGATCTTTTGTCGGAGACAGTACTGAAACCAGGAGTAGAGGACTGGAAACTCTTAGCCTGTGGACATTATTCGGCTAAGTCAGTCTATAGAGGTTTCTTCCAGGGAGCTACCCTTTTTGAACCTTGGGCTCGCATCTGGAAGATCTGCGAGCCATGCAAACGCCGTTTTTTCATGTGGCTAGTGGCGTACAATAAATAGTTAAATACTGGACTGCTGATCGTCTTGCTGGCATAATATGTTTATCTGAGCGCCTGAAACCCTAAGCTTTTGTCCTCCAAAATCCGCTACTTTGAATTTGGTTTTTGAATTTCTCGTCAGTTCTGAACTTCAGTTAAGACAGATCCCTGAGATAAGGCTTGTAGGTGGCCGATTGTGTGCCTTGTAAGGGTTATTACCCCTTCTTTTCCTTCTCAATGTAATGCTCCCTCCGTCCCAAAATAAGTGTCTCAACCTTAGTACTCCCTCTGTAAACAAATATAAGAGCGTTTAGATCACTACTGAAGTAATCTAAAAGCGCTTATATTTCTTTACGGAGGGAGTACAACTTTATACTAAGAGGCACTTATTTTGGGACGGAGGGAGTAATACACAGCTCTCCTACGTACTCTGAGAGAAAAAAGATATCCAGCGCTATGATATGCTTCATCAAATTCTTAGTTAGTTCAGTTGAATTATTTGTTAGTCTGTATTTTTTTACATCCAATGGTGGATTCTTGCTAGACTTTAGAGCTTACCTACTTGCGCATCTTCAAATATTCTCAAAATTTATGTACCCACCCTTGTATGTACAAATTTGCTTTCCTCTTATTTCTTAAAGGTCCATCCAATTATTAAATTTCTCAATTCCACATCAGTTGTCCTGTTGTACTATTTCTTTACATGTTCTTTTTTGTTTGTATGAATTTCAGTGAGACCACAGCTGTTTTATTGACTTCCCTTAAAAAAAAATCCTTGCAATAAAAAGTTTTATTGGTACACTCTGGGCTAATTTGCCTTATCCTTAATGTCTGGGGCCCATAAACTGATGCTGTTCCATCCCAACCATGTGTACAGGAAGTACAAGTTGCCTATGTCATATATTATTCCATTTCCAAAGAAAGGAGATCCATCTAGTGCTCAGGATTTTGGACAGGGTCGGCAAGTCTTAGCTGTTTATCCTGGCACAACAGCATTATATAGGGCTACCGTAGCCTCTCAACGCAAGGTAACATCTTAACATGCACATGAATCCTCGGCAGATCATCAATTCTTCATAATAATGTGACTTTTTATTCTGTTCACAAGGTTGGACATCCATATGTGTGGATGTATTCACTGTTGTATTTTCAGCTTCATCTAGTTATAAATTCAATGGTGCCATTTTATTCTGTGTGTTACGTGCGTGGAGTTGGAGGTGGGAATTGGAATCTGATCGGAGGGGATAGCGAGGTTCACCCTTAGGCGCACGTAGGGGCTCGTCCCCTGCAGTGGCGCTGGAGGCTCTGAACTCTCAGTTTGGGGCAGTTTTCTCTATTTCTTGATTGATAATCCTAATACAAACTATCCTCTCTTTGTATGGATCAGAGAGATCACAAAACTTGGAAAGCAAACCAGACCCTAACCGTTTGGAACACCACATTGAATACATCATGAATCCATGCATGAGGTGGAAGCTGCAACCGGTATGCCACCTCACCAATGCGCTCAAGAATTTGATATGGTCCAAAGTATCGTGGAGCGAGCTTGGCATTGCTGTGCGCACTCAAGGATGTCGCGGGCCGATGCTGAAGGCGAAGCCTGACCCAGTCTCCAATGGTGAAAGCAATGTCACTGTGCTTCTCATCATGCTGGATCTTCATGGTATTCTCAGCTTGGAGAAGGCGATCCCGTATGTCAGCAAGGAACTCATCACGGTCTGAGAGGGCACGGTCCACGGCTGCTACTTTTGCAAGGCCTGGCTCATAAGACACAAGCGTCGGTGGCGGACGCCCATATACCACCTCGAAAGGAGTAGCTTTCAGGGCGGACTGAAAAGATGAGTTGTAGCAGAACTCAGCCCAAGGAAGCCAGCGAAGCCACTGTATAGGACGATCGCCCACTAAACACCGCAAGTACATGCCAATGATGCGGTTCACCACTCCTGTTTGTCCGTCAGTTTGGGGATGAAATGCAGAACTGAGTTGTAGTTTGACACCAGCGAGGTGGAAAAGTTCGGTTCAGAAATTGCTGGTAAATACTGGGTCACGGTCGCTCACAATGGACGTCGGAAATCCATGTAGACGGACTATGTTATCGAAGAAGGCCTTGGCAACAGAGCTAGCAGAGTATGGATGCCCCAAAGCAATGAAGTGGCTATATTTCGAGAAACGGTCAACAACAGTCAAAATGACCGACTTACCACCCACTTTCGGCAGGCCCTCCACAAAGTCCATGGAAATGTCTGTCCAAACATGTTGAGGGACTGGAAGGGGTTGGAGAAGGCCATCAGGATGCAGATGCTCAGTCTTGTTGCGCTGGCACACGACACAACACCACACAAACTCCTCCACCACTGCTCGCATGCGAGGAATGTAAAAATTGGCACGCAATCGGTGAAGTGTCTTCTGAATACCCTCATGACCGGAGTCGTGGGCATCTGCCAAGATTGCAGGGAGGCAAACTGAGGCTGTTGTGATGTAGACCCGACCTTTATGGAGAATGAGGCCGTCGGTGACACTCCAAGGCCCTCCAGCCATCCTTGCTTCAATGGAGTCACGCAGCGCTGTGAGGTCTGCACCAGTGGCAATTTCCTAGTGCAAATCATCAAAAAGTTGAAACTGAGGACAAATCATCAAAAAGTTGAAACTGAGGACATGAGAGCAAAGACAGCCCCTAGCTCCTCCTCGTGGCCTAGAGAGAGCATCTGCCACTGTATTTTGACGGTCTGGTTGATACTCCACAGTGAAGTCATATCCCAGCAGCTTGCTTACCCCTTGATGTTGCGGAATGGTGGAGAGGCGCTGGTCAAGCAAATATTTCAGGCTATAGTGATCTGTTCTTATTTTGAAGCTTCGGCCCCACAAATACGGCCTCCAATGTCGAACAACTTTCACCAATCCAATTAGCTCACGCTCATACGCTGCTAGCTTGGCATGGCATGGTGCCACCGTCCTGCTGAAGAAAGCAAGAGGTCTGCGCCCTTGGTGTAGCACGGCTCCAAAGCCCGTGCCAGAGGCATCACAGTCCACCAAGAATGGAGAGTTAATGTCCGGTAGCTGCAAGGCAGGTGCTGCTGCGAGTGCCTCCTTGAGTGTGTGAAAGGCTGCGTCAGCCTCTGGGGACCACACAAAGCCTTCTTTCTTGACGAGCTTGGTGAGTGGAGCTGAGAGCACTCCGTAGTCCTGGATGAACTTGCGATAATACCCAGCAAGCCCAAGGAATCCGCGAAGGGTGCGGACACTTCGTGGTTTTGGCCATGCCTCCACCGCTTCCACCTTGGCTGGGTCCATGGCGACGCCGTCTGCTGAGATGATGTGGCCCAAATAGGCCACTTTGCGTTCACCAAAGAAGCACTTGGAACACTTCAGGAATAGCTGCTGCTGCTGGAGGAGAAGCAAGACAGCACGAACATGATGAAGGTGTTCTGTCCAAGACTTGCTGTAGATCAAATATCATCAAAGAAAACGAGTACAAATTTCGGAATAAAAGGACGAAGAACAGCATTCATCAAGGCTTGGAACTTGGCTGGTGCGTTGGTGAGGCCAAAAGACATCGCCAAAAACTTGCAATGGCCGTGATGCATGCAGAAGGCAGTCATCTTGGCGTCTGGCTCGTGCATGCGAACCTGATGATACCCACTGCGGAGATCAAGCTTGGTGAAGAACGAAGCACTATTGAGCTCATCTAGGAGCTCGTCGACAACCGGAATCGGGTATTTATCGTTGACAGTACCATCATTAAGTTGGCAGTAGTCCACGCAAAACCTCCATGTGCCATCCTGTTTCTTGACAAGAATCACCGGGGAAGAAAATTCAGAGTTACTTTCCCGGATGAGACCTTGCTGGAGCATATCCTCACATTGGCGTTCAATCTCATCCTTCTGAAGCTGAGGTTAACGGTGTGGGCGAATTGCAATAGGGGTCGTTCCTGGCAGGAGCCGAATGTGGTGGTCGCACATGCGCACCGGTGGTAAGCCACACGGTTTATCAAATAGAGCCTTGAACCCTTCCAGAAGTATGGCCATGTGGTCATCGGTGGTACATGCATGGACCTGCAGTGGCCCTT
Source organism: Secale cereale (assembly GCA_902687465.1). NCBI lineage: Eukaryota > Viridiplantae > Streptophyta > Magnoliopsida > Poales > Poaceae > Secale > Secale cereale. The sequence continues at coordinate 267,926,999 of LR738713.1, read as the reverse complement.
CAGACATGTTGATGCTGCGCCAAATGACCTGGTGATCTTTCTTCCAGAATGACATGGTCAAGTGCTCAAAGTCCCATAGTATGGGCCCTAGTGTGCGCAACCATTGGACGCCAAGTACCAAGTCGAAACCATCCAAGGGAATGGCATGACAGTCAATGACAAACAGCTCGCCAAGGACATTCAGCAAGAGGCCCTGCACACATCCAGCACTCGAAACTTTGTCCCCATTAGCCACGGTTACTTGATCCCCAGGGCGTTATTCAAGGGAAATTCCCATGCGGCTTGCTGCCTCCTTAGCTAGAAAATTGTGTGTGGATCCGGAGTCCACCGGAGCCCTGAGACAGCCTCCAGCAACTTCGACATGTAGCTGCATGGTCTTACAAGTGCATATACCCGTAAGTGCACGCACCGAGATGGTTGGCGTGTCATTGGTTGACGCTCCCTGGACCTCTCGCAGTAGTGTCAGATGCTGCCAGGGTGAACACTTTCCCAACTGTGTCAGCATCAACGTCATCATTGTCTTCCCCATGAGGCACCTCGATCCAAAAAAACCGGGCACAGTGGTGGCCACGGGCGTACTTCTCATCACAGTTAAAGCACAACCCTTTAGCACGCCGGTCGGCCATCTCTGTTGGGGTAAGTTTCTTGAATTGCCAAGCTGGGAGGGGCTGTCCGGTTGGGACAGCAGCAAGCTGTTGGGTAGGGAAACAACCACTGCTGCTGTTGCCTTGGTTGCTTTGGACGACAACATCGTGCCCGGGAGTGGTGTGGTTGTGTCCTCATCATCTGTAAATCAACGCTGCTCATAGGAGAGTGCTAAGCTCATGGCAGCCTCAAGGTTCGATGGGTACTGCAAGTCCACATCAGTACGGATGGGCTTGCGTAGCCCAGCAATGAACAACTTGACCTGTTGCTCTTCCGAGAGACTAGCACATGCAAACAAGAGTGAGGAATTGCTTCTTGTAGTCGCGTACCGAGCCTGTTTGTTGCAAGTGTTTAATTTCCGCTAGCCGACTAGTCCTGATCGTCGGCCGAAAACTGTGGTGCAGGTATTTGACAAACTTTGGCCACGGTGGTTCGCCCTTAGGCGCACATAGGGGCTCGTCCCCTGCTGTGGCGCTGGAGGCTCTGAACTCTCAGTTTGGGGCAATTTTCTCTATTTCTTTGATAATCCTAATACAAACTATCCTCTCTTTATATAGATCAGAGAGATCACAAAACTTGGAAAGCAAACCAGATCCTAACAGTTTGAAAAGTAAAGACAACTTGCTAATATCCTAGGGATAAACTTGGACTGCTTGGCCGCCAAGGATTAGCCATGTGCCTGCCTGAGGCCCACCTGTTGGTATTGTGGTTACGGACTGTGTTGCAGGTCTGGGCCTGCGGCTATAGTGCTGCCCCCAATACCTGTCTGTAACAGTGTGAAACAGTTTCCTTGGGAGGTTAAAAAAAAGAGTTTCCTTGATTGTTAAAACCATTTAAATGAAGGCTACCTAGGAAGTGGGAATTTGCAACTTATATAGGCTAAAAGGTGGGGAGTAATCTGAACGTCAGAATATTTTGTTACCATAGGATTATCTTCCACCCAAGTAGTGAAACTGCTTAGCATTGATTGGTGCTTACTGATAAGCGAAGCTTGTTATAGTGTATTGCGTGTTATTCATACGCATCATGTACCCTTCCATTAAAGGACAGAACCAGTGCTAGAAGCTCCCACACCAGGTGGGGTCTGGGGAGGATTATACGAGGCAAGCCTCTTCCCCCTGCACAATGCAATGCAGAGAGTCCACGTCGAACCCAGGACTCCTTGGCACAAGTAGGGAATACTTCACAACTGCGCCAGGCCTATCTTTACCTGTAATGCCCAATATGTGGTCCTATACTCAAGGAACTCGGAAATCCTAGTAAGGATAGAAGCGCATATCGAGATGCTTCTCAAGGTTCATTATAACATACCATGTACTAAATAGATGAGAATACCAGATAAAGGCTTACACTCGCCACAAGCTATAGCATGAATACATCAATACATAGCAATCATCATACAGAAGAGCAGGATCCGACTACGGATGAAACCAAACAAAATGAAGAGCGACATCCACCCTGCTAATCCTAGGCTCCCGACTCGGAACCCATCCTATGATCGTCGAAGAGGAAGAACTCCAAAAGCAAACAAGCATCGCTCTCACGTCAAGTCATCGCTTTACCTGTATCTGCACCTGTTGTTGTAGTAATCTGTGGGCCACGAGGACTCAGCAATCCCATTACCATGGATATCAAAAGTAGCAAAGCTTAATGTGTATGGAATGGTTAAGTGGTGAGGTTGCAGCAAGCACTAAGCATTTGTATGTGGCTAACTTACGAGTACAAGAATAAGAAGAGTAACGTACGCATAACGGACGTGAACTAGTAATGATCAAGAAGTGATCTTGAACACCTACTTATGAGTCATACATAACCCCACCGTCTTCTCTTCCCGAACTCCCTCGAAAAGAGACGGTCACGGTTACGCACACGGTTGGTGTATTTTAATTGGATTTAGTGTCAAGTTCTCTACAACCGGATATTATAATTTTCCAAGTCGCCACATAACCATGGGCACGGCTTTCGAAAAGATATAACCCTGCAGGGGTGTCCCAATTTAGTCCATCACAAACTCACACGATCAGTGTTGGGAAAACCTCAACCTCAAGATAGCCCAAAGTATCCTCGGAATCTCGGTGCGCAAGACATTTCGACAATGGTAAAACAACACCAGCAAGACCTACCGACGTATGGACAATCCCGATAGGAGCCGCGTATCTCGTTCTCAGGACACATCGGATGAGCTATGCGTACGAGTAAAACCAGACCTCGAGTTTCCCCGTGGTGGCCCTGCGCTGGGCTCTAGTTTGGACCAGCACCATCAGCACTGGCCCACCTGTATTATGTTGAATTAATCCGCGGGTAGCGCTAACTTCCTATGCGTTAAAATGTTATCAGAATTATTATGTTGGCAAATTTTAACACCAAAGTTGGGTCTTGCTAGAAGAGTTTTATTCAAAGTGAATTGTCAAGGGGGGCCCATAAAGCATAACCGTGTTAGGAACGCTAATCAAGGAATATAACACTGGTATGACGGAAACTAGGGCGGCATGAGTGGAACAAAACACCAGGCAAAAGGCCGAGCCTTCCACACACGACCAAGTATATACATGCATTAATTAAATAAAGAGATATTGTGATATCCCGTGATATCCATGTCCCAAACATGGAACAACCTGCACTGCACCTGCAACTAGCAACGTCATAAGAGGGGCCGAGCAAAGCGGTAACATAGCCAAACAACGGTTTGCTGGGAAGAAGCTCAACCGGAAATAAGCAAACAACACGGTAAACCAACAAGCATAAACATGGCATGGTGCACAATCAAGTATGGTGCATGTCTGGTTTAATGATTCATGACATGGCAAAGAGCAACAAACAAATACTACAAATTAAGTGAAGCTCAGTATGCAACGAGTTGCATATTGACGGAACTCCACATTGAAACCATTGAGTTCACTCTTGATTAGGTACTCATCAGTTTTAAATGTTGTTTCTTATGGCAAGACGTGAAGCATAAATAAACTACCTAGTTAGGCAAGTTTAAATAGGCCGGAAACAACAAATAACAATTCCTAACAATTTCGAAAAATCCCCATATGTAATTTCGAATTTGCTATTGTTCTGCCTAAAACACAATTTTAATGTTGATAAACATGCAAAGTAAGTGCACTATGTTAATCCACACATTTTTCTACCCCATTTACGTGCAACAACAACAACAACAACAAAGCCTTTAGTCCCAAACAAGTTGGGGTAGGCTAGAGGTGAAACCCATAAGATCTCGCGACCAACTCATGGCTCTGGCACATGGATAGCAAGCTTCCACGCACCCCTGTCCATTTACATATATAATTTATTAAATTCCGAGCTACGGTTATGTAGTTATGAAATATACCAGTTTAGCATGTCATTTATGCAAATTAGTGCAAACAACAATTTTAAACATCTTTAACACGGATGAAAGTTGCATATTGTGAAACTACATGAAATTCTACCCATTACATATATGACATGTTTTATTACGATGCACGGTTATTTAGTTATTGGCATTTTAAAACCGTGGCATTTTCCTGTAATTATGCATGTTCAGGAATTAGAGAAATCCGCAGAACGGAAAAAACCCCGTCTACGGGGTGAATCAGTTGGATACTGGGCCAACAGGAAGTGAGCGCAACATAGCAAAGCGGCATGCAGAGCGTCTGATAGCGACTGAAGCTCACCTAGCGGTCTCGGGCCGAAGGTGGTGCCGGGCCGGATTGGCCAGGCTTGGGGTAGAGGAGGCCCAAGCGGGCGAGCAGAGGCGGGGCAGCTGGGCCGGCGGGGAAAGCAGCGCGGCTGGCCCACGGCCGCAGGCGACTATATCGGGTGCTCGTCCTCGGGCAGAGGCGGGCGCCTGGACATGGCGGCGGCAAGCGACGACGAGCTAGCTAGATCACGACGGGAAGGACTCGGCGAGCATCGGGAACAGCAAAACGGGCAGACCTGGGCCGGGGAGGCCGGATCCAGCGAGGGTTCGCACTCAGACGGCAACTTGGGGCGGCGGCGGCCAAGCTCCAACGTCCATGGCGAGGCTCATGTACAGAGGACACAAGAGAGAGTGAAAGAAAGGTGAGAGAGAGAGGATCGGAGGAGAAGGAGGAAGGAGGAGCAGTGTGGCGCTCATCTGGGGCAGGGACGGTGGCCTTAGGCGTCTCGCCGGCCAACGGGAGATCCTGCGCTCTGGCGCGATGAGTGATCGAGGAGCTCAGGCTCCTGGACGAGGGGAGGCTCGGGCGCAACAGTGTATGGGCGGCGGCATGGCACTTTGGGTCGGGCGGGCCTCGGGTGGGCTTTGCGGGCCACGGCGGCTGGGAGGTGGAGGAGGAGGCGCCAAGTGGTGGCTGGGCACTGGGGAGGCGTGGATATCGAGGAGGGAGGCTAGGGTTTCCAGATTAGGCAGGGTGGGCATGCTTAAATAGGAAAGAGGAGCTAGGGTTGGGGATTTGGGGGTGTTTTCGAACCGTCCGATCGTGATCGGACAGTCGGGTCGGGGGGATAGGCTAGGTGGGTTGTGTAGCGGGTGTGGGCTGAGAAGAGAGGGAAGGAATGGCCTGGCAACAGTTATATCTGCGGAAACGTCTGCGAATTAGCCCGGCTATAGTGCCACTATAGTTTATCCGTTGGGGTATCAAACAACCTCGGAATGCGACGAAATTTGTCAAGCGGACTACCTACAATATAACAAGACCGCACACCAACTTTCAACCCATTACGAGAACGTTTTATTCCCACTTGGAAAATACTCCCTCCGTCCCAAAATAAGTGACTCAAAAATGACTCAACTTTGTACTAACTTTAGCACAAAGTTGGGTCACTTTTGAGTCACTTATTTTGGGACAGAGGGAGTAATATTTTAATGATGCCGCGTGTGCAAGTGTGTGATTGGTCGCGGAACGGCCAACGGTGAGAACGGGGAGAACCGGGAACTACGAGCGGGTGCAAGTTTTAAAAAGATAATGACAACGAAGTGCTGATGCAATGTGAATGATGCGATGATGAATGCAACAAATAACTAATTCACACGGCTATCACGCAAAACATGGAAGGCATATGGAGCATCGGTCTCGGGCTGTTACATTACCCTTCCATTGTAATGCTTAAATTAACCAATTTCAACATATTCAACAAATTCGAAAAACTTGGGAGAATTGCATCTTCCCTCCATATGCTCCAGATAATTAATGGTACCATGGTGTTCACGGAATTCCTCCTGGATCCATGGACTCTATTTCTGGCCTCTTGCCACCAATCCCGGAATTCAGGAGCATTTTTGATGTAGGGTGGAACCCTAATCAGCAGATCTTTCACGATTGGAGATTATCCCACGACGAACACGGAGAACACAAGGAGGAAACGGAGGAAAACACGAGGGGAAACACTCAAATCAACACAAATATGATCACACAAGTGCTAGATCCACGATACACATCGAGATACACGATCCATAGTCAAATCACGGTGGTACAAAGGTAGTCTTCTCCCGGAGGAGGTCTTGGATATCCCTTGGGATCTTCCCCGATGTGGAGGTCTTGAATCCGAGGTGGATCTTCTCCGAAGAGGCGCGCGGTCTCGTAGGAGAGAATCCACAAAGGTCTGTGATGAGCTATCCAAAAGCTAACCCTAAACGATGTGGGGAAAGGAGCATATATAGTGTACGGAGCGAAGGGGTACACGGGCCTCGGCCCAAAGGATGCGCGCAGGCATTTCAGGGGCCGGACGTCCGGGCGACGGGCCGGATGTCCAGTGCTTCACGGGGCGCCGGATGTCCGGGGCGAGGGGCCGGATGTCCGGGCTGGAGGGGTTGAGTCTCGGGTGTCCTCTGCAGAGTGGCGCCGGATTTCCGGGCCCGAGGCCGGATGTCTGGGCCTTGCTTGGCCGGATGTCCGGGGCCTGGCCGGATGTCCGGGCCTTGTAGACGACCTCGAAGGGGGACTTGCCGGTGGTCGAATGTCTTGCGCGGTTGTAGGCGTACTCGGCGATGGGCAAGCATTGCTCCCATTCCTTGATGTTCCTCTTGATCAACACGCGAAGAAGCGTCGAAAGCGTGCGGTTCGTCACCTCCGTTTGGCCGTCCGTTTGTGGATGGTACGCCGAAGAGAATAGTAGCTTGATTCCGAGCTTGGCGCATAGGGTTTTCCAAAAGTAGCTCAAGAACTTGACGTCCCGGTCCGACACGATCGTTTTGGGCACGCCATGTAGACGAATGACCTCCCTACAAAAGAGATTTGCAACATGTGAAGCATCGTCTATCTTGTTACAAGGAATGAAATGAGCCATTTTAGAAAATCTATCCACGACAACTAGCACGGAATCTTTGCCATTTTGAGTTCTAGGCAATCCAAGTACGAAATCCATGCTCATGTCTTCCCATGGATGGTATGGAATAGGAAGAGGCATGTAAAGACCATGAGATTGAGCTTTGGACTTAGCTTTGCGGCATGTAGAACATCGGTTGGTGAGGCGTGAGACGTCACGGAGCATCTTGGGCCAAAAATAGTTCTTAGAGAGGGTAGCAAACGTCTTGTCGCGTCCAAAGTGTCCCATGAGTCCTCCTCCATGAGATTCCTGCAAAAGGAGCAAACGAAGCGAAGACTCGGGAATGCAAAGTTTGTTAGCTCTCATAAGATATCCATCCTTGATGTAGTAACGTTCCCAAGAAGTGTGAGTCAAGCACTTAGCGTAAGCATTTGCAAAGAAAGGATCATGCTCATATAAATCTTTTATGTGCTCAAAGCCAATCACATTCAACTCAAGTTGTGTTACAAGCATGCATTTGCGGGAAAGGGCGTCCGCCACAACATTTTCTTTGCCTTTGATGTACTTGATGACATAGGGAAAAGACTCAATGAACTCGCTCCATTTAGCATGACGCTTGTTCAACTTAGTTTGACCTTTGAGATACTTGAGAGTCTCATGGTCCGTATGGAGGATGAATTCATGAGGTCTAAGATAATGTTCCCAAACACGTAAAACTCTCACCAAGGCATAAAGCTCTTTATCATAGATGGGATAGTTAAGTTGCGCTCCCGATAGCTTCTCGCTAAAGTACGCAATTGGGCGCTTTTCTTGCATGAGCACGCCACCTATGCCGGTACCACTAGCGTCACAATGAATCTCAAAAGGTTTATCAAAGTTTGGTAAGGCTAGAAGTGGTGCGTGAGTAAGCAAGCTTTTTAGCTCATTGAACGCGGTGTCTTGCGAAGGACCCCAAATGAAGGGTGCGTTCTTCTTGCTCAAAGCGTGTAGAGGCATAGCAATGGTGCTAAAGTCCTTCACAAAACGTCGATAGAAACCGGCTAGACCAAGGAAACTACGCACTTGCATGAGATTCGTTGGTTGAGGCCAAGTTTTAATTGCTTCAATTTTAGCTTCATCAACGTGAACACCTTGTGAAGAAACGACAAATCCTAGGAAGACAACCTTGTCAACGCCAAAAGTGCATTTCTCCATATTAGCATATAAGCGCTCTTTCCGAAGGGTTTGTAAAACCAAACGGATGTGTGTCACATGGTCCTCTAGCGTCTTGCTAAAAACGAGGATATCATCAAAGTAAACCACTACAAAGATGCCTATGTAGGGTCGAAGACAAAAATGCATAACACGCATAAATGAACCGGGTGCTTCCGATAAGCCCATTGGCATAACAAGCCACTCATATAACCCAAACTTGGTTTTGAAAGCCGTTTTCCACTCATCACCCTCTTGAATGCGAATTTGGTAGTAACCACTTTTAAGATCAATTTTTCAAAAGATGGTGGCACCACATAATTCATCAAGCATGTCGTCTAAGCGTGGAATAGGGTAACGGTATCTAACGGTGATAGCATTAATAGGTCGACAATCGGAGCACATGCAAAAACTACCATCTTTCTTAGGCACGAGAATAACCGGAACGGCACAAGGGCTTAAGCTTTCACGTACATGACCTTTGTCGATGAGTTTTTGTACTTGCCGTTGTATCTCCTTTGTTTCCTCGGGGTTGACGCGGTAAGGAGCCTTGTTTGGAAGTGGTGCGCCGGGTATGAGGTCGATGTGGTGTTCGATTCCGCGAAGTGGAGGTAGACCCGGAGGTAGTTCATCCGGAAAGACATCCAAGAATTCCTGCAACAAATTAGACAACACTAAAGGTAGAGGTGGTGAAGTGTTAGTGGGTTTGGCTTCCCCTTTGCATAAAAGCACAAGGTGGAAGACACTCGATGGGTTCTCACACACTTCTCTCATCTCACTTTTGGTGGCAAATAGCACTAGTTGCTTCTTGTCGCTCATCGTGGAGTCGCTCATATTTGGCTTGTGGCTCTCACTCTCTTTTTGGTGGCTCACTCTCTCACCATTCTCTCCACGATGGTTGGTAGGTAAAAGCTTGTCGGCGGCTACTTGACTTGGAGACATTGGTCGGAGCACGAATTCCTTGCCCTTCATCTTGAAGCTATAGTGATTTGTCCGTCCATTGTGTGTGACTCCACGATCATATTGCCATGGACGTCCAAGAATAAGGTGGCACACGGACGTGGGTATCACATCACATTCAAGAGTGTCCTCGTAGGCGCCTATCTTGAAAGAGACTTGCACGGTGTGCTCGACTCGAAGAATTCCGGCGTCGTTGAGCCACTGGACCTTGTAGGGGTGAGGATGCTTCGTCTTGACCAAATGAAGCTTGTCGCATAGCTCTTCGCTTGCCAAGTTGTGACAACTTCCTCCATCGATGATGACCTTGACGGAGCGTCCATTGATGCCGGCCTTTGTATGGAAAATGTGACATCGTTGGTCGTCATCTTGTTGGTGTTGGAGTGTCAAGACCTTAGAGACAACAAGATTGGGGCTTGAGTCATTGTCGCAAAACACTTGACGGTCTTTTTCTTCATTCACTTGGCGATGCATAGCGACATGCTCAAGTGCTTCCATCTCATCATCGCTCATGGAGTCATAAGATCCGTCATCGTTGATGATCATGGTGCGAACGGTCTTGCACTCAAATGACTTGTGGCCTCGTCCTTGGCACTTGAAGCATTTGATGGAGCTCGTCTTGTTGTTGTCTTCGGTTGGAGTTGTAGATGATGAAGCTCTAGGCTTGAAATTGTTGGTAGAAGGTGGACGACTCGATGTAGTCGCATTCTTGTAGCTTGGCTTGTCGCCGAAGTTTGTAGATGGCTTGGTAGAGGTAGGAGGAGTAGCCGAAGTCGTTGAAGCTTGGTTGTAGGAGCCGGAGTTCTTGGAGTTGAACTTGGAGTACTTGTAGTCCTCTTGAACTTGTCGCTCCGCTTTGGTTGCTTGATGTACTAGCTCGAGGAGATTGTTGTATGGTTGGAAGTCCGCAATCTTCTTGATAGGATAGTTGAGTCCATTCAAGAATCTCGCCATTGTTTGCTCTTCATCTTCCGTGATGTTTGCTCTTATCATGGCAATCTCCATCTCCTTGTAGTACTCTTCAACGGACTTGGTACCTTGCTTGAGGAGTTGTAGCTTCTTGAACAAGTCACGGTTGTAGTGGGTAGGCACAAAGCGTGCTCTCATGACTTCCTTCATTTGAGCCCAAGTGGTGATAGGAGGTTCGCCTTTTGCTTCTCTTCTCTCTATGATTTGCTCCCACCAAATGAGAACATAGTCTTGGAACTCAAGGGATGCCATGGCGATCTTCTTCTCTTCATCGAAGTTGTGAAGGCGAAAGATCTTGTCAACCTTCAATGCCCATGAGAGATAGTCTTCGGGGTCAATGCTTCCGGAAAACTTTGGCATGGTGAACTTGAGCTTGCCATAGCGATGCTCATCATTGTTTCCTTGCCTATTGGGAGGGCGGTCTTGATTTTGTCGGTTGGCAATATCACGTTGCTCTTGTCGAGCTTGTTCTTCTTGTTGGGGTTGTTGCTCTTGCCGCGCTTGAGGAGGAGCTTCTCGTTGCATTCTTGCTTGGTGGCGTCTCTCTTGCACCTCATCACGAAGGAAATCCTCTTCTTGACGAGTGTGTCGAGTGCGGGCTGCCACATTGCGATGTGCATCTTGTAACACTCATTGCGCCTCCATAGCTTGAGCTTCTCGACGTTGTTGTGCTTGACGATGAGCCTCGGCATCTTGTTCGTCTTGCTGTCGATGTGCTCGCTCTTGTTGTTGTTGGCGTAGTCGTTGCCGTTCTTGTGCTTGCTCAAGTGTAGCTTGGTTTTGACGACGTCGGCTTTCTTGCTCGTCGAATAGCTCTTGTGAACTCTTGTCTTGAAGAGGCTGCTGGTTGTCATGTCGAACTTGACGTGCGGCTTGACGAAGAGTGTTAGACGTAGGTGTACTTGAGTCTTGCGTGGAGTCGGAATGTCGACTTGAGCGGCTTCGTCTTTGAGAGGATGTTGAAGAAGAACGTCGGTTGACTATCAATGTCCGGAGCTCGTTGAATTGAGTAGACATGTTGGTGTTGATGATGTCGAATTGTTCTTTTGTTCTTGCTTCAAATTGGCGCGCGTCCTCGGCGACTTGACCATTGAACTCGCGCATAGCTTCACTCTCTTGATGTAGAGCTCGTTGGACACCGAAGAGATGTAGTTTGGTGACGTAGTTGTTCGCTTCTTGAGGATCGTCGAAAGGCGGGTTCGTAGATGTACTTGGCCTATCCATCATCACAAGCAAGTATGTGAGTGGGAGAAAGGAGAAGACAATACCAAAAGTACCTTAACCGAAGTTGAAAATGGATCAATGATCACTCGATAATGTAACCCGGAAATAGCACTATTGGTACCACTTCGTGTCGATTCTCACACCTACACAAGTAAAGCTTTGAGAGGAGCTTGGTTAGGATGGTGGCATAAATTCAATGCAATCGTCAAAGTGACTCAATGATGTTGAAAATGGTTCACAATTTGCTCATGCAACAAGTAGATCACTAGCAAAGTAGCACACGGAACACACGCACGGATAGATAAATGTGGTTGTGCAACCAAGGGTGAGCGAAAATGTGGAAACCACGGAAAATGCTCGTGTTGCACAACACTAGAGAGACGCTAACCGATTGCTTAATAGGCGGATACGCACTTGTGCACGACCTATAAGAGGCAAAACGTAACGACTATCTATCACAAGTATGCTATGAGTGTATGATGTGCCGATGCTTGAGCACAAGATGATGTATTGCTATCTCATATGATCTCTTTTGATGCAAGGCGAATGATGCTATTGTCCTTTTGCTTTGGTTGGCTCTTTTGCTTAAAAGCTTGTGAGCTCTTTCTTTGGGCACTTATGCATGCTTCTCGGATCAAGGTAGCTATTGTGTATGCGGGACACTCTTGTGTCACACGGAGATATGATGATATGGTATGAAGTATCTATGACTATCACTAATGTGCACAAGTGTCGTGGCCCGGCAATACTCAAATGGCTAGTCTCAATGGGAAAGCTACGCAAAGATGGTTCATAGGGTGACAATACAATTGCAAGGTAGAATGAACAAGGTGTCGTCGATGTTACCGTCCTTGCCGAAGTTGAGCGATGGTGTTGTCGAAATCTTGCCGTTCCAAGGTAGCCTAAACATCCAAGGAAACGGTGAAACCACAACTCAAGTATCCAAGGCAAAGAGAGACAAACTTTTCAAACTCGGAGCGGTTAAGCGATGGTGGTTGCGGAAGTGGTGGTTGTATGCGGAAGGTTTGGTGGGATACCGAACGAAAATGGCGGTGGAAATGCAAGGTGGGGTGGAGTGGGGGAATTGTGGCTGAGGGAGGCCGGATGTCCGGGCCAGGGGCTGGATGTCCGAGCCAAGCCGGATGTCCGGGGCACGGGCCGGATGTCCGGGGTGCCCGAGTCCGCGAAGAACTCCTTGCACACGGTGACTTTGGGGCCAAAATTCGTCGGATTTTGCGGAGAAAAATTGGGGAAAAGTGGAGGAAAAGCTAGATCCACTCGTGGCACAGCAAATCCATGGAACAAATTCAACAAAATCTTGCCAAATCAACAGATCACAAAAAAAAATTGTGGTTCTTTTTGTGGGGAATTTTCGAAATTGGGAAGAACACAACAAAAACAAGCTAGAAGACAGGGTGTGGGGCTCCAAAATCGTGATCAACCTATGCTCATGATACCATAATATGATGTAGGGTGGAACCCTAATCAGCAGATCTTTCACGATTGGAGATTATCCCACGACGAACACGGAGAACACAAGGAGGAAACGGAGGAAAACACGAGGGGAAACACTCAAATCAACACAAATATGATCACACAAGTGCTAGATCCACGATACACATCGAGATACACGATCCATAGTCAAATCACGGTGGTACAAAGGTAGTCTTCTCCCGGAGGAGGTCTTGGATATCCCTTGGGATCTTCCCCGATGTGGAGGTCTTGAATCCGAGGTGGATCTTCTCCGAAGAGGCGCGCGGTCTCGTAGGAGAGAATCCACAAAGGTCTGTGATGAGCTATCCAAAAGCTAACCCTAAACGATGTGGGGAAAGGAGCATATATAGTGTACGGAGCGAAGGGGTACACGGGCCTCGGCCCAAAGGATGCGCGCAGGCATTTCAGGGGCCGGACGTCCGGGCGACGGGCCGGATGTCCGGGGCTTCACGGGGCGCCGGATGTCCGGGGCGAGGGGCCGGATGTCCGGGCTGGAGGGGTTGAGTCTCGGGTGTCCTCTGTAGAGTGGCGCCGGATTTCCGGGCCCGAGGCCGGATGTCCGGGCCTTGCTTGGCAGGATGTCCGGGGCCTGGCCGGATGTCCGGGCCCTGTAGCTTCGACCGCCGGTGGCCTTCTGTAGTTGATTGTCCAGGGGCCGGATGTCCGGGCCAGGGGGCCGGATGTCCGGGGCCTGGAGCCTTCTTCTGCCCTTCTAGATGCAACACCTCGTCCGTGAACTTGGGGACTTGTCCATCTTCACGCCCTTCTCCAATGTGGTCTTCTTCACACCTGAGCACACAAAGCACATCCGTCTGAGGTAGCAACCATGTCTCGCAAGATTCGTATGGAAGTAGGGCTAGGAGCGACGTCACCTCGGTCTCGAGAGCTCTAGCACGAGCACGTGTCATCGGTCCTTGAGGCACTTGACGAGGTGAAGGAGGGTCCATGGGGATGACCTCGGGATGCTCCGCATCAATTTTGAGGGATGACCTCGCTCAGATTTGCCCAAAGAAGCACTGAACTCCAAATGATGGTCACTACACTGCAACCCATGAAGAGATGAGAGCTGATTCTCGCGCAATTTGCAGGAACAACATGCAGCATTATGAGGTAAATCACGCTTGGCGAGACGGTCCGCTGTCCAGACACGCCCCCTGACGACCAGCCAGAGAAAAAAGTTTGCATTTTAGAGCCCAAGCTTTCAAAATGGTGCAGGCAGTACTACACATGACCAATGCAGCGAAGTGCGGTTTATAAACAGATTTCGCGAGTAGGCACCTTTAGGATTCCACGACCAACTCCATTTGTCTTCAGCACTTTGTATAATCTGAACTTCAGAAATCACCTCCCATAAGGTTAAAACCTGATGAAAAATATGAATATTCATTTTCCCCTTTATGTCCTTAATCCAGACTGCACTGACCATTGCTTCTGGTACTGTTCTTCTCTCCTGACGATCGGAGGCACAGAACTGAAAACTTCCGTAGTGATATCTTCTGCTGCGCCATTGATCCATCTATTGGTCCAAAAGAAACATCTATTCCCATTACGTAACTCAACACGAGCAGCAGCATTGAGTAGACGCCTTTCATGTTTTTCCAAAGGGTTTATCAAGATGCTTCACACATGATTATTTGATGTACGTGCCTTCCAAGCCCAACACAGCCGAAGCACGGAGTTCATGATCTTTAGGTCCAAGATGCCTAGTTCTCCGCTCTCCTTCGGACGACAAACCTGATTCCAACTCACCAAGCAGTGGCCGCCTTTTACCACATTAGTACCTTTCCAAAGGAATGCTCTGCGGATTTTGTCATTGGCCTTGAACACCCATGGTAGAGGGTCAAGAGACATTAAGTGAAAGATTGGGATGGCTGATAACGCTGCTTGGACTAAAATTAAACGACCGCTCTGCTAGAGGTATCCAGTTCGCCAGAGCCCTAATCTGTTTCTCAACTGGTCAATCAGGTCCTGAAAATCCTCCTTACGAAGCTTCTTCTTTTGCCTGCTCCCATGTCTTCTCAGCGCCGTGATGTAGGGTGGAACCCCAGGGGCCGATCTTTCACGAAATGGAGGGGATCCCACGAAGAACACGATGAACATGGGGAGTAATCACAAGGGGAAACACTGAAGAACGATGAGAACAATCACACATATGCTAGATCGATGAACAACATGAGTATCACGATGATCCAAACACAATAACGGATGATACAAAAGGTAGTCTTCTTCGTGAGGAGGTCTTGATGGTCTTCTCCAAGAGGAGGTCTTGAATCCGGTGTGGATCTTCTCCGTAGAGGGGCCGCGGTCTCTCGAAGGAGTAGAACCACTAGATGAGCAAAGCTCTAGGTCTAAAGATGAGCTATCACAATGCTAACCCTAGAAAGAGGGAGGAGGAGGAGGTCCATTTATAGTCTAGTGTCACGAAAGGGTAAGTGGGCTTCGGCCCAACACACGGGCGGCGCACAGGCATCAGACGTCCGACCATCATCGGTCGCCGGAGGCTCGCGAGGGATCGGACGTCCAGCCAGGGTCGGTCGTCCGATGTTTTGGCTCTGTTGGGGCTTTGTCGGACGTCCGGTCGTGGTCGGTCGTCCGATGCGTCGGTCGTCCGGAAGTCTCCATACTTCCGACGTTTTGGTTCTGTCGTGGAGGCGCCAGTCGTCCAGAGGGCGTCGGTCGTCCGGTGGCTGGAGGGCGTCGGTCGTCCGGTCGGCATCGGACGTCCGGCCGCTGTAGCGTGTTCTGGCCTGGTTTCTTTCGGCTGGTGAATCGTTCAGGCGTCGGACGTCCGGTCCCGACCGGTCGTCCGGTGGCTGGGGATTTTCTGGCAACATCTTCTCTTGGCCCTCGCACTTGTCCTCGCCGGCTTGATCACTTGGCTTAGCATCTTCACGTCCGTCCTCTCGATACCTGATCATGCATAGGATTTCTGCCTTAGGTAGTAGCCATGTCTCATGTGATGAAAGTGGTAGTTCGGAGAGGAGCGAGTTCACCTTATCTTCGATAGCCTTGGCTCGGGCTCTTGTCATGGGACCAAGTGATGTCGTAGGAGATGTCGATACGTCCATGGGGATGCTCGTGGGATGCTCCGCATCACCCCCCCTCCCCTTGGGAAAGATCCGACCACGGATCAAAAGCTTCATCACCATGGTAGGGAGAGAGGTCCTTACATTGAAGATGTCGCTCACGGAGTACTTGTCGCGTGGGATGTCGATCTTGTATGTGTTGTTGTTGAAGCGTGCAAGCACCTTGAATGGTCCGTCGGCTCGAGGTAGTAACTTGGACTTGCGCTCGTTGGGGAACCGTTCCTTGCGAAGGTGTAACCACACAAGATCTCCAATGTTGAATGTGATGGGTCGCTTGTTGACGTTGATCTTGGACGTGAGACGTTGAACTTGACGCTCGATGTTGTGCCTTGTATCTTCGTGCATCTTCTTGAGATAGCTTGCTCGTGCACTTGCGTCCATATTGATGCGCTCTTATAGAGGTAGAGGAAGAATGTCCAATGGGGACAACGGATTAAAGCCGTAGACGACCTCGAAGGGGGACTTGCCGGTTGTTGAGTGTCTTGCGCGATTGTAGGCGTACTCGGCGATGGGCAAGCATTGCTCCCATTACTTGATGTTCTTCTTGATCAACACGCGAAGAAGCGTCGAAAGTGTGCGGTTCGTCACCTCCGTTTGGCCGTTGGTTTGTGGGTGGTATGCCGAAGAGAATAGTAGCTTGATTCCGAGCTTGGCGCAAAGCGTCTTCCAAAGGTAGCTTAGGAACTTGACGTCGCGGTCCGAGACGATCGTCTTGGGCACTCCCATGTAGGCGCAAGATTTCCCTACAAAAGAGATTTGCAACATGTGAAGCATCGTCTATCTTGCTGCATGGAATGAAATGAGCCATTTTGGAAAATCTATCCACAACAACAAAGACAGAATCCTTTCCATTTTGAGTTCTAGGCAAACCAAGTACAAAGTCCATGCTAATGTCTTCCCAAGGTTGATATGGTATCGGAAGTGGCATGTAAAGACCGTGAGATTGAGCTTTGGACTTAGCTTTGCGACATGTAGAGCACTGGTTGGTGAAGCGTGAGACGTCACGGAACATCTTGGGCCAATAGTAGTTCTTGGAGAGCGTCGCAAATGTCTTGTCGCGTCCGACGTGTCCCATAAGTCCTCCTCCATGTGATTCTTGCAAAAGGAGCGAACGAAGAGAAGACTTGGGAATGCAAAGTTTGTTAGCTCTCATAAGATAACCGTCCTTGATGTAATATCATTCCCAAGAAGTATGCGTCAAACACTTAGCATAAGGATTTGCAAAGAAAGGATCATGCTCATACAATTCTTTTATGTGCTCAAAGCCATTAACATTCAATTCAAGTTGGGTAACAAGCATGCATTTGCGGGAAAGCGCATCTGCTACAACGTTCTCCTTGCCTTTAATGTATTTAATGACATAGGGAAAAGACTCTATGAACTCACTCCACTCAGCGTGATGCTTGTTCAACTTAGTTTGACCCTTAAGATACTTGAGTGTCTCATGGTCCGTGGGAAGAATGAATTCATGAGGACGGAGATAGTGTTCCCAAACATGCAAAACTCTCACTAAAGCATATAGCTCTTTATCATAGATGGGGTAGTTAAGTTGCGCTCCGGAAAGTTTTTCGCTAAAATACGCAATATGGCGCTTTTCTTGCATTAACACGCCTCCTATGCCGGTACCACTAGCGTCATAATGTACCTCGAAAGGTTTGTCAAAGTTTGGTAAGGCAAGTAAAGGTGCATGTGTTAGCAAGTTTTTAAGCTCATTGAACGCGGTGTCTTGCGAAGGACCCCAAACAAAGGGTGCGTTCTTCTTGCTCAAAGCATGCAAAGGCATAGCAATTGTGCTAAAGCCCTTCATAAATCGTCGATAGAATCCGGCTAGGCCTAAGAAGCTACGCACTTGTTGCAAATTCGTTGGTTTGGGCCAAGTTTTAATAGCTTAAATCTTAGTTTCGTCTACATGCACACCTTTGGATGACACAACAAATCCTAGGAAGAGAAGTTTGTCTACACCGAATTTGCACTTTTCCATGTTGGCATAAAGTTTTTCCTTGCGGAGGGTTTGCAAAACGGTGCTAAGATGCTTCACATGATCTTTTAGAGACTTGCTAAACACGAGGATGTCATCGAAGTAGACTACTACAAAGATACCAATGTACGGCCTAAGAACATAGTGCATCACTCTCATAAACGTGCCGGGTGCTTCGGATAAACCCATAGGCATAACAAGCCATTCATATAACCCGAACTTCGTTTTGAAAGCGGTTTTCCACTCATCACCCCCTTGTATGCGGATTTAGTAATAGCCACTCTTGAGACAATCTTGGAAAAGATTGTAGCTCCGCTAAGCTCATCAAGTACATCATCTAAGCGTGGCATTGGGTGACGATATCTAACGGTGATAGCATTGATTGGACGGCAATCCGAATACATGCGGTAAGTACCATCTTTCTTGGGGACAAGGATTATCGGAACACATGCGGTAAGGAACACATTTCTCGGGCTCTTGTCATGGGACCAAGTGGTGTCGTAGGAGATGTCGATACATCCATGGGGATGCTCAGGGATGCTCCGCATCACGCCATGTGCACGCTGCTCCGTGCTGGCTGCAGGTCTCTTCCATCTCCTTCTAGCGACACGCCCCGGCTGCTCCTTGACGATGCTACTGGTTGAACTCTATTCCCGTCATGCTTGAAACGCTTGAAATTAAGGGTGACGGAGGTAGCACTGTCAAGCAGCAACGATGAGGACATGAAGAGCACCCATGTCAGTTCGCCCTTGGGTCGCGAATCAGACAGCAAATCTGGAATAAATCGAACGAATTCGAACCCCAATCTAGATCGACCGATCTAGATCGGAGTTCAACAATGGTTTGAGCAAATCTGGTAATTCTGACTCTGACTAGACATACATTGCAATCTT
Organism: Secale cereale; assembly: GCA_902687465.1. Classification (NCBI taxonomy): domain Eukaryota; kingdom Viridiplantae; phylum Streptophyta; class Magnoliopsida; order Poales; family Poaceae; genus Secale; species Secale cereale. The sequence goes on along the minus strand of LR738713.1, from coordinate 267,908,325 downwards.
ATAGTTTTGTGATGTGTGCAAAAAAGGTTAAGAAGACACTCTGTAAAGTATGTGCTTACTTCAGCATTTTGAACATGCACTATTAATATTTAGCGCTATTGCTTGCATGCCAATGTTTTGCCAGTCATGCAGGTGTTCTGTTATGTACTATAGATGGACAAATAAGGGCTGTTAGCAGTGTTCCCGATACAAGACATGGTAGCTGTTACCTCTTTGACGTAGAAATGCATGTGCATACTTTTGCTAGAAATATCACAAATCTTGGAAAACAAGTCCTAACAACTTTGGAAACCCGAGGTACTTTTCCAGTGCACAAGATAACTTTTCAGGGTACGCTCGGGCTCTCTTGGCCTGCCTAGGTGCATTGCATCACCTGGATCTTGTGGTATGATTACCATGGGAGCAACTAATTGGGTGGCACCCCATGGCTGGGTGTCCCAGTGGACACTTTTCTGGTGCGCGGGAGCGTCCCAACGCCGCCACATGTCGCGCGCTAGGCGCTTCCCGCACCGGGACGGTTTGGTTTTTTTCTTGTTTATATTTATTATTTGGGGGGTTTGATTCGGTTTTTTCCTGTTTCTATTTTGTTTTGCTTTTTCCTTTGTTTTAGGACTCGAACCCGTGACCTCATGGTCAAGGTAACAACTTTACCGCTGCGCCAAGGCTCCCTTCCCTGGACCCTGCAGGGAAAGACTGCGTACAAAAGACCTAAAGTGGTCGGACCCATCCCTGAACCCTGCACAAGAGGGAGCTACATGCACCGGGCTTCCTTTTTTTTTCTCCTTTTCTTTTCAGCTTTTGGTCTGCCCGCAGCGTGAAGCATGGTAGTGCTTCGCGTAGCGCAGTAGTGCTTCCCGTGAAGCAAAGTAGTGCTTAGCCCGCGCACGGAGCACAATTTGTGCTTCTGTCGGGAAGCACAGTTTAGTTTGTATTGGGAGCACAGTTTAGTTCACACTGAAGCACAAATTGCTACTAGCTGGAAGCATAAATTTGCCCAAAACGAAGTTCATCGAAATCTACCAACTTGGGATCTAGTTTGAAAATCTCGATGCGAGAAATGCAACAGTGAAAACGGTTTGTGATTTGGACACGCGGTTCAACAAATAAAACATTTGAAAAAATGGATCTACAAATAAACACACAAACAAACCCACCGGTGCCTCCCATGCATGGGGAAAAATGCCGACAACACTCCCTGGTTGCGGAAAGTGTCGCACATGCAGTGCACCACTTGTCACCACTAGAGGAGGTGCGAGTGACCTTTGCTAGGGGTACCCCTTAACGATTTTGGAGTACCATTGTAGTTACGAACATGGTTGTGGGCTTTGGCCTATTATTGCATACCCCTTAACGATTTTGGAGTACTATTGTAGTTACGAACATGGTTGTGGGCTTTGGCCTATTATTGCATACCCCTTAACGATTTTGGAGTACCATTGTAGTTACGAACATGGTTGTGGGCTTTGGCCTATTATTGCATACGCCTACCCCAGGAAGGTGCCTGTGAGAAGTTGATACTAACTTGGTTCACTATAGTTAATTTGACTATTACTGTGTTGCATCACCTGAATCCTGTGGCATGATTACCAGTGTGGTTATGAACATAGCTGTGGGATTTGGGCATATGACACACTTACTCCAGGAAGATGCCTGTAACAAGTTGATACTTGCTTGGTTCACCATAGTTAATGTGACTACTACTGTGCAAATAGTATTATGTTGCCAATATTAATGCCATTAAAGGCGTAATATATTAGTATCAGTTGTCCTGTTTATATACATGCTTCAGCATTGTACAGTCATCGGCTATAAAACGTAGCTGAAGTTATAGATGGGACATACATATGCACATATATAAAGAAAGCCATGTTGTGTGTTCTCGAAAAGCATTGTACAGTCATCCCATCTGGGTGGCATAAACATGATTTTTACTCGGTTAATTCCTTGGCATGTATGAAGTTTGTGGAAGCCATATATGCTGTTTTCATAATTATCAAGTTGCTGTTATCGATTTGTTCTATCTTTTCCGTTATTTGCTCTGTCACTAATACTCTCCTTTTGCCATCATGTGGTGAAATTGCACTGCAACAAATTGCAGAGGAAGTCTGATGAGTACGTAACCTATACTTCTACAAGCTTGTATATGTACAGTCTTATCTGTGCAAATGACACATTTTTCATTTTGGAAGCGTCTATTTCTATGTCTACTTAGAAATTCTTATTTCAGAAATTCTTATTTCCTGAGTTTACTTAGAGATGGTTATTTCGCCATGGATTGAGAGATGACAATCTCCTTTCATTTTTACTTCATTTAGTTTGGGTTTATGTTTATGTTTGTGCTTCTGCCTTCTCAAAACATAAGATATCTTGCATAACAATAACTAAGATAGCCCGTCTCCATGGAATTGGGCAATATGGTCGTGTCATATGGTGTCGAATATCTGTAATATATGCTGGAATAGCCAACGTTACTCATTAAGGAAATCTTATAGATTTATCTGGTAATGTTTGGATCAATTTGTGATGTTATAAATTATGATTTTGCATGAGAATTTAGTCTGGTGTTTTTCTTGTCACTAGCACAACCATTTTCGCCTCAATTGCACTAGCTGTTCTGCATGTACGATTGTACATGGTTATTATTTACGAAAATACATCTGTCCTTTCGTGTTTGCTTTCTTTAAACACACAACATGGCTTTGATTAAACGTAGCTGAAGTTATATATGGGACATACATATGCACATATATAATACTGTATTTAGTGAAACCTTCTGATTACATCCGTTCAGCTAATACTGTATTTAATAATAGCAATGTCTACTTTTTCTGAAGAATATGTTGTGACTGCTACCTTAATTTTGATAGTTACAATCTCTTATTTGATGATGACGAAGAGGATGGGAATCTACCAGAGAGAGCTGTTCCATTTTACAGAGTGGTTGCGCTCCCGGAGGGCCATCGGCAATAAAAAACCTCGATATGGACATCTGGCTTGCTCTAGCAAATGATAGTGTGTACGAAGATTACAGTTTTCGAGCCTGATGATGTCGTAATCTTATTTTACCTGCAGCCGACTACATGGTGCAATTCATATTACTGTACTACTGTACCATTGTTTGTATATATCTTGAGTTAGAGTTGGCTTGCATAGTTGCATGCCAAGTACTGTATTTTATAGGCTTTGTAAGTGGAAGGTTATGTAAATAGAAGTTGACTGATGGTTGTTTTTTTTTTGTTTTTTTTTTTTTTTGAGGAAAGGGATAGCTTCATTCATATCAATAAGTCTGAAATGCAATCAGAAGCAATTACATGTTTCGAAGCTTGTGGCACATCAGCTAATAGAAAGAAATCCCCATTCACTCTAGCATAGGCAGCAAGCTCATGCGCAGCCACATTGCTCTCCCTATGCACTTTGGAAACAGAACAAACTCCAAACTCCTTCATCATATCCTTAGAATTCTCGTAACAAGCCCACCAGCTGGCCCTGCTAACATTACTATCATTCACAGCGGTCACAATAGAATTGCAATCCGTCTCCATCTGCACTTTGTTCAAATTCAGTTTACGAGCCTGGTTTAGGCCGAAAGAAAGGGCCAGGGCTTCGGCTTCCTCTGCATCCGAGCATCCATGAAAACGGCAACCAGCTGAGAAGACAACATCACCAAAACAGTCCCTGCCAACCGCTCCCAGCGCAGCCAAACCCAAGCCAGCAATGAAAGAAGCGTCGACATTGATCTTTATGTGATCCGCGGGCGGCTTAGTCTAGCCAAGCACCTCAACATTGGGAGGCTAGAAGACTGCAAATTACCTCCATGCAACTTTTGCTTCCCCTTCACATCGTTGACAACCGGATTTGGGCTGGATAGGCACTCCCGATAATTCCTCAAGAAAATCATAGAATCTCGTATAGTAGCTTCACCTTTGTTGTGAACGGCATCATCTCTCAGGTGCCAAGCCCTCCAAAGAACTAGCATAAGTTTTTCCCTCATGTCACCATGGCAAATACTCAAGCTTTGCAAAAGCCAATCCAGGGAGAAGGGCATGATTGATTTGTGTTTCGGCAGTTTCCAAATTTTACTCATTTCCTCCCGAAGAGCTCTCTGTTTTGTGCATACAACAGTAGCATGGTGTGCGTTTTCAATCGCAGCTCCACATAGGTTGCATATACCATCCAATTCAAGAGTCCTCCTGTGCTCGTTGTCCTTCGTAGGGAGAGAATCAGTGGCAACCCTCCAGGTGAAGATACAGACTTTATGTGGCACCTTTGCTTTCCAGACTAGTTCCATAAGCTCTCCCTAGCAATACTGTTTTTTTAGGATCCTTCATTAGACCCCCCCTGCAAAGAAACTCCAAGATGATAAGCACTCCTAACCATTAAAATACCGTTCTTCTCATAGTTCCAAGCTAGAATGTCCCCCATTGGCTTTGGGGGAAGCTTGATCTTGTATATTTCTTCCGAGTCAAAATTGTAGAACAACTTGTCCATGATCTGCCTGTTCCAGTCGTTAGAATGGGGGAAGCAACAACTGGTTTACCCATCTAAGCTGGCTTCTAGTTTTCATGGATTGTATGGAAAGGCCAGATTGCCGAGGTATCCAGTTGTCACGAAGGATTTGGATACTCTTACCATTTCCCACTCTCCATACCACACCTTTTTTCAGGAGTTCAAGCCCATATTCAATTCCACGCCACACGAGTGATCCATCAGAGGTGAAGACCGTGTCCAACAAATTTCCTTTTGGGTAGTATTTAGCTTTTAGAACCCTAGCATAAAGACTGTCAGGTCTTTGGACAAGTCACCATGCTTGTTTTGCGAGAAGAGCTTGATTAAAAATACGCATATCTCGGAACCCAAGCCCCCCTCCCTCACGCTTTGGTTTAGTCATCTTCTCCCATGACATCCAGTGCACTCTTCTTTTGTTCTCTTCATCCCCGTCACGCACCAGCTTATCATATTTATCACAAAAGCCTGCACTCATCTTGAAGATGCTCATGGTATGCGTAGGCAGGGCTTGAGCAATAGATTTGACCAAAATGTCTTCTGCCCCATAGGACAAGTGATGCAGGGGCAACCCAATTTAGGCCGATCTTTCACGAAAAGGAGGGAATCCCACGATGAACACGAAGAACACAAAGGGGAAATCACGAGGGAAGCGGAAGAGGAACACTCAAATCAACAAGAAAGTAATCACACAAGTGCTAGATCCGGGTACATGAAGAGATACACGATCCACGGTCAACAACGGACGATACAAGTAGCAATAGTCTTCTCCGTGAGGAGGTCTTGGTATCCCGTAGGATCTTCTCCAGAGGAGGTCTTGAATCCGTGTGGATCTTCTTCGTAGAGGGGCCGCAGTCACTCTCGAGGAGATGAACCACTAGTTGATGAGCAAGGCTCTAGGTTTTGAGCTATCACAATGCTAACCCTAAAAAGAGGTAGGTGGAAGAGTATATATAGTCTAGAGGGGCGAAGAGGATACACGGGCAGACAATCAGGTCGTACGTCCATTGCGTCACCGGACGTCCGGTCGCTCGGGAGGGGCCGGATGTCTGGTACCTCTCGGATTTCCGGTATTTTTCCCGATTTCGGTTCTGTGAAGGATGTCACGGATGTCCGGTGGCCTCTAGTCGTCCGGTCGCTTGGGAGTCGCCGGTCGTCCGGTACTCGTCGGATGTCCGGTGCCTGGGGATGACCGGTCGTCCGGTAGGGGCCCGACGTCCGGTGCCTGTAGCGTCTTCAGCAGCACTTCGTCATGTTCCTCGTACTTGTCGATCCCGCCATCTTGTCCAATGTGTAGAGTGCTACTTCTTGAGCTTGCATTGTATTCCCTCGAAGAGGAAAGGGTGATGCAGCACAGTAGCGTAAGTATTTCCCTTAGTTTTTGAGAACCAAGGTATCAATCCAGTAGGAGACCACGCGTGAGTCCCTCGCACCTGCACAAACAAATAAGAACTTCGCAGCCAATGCGATAAGGGGTTGTCAATCCCTTTACGGTTACTTACGAAAGTGAGATCTGATAGATAGGATAGTTTGATATTTTTGGTATTTTTGGATATAAGAACATAAAGTAAAAACGGAAAAGTAAAGTAGATTGTAGATTGATATGTTGAAAATAGACCCGGGGCCACACGATCGCGATCCGGTGGTCTAAACGGCCCAAAACACCCCCATAACCCTAGTTTTGTCTATTTAAAGACCTCCCATGCCATTTTGGGCATCCCCTAGCCTTCCCCTACCTCTAGCCGCAGCCATTCTCCCCTCCTCCTCGCATTCCGTGCGCCTCCAGCCGCAACCCGCCACTTGGCATCGCCCCTGACCAGTAGGCGGCTGCCACCTCAGCATCGCCGACGTTTCCAGCCAACCAGGGGCCTCCACGTGGCGAAGCCACGTCGCCTCCCGCGTCCTGTCTCCTCCCTCCCACCGCACCAGTCCCCGCGGCCCTACGGGCCCGCGCCAGGCCCGCCCGGCCGGATCTGGGCCTGGAAACCGCGTCGCCGCAGAGCGCACGAG
>LR738713.1:267870474-267893917 GCA_902687465.1 Secale cereale | reverse complement strand
GAGTCTTCCAAAAGTAGCTTAGGAACTTGACGTCATGATCCGAGACGATCGTCTTGGGTACTCCATGTAGTCGCAAGATTTCCCCACAAAAGAGATTCGCAACATGTGAAGCATCATCTATCTTGTTGCAAGGAATGAAATGAGACATTTTGGAAAATCTATCCACAAAACAAACACAGAATCCTTTCCATATTGAGTTCTAGGCAATCCAAGTACAAAGTCCATGCTAATGTCCTCCCAAGGTTGGTATGGAATAGGAAGTGGCATGTAAAGACCGTGAGATTGAGCTTTGGACTTAGCTTTGCGGCATGTAGAGCACCGGTTGGTGAAGTGTGAGACGTCACAGAACATCTTGGTCCAAAAGTAGCTCTTGGAGAGCGTTCCGTATGTCTTGTCGCGGCCAAAATGTCCCATAAGTCCTCCTCCATGAGATTCCTACAAGAGAAGCAAACGAAGAGTTGACTCTGGAATGCAAAGTTTGTTAGCTCTCATGAGGTATCCATCCTTGATATAGTATCGTTCCCAAGAAGTGTGCGTCACACATTTGGCATAAGGATTTGCAAAGAAAGGATCATGCTCATCTAAGTCTTTTATGTGCTCAAAGCCAATAACATTCAACTCAAGTTGTGTAACAAGCATGGATTTGCGGAAAAGTGCATCCGCCACAACATTCTCTTTGCCTTTGATGTATTTGATGACATAAGGAAAAGATTGTATGAATTCACTCCACTTAGCATGACACTTGTTCAATTTAGTTTGACCCTTGAGATACTTGAGCATCTCATGGTCCGTGTGAAGAATGAATTCATGAGGTCGAAGATAGTGTTCCCAAACACGCAAAAATCTCACCAAGGCATAGAGCTCTTTATCATAAATTGGGTAATTAAGTTGCGCTCCGGAAAGTTTTCACTAAAATACACAATCGGGCGCTTTTTCTTGCATTAACGCGCCTCCTATGCATGTACCACTAGCGTCACAATGACTCTCAAATGGTTTGTAAAAGTTTGGTAGGGCAAGAAGTGTTGCGTGAGTAAGCAAGATTTTTATCTCATTGAACGCGGTGTCTTGCGAAGGACCCCAAATAAATGGTGTGTTCTTCTTACTCAAGGCGTGTAGAGGCATAGCAATTGTGCTAAAGTCCTTCACAAAACGTCGATAGAAACCGGCTAAACCAAGAAAGCTACGCACTTGTTGGAGATTCGTTGGTTGGGGCCAAGTTTTAATTGCTTCAATTTTAGTTTCATCAACATGAACACCTTGTGAAGAAACGACAAATCCTAGGAAAACAACCTTATCAACACCAAAAGTGCATTTATCCATGTTAGCATATAAGCGTTCTTTCCGAAGGGTTTGCAAAACCATGTGGATGTGTGTGACGTGATCCTCAAGCGACTTGCTAAAGACGAGGATGTAATGCCCCGGATGTAATACTTTCCCTTTTGGGTATATAATATATCTCCGGCTTCATCTATTTCCATTCCGGGTTCTTTGTCTTTCGGGTTTTTCGTCGTTTCGTTGTGTGAGTGTGTGGCATTTCATTCATATCATGTAGACATGTGCATTGCATTGCATTTGTGTTGTCGGTTGCATCCGGTTCCGTGTGTTTCTTCCCGTTGTCCGTTTCGCGTTCCGGAGCTCCCTCACGCGTCTGTGACGTCCCGTAGGCCTACTTTGTTGTTTGGGCGTGTAACGTTACCGGTGTGCCGCGAGGTTGTTGTGTGTGTTGTTGTTTTGTTGTGTGCAATCCGCCTCTCAAATCTCGTCTCGTTTGGACTCCGTTGGCTATTCCATCCGTTGTACGTGTGGGTCCAAAGTGCCTTCACTTCGTGTCCCGGAAACACCCCTACTGTAGTCTACTGCCTTCTCCTAGGCCTTTTTAAACTACCCCCGCGATCGGATCCGTCGGATCGCGATCGGAGGGCTCCTAAACACCCCCAAATCCCCTAACCCTAGCTACCTGCTATATATATAGACCCTAGTCTATTTTTTTGGACATCTAGCTTCTTCTCCACCCTCTCCCCCTCCATTTTCGGATCTGGCCATCCCCTCTTTGCCACTTGGCCAGATCCACGAAGGAAGCCGCCGCCAGCCGCAGCTAGCAGCATCGCCGACCGGATCCATCGATCCCGCAGCGCGCCAGGCGCCAAGGTCAACGCCCGCTTCGCCCCGTCGATCCTTCCTCTGCCCGATCGAGTCTCCACTGCGGGCCTCCCTCCCTCGACTGCATCGAGCCAGGTGGGCTTTCCCCGATCCCCACCGGTCTCCCGCGGGACCACATCACCGAACCGCCCGCCTCCCGCGCCCTCCAGGCCGGCCAGGCCACTCCACCGCGGGCCGGTCCCTACTTCGTCGCCAGGCCCGAAGGCCCAGGCCGAGCCGCCTCCCGCTTCGCTCCTTCTGTCCAGGCTCCCCGCGCGCCAGCTCGCGCGTCGCCGGGCCATCGCCTCCCCTCGGCGCCCGGTGGGCCGCAGCTTGCCCTCCGGCCCGACGCGCCAGGCCGAGCCGCGCAGGCCGCCGCAGCCTCCCAGGCCGCCGGGTCCCTTGCGCGTAGCCGCGCCTCCGGCCCACACCCACCGCGCCACCGCGGGCCACCCCAGGCCAGGGCCGCCGCCTTCCAGCCGCCGATCCGCCCGCACCAGGCCACTTCCCCGCCGCCGGGCCGCGTCAGGCCCGTCTTCGCCTCCCCGGCCCGTTTATCTCCAGATCTGGATCTGTGAGGTTGTCTCCCCAATCCCTAAGTCCCTTTTATAATTGTTCTGAGATGCAATGTTTGACCTGCTCTAACTTTTTGTCTGCTGCTCCGATTCGCGCTTATAATATGTCCAGACGTTCGTGGAGACTTGCTCTACGTTTTATCTGTTGTTGTCATGCATGTTAGAGATCATCTAGGTGCTTGTTTTGCTGTTGCAAGAGTGCATCATGATTTAAACTGCTGCTATGTGATGTTTTTATGTCATCTTTGCCATGTGATATCTCCTAGCTCGTTTGTCCGAATGATGCAAATGACATGTCCACGTGTTCGTCTTGCCATGCTCTACGTGTTGTATGTGATAGGTTGCATGTTATGTTTATTCTTGCCTTGTTATCATCGTTGCAAAGTGCCATGTGGCCGTGATGTTGTTTCACTTGTTATGAAATGCCATCTTGTTGAGCTCGTTGCTATCGTTGTGTTCACCTCTATGATGCATGCTTGTGTGTTTAGGGATCACCTTCATGTGCACTTTGATGAGGTGCTTACCTCTTGCCATGTTTAGTTTCGAGGTGACTTAAACTTGCTCTTTTAGATGCTATGATGATATTGCTGTTTTAGGACTTAGTGGATTTTCACTAAGTCTGAAATCTGTAACGTTCCGATGCCATGTTCGTGTGATGTTCTAGGACAAAGCATGATAGTTTTGGAGTGGATTTTGTTTGTTCCTTGTAGTATATATTGTTGTCTTTCCTTTCATGTCCTCACATGTCCATTTAAGTGGCTGTAGCATGTTTATCTTTTGCTCCAAAGTTTCAATAAAATTCTGCTGCCAGAATTTTATTGTCAAGTTCAATATGTCCAAGATCATTGCTATTGATCCGTGGCTCCGTTGGGGGTGCACCTTTGGACTTAGTTGCTGTAGTATATGTCTAGTTTGTGTTCATGCCTTTTGCCATGATATTTGAATGTTGTAGCTCAATTATTTTGAGCTCCGAAGTTGCTATGTTGCTGTAATTTTCAGCTTTCGCTCATTTCTTGTTTCGGGCATAACTTTTAGCCCGTAACTCCGATTTCAGCGAATCTTATATCAAACTTGATTGATTTTCCGTGTAGATTCATAATCTCAGATTATTATCTTGTTTTGAGGTGTTTTGCTTGAGTGATATTTTACGTGCTCCGTGTGCATCCTTAGTGCATCCTTCATGCATCCATCATTTCGAGTGCGCATTGCATCTTGTTGATTTGTGCTTGGTGTGATTGTTGTGTTTAGAGCCGGAAGCTGAGACCGAGTACGAGGTTGAGCACGAGGTAACCAACGAGGTTGAGCACGAGGACCCTTCTTACGATCCGAACGACTTCTCTTCAGGCAAGATGACCGAACCCCGATAACATTACTATCTTTGCCTATTGCTAGTAGTCTCGATCTATAGTTTTGCCTCGATGCCCATGATCTTCTTGTCAGCCTCCTACTTGTAACCAATTGCCATGTTTAACCAACCCACCTATGCAAACCGTTGCTTGGCTAAGTACGCTTCGCTCAGCCCTTCTTATAGCATTGCTAGTTGCAGGTGAAGATCGAAGATGCTTGCTTCATGTTGAAGTTTGGTTGGGTTATATCACACTATATAAATGCTTAAAATGAAATCATCTATATATTGGCAAGGGTGGAAGGCTAAGCCTTTTGCTTGGTGATTTGTTCCACTCATGCCGTTAGGAACCATATAAACCGATGTTATGTTCCTTGATTATGCGTTCCTAACACGGTTGGGGTGTATGGGACCCCCTCGATAAACCGCTAAGTGCTAAGTCTTTTCCAGCAAGTCCCAACATTGGTACTATTTGCCTAATAACAAACTAAACTTGCATAGGGAGTTATAAACCCTTTTTCTTAATCAACAACCCCGGGCCAGTGCTCCACATGAGTGTTGGTCCGAACTGGGGGTCCTGCGGGGCCACCTCAAGGAAACTCGAGGTTTGGTAAAAACCCGTAGCATCACCCATCCGGTCGTGTCCTGAGACTTAGATACGCGCGGCTACTATCAGGGTGTCGACATGCCGGGAGGATTTGCTGGATTAGCCTTACCTTAGTTTGGTATATCTTGAGCACGGGATTCCGAGGATACTCGGGTCTTCCCACTTTGGAGTTGCGACTCCGCGGATCGTGGGCTTGTAATGGGTCAAGTTGGAACACCCCTACAGGGTTTGAACTTTCGAAAGCCGTGCCCGCGGTTATGTGGCAGATGGGAGCTTGTTAATTCCGGTTGTAGATAACTTGACACAATGTTTCTAATTCACTACCAGCGTGTGTTCCGTGACCGTCAATTTCTGAATAGGGATTCGGGAGTTGAACACGGAGGGGTTATGTTTGTTGAGCTTGTAGCTAGGATCACTTCGTGATCACTTCTCGTCCGAGGCTTTCTCTTCTCGCTCTCACTCACGTAAGCTAGTTGCTAGTCGCTGCTGCAGACACTTATTCTTTTCTTCAGCCTTTATCCTCTCCCAAAGGCTTAAATAGTCTTGTTACCCGGGAACGGGATTGCTGAGTCCTCTGTGGCTCACAGTTACTTCACCACACCAGATGCAGGTCCAGTTGTGAGCTATCCAGGTGATGGCACCGAGCTGGATTGGGAGTACGACGAGGAGCGTAGTCGATACTATGTGCGATACCCGGTTGATCAGTAGTGGAGACTCTTACTAGGATTCGATCCGCCTGTGGTTTATTTATCTAAGTTTGGTATCTTGCATTTGGTTTTTGCCCTTAGAGGGTTGTGATGTTCTTAATGTATAATGATTGAGACTTGAATTGTAATTCTGTGACGTGGCGAGTGTAAGCCAACTATTTTCTGTTTACAATCCCCTCTTTTACATGAGATGTGCAAAGATTACCGAACTTGAGATCATTCTAGGATGGATTTATGCCTTTAAGTCGTGCCTCGACGCGTAGGAGGTATAACTCCATCCTGGGCATTATAGAGGATGTCATCAAAGTAAACCACTACAAAGACGCCTATATAAGGTCGAAGAACGAAATGCATGAGACGCATGAATGAGCCGGGCGCTTCCGATAAGCCCATCAGCATGACCAACCACTCATATAACCCAAACTTGGTTTTGAAAGCCATTTTCCACTCATCACCCTCTTGAATGCAAATTTGGTAATAGCCACTTTTAAGATCGATTTTTGAAAAGATTGTAGCACCACATAATTCATCAAGCATGTCGTCTAAGCGTGGAATAGGGTGACAGTATCTAACGGTGATAGAATTTATCGGATGACAATCGGAGCACATGCGAAAACTTCCATCTTTCTTAGGCACGAGAATAACGGGAACGACACAAGGGCTTAAGCTTTCACGTACCTGACCTTTGTCGATGAGTTGTTGTACTTGCCGTTGTATCTCCTTGGTTTCCTCGGGGTTGACGCGGTAAGGAGCTTTGTTTGGAAGTGGCGCACTGGGTATGAGGTCGATGCGGTGTTCGATGCTGCGGACTGGAGGTAGTCCCGGTGGTAGCTCATCGGGAAAGACGTCGGAGAATTCCTGCAACAATTGAGACAACACTAAAGGTAGAGGTGGTGAAGTGTTAGTAGGTTTTGCTTCCCCTTTGCATAGAAGCACAAGGTGAAAGACGCTCGAAGGGTTCTCACACACTTCTCTCATCTTATGTTTGGTGGCGAATATCACTAGTTGTTTCTTATCGCTCATCGCGGAGTCGCTCATATTTGGCTTGTGGTTCTCACTCCCCTTTTAGTGGTTCACTCTCTCACCATTCTTCTCCACGATGGTTGGTAGGTATTTGTTTGTCGGCGGTTACTTGACTTGGTGACATTGGGCGTAGCATGGACTCTTTGCCCTTCATCTTGAAGCTATAATGGTTGGTCCGTCTGTTGTGGGTGACTCCACTATCGTATTGCCTTGGTCGTCCAAGAAGAAGGTGGCACACGGACATAGGGACCACATCACACTCAAGTGTGTCCTCGTAGGCACCTATCTTGAAAGATACTTGCACTGTGTGCTCGATTCTAAGAGTTCTGGCATCGCTAAGCCATTGGACCTTGTAAGGATGAGGGTGCTTCGTCTTGAACAATTCTAGCTTGTCGCAAAGCTCTTCACTTGCCAAGTTATGACAACTTCCTTCATCAATAATAACCTTGACGGAACGTCCATTGATGTCGGCTTGGTATGGAAGATGTGACATCGTTGATCGTCATCTTGATGATGTTGAAGTGTCAAGACCTTGGAGACAACGAGATTGGGACTCGAGTCATTGTCGCAAAATACTTGATGGTCCTCATCTTCATTCACTTGGCGATGCCTAGCTACATGTTCAAGGGCTTCCTTCTCATTGTTGCTCATTGAGTCATAGGATCCGTCATCATTGATGATCATGGTGCGAGCGGTCTTGCACTCAAATGACTTGTGGCCTCATCATTGTCATTTGAAACACTTGATGGAACTCGTGTTGGAGTTGTCCTCGGTTGGAGTTGTAGATGATGAAGCTCTTGGCTTGAAGTTGTTCATAGAAGGGGGACGACTTGATGTAGTCGCGTTCTTGTAGCTTGACTTGTCACCTAAGCTTGTAGATGGCTTGGTATAGGTAGAAGGTGCCGAAGTCGTTGGAGCTGAGTTGTAGGAGTCGTAGCTCTTGGAGGTGAACTTGGAGCTTGTAGTCCTCTAGTACTTGTCGCTCCGCTTTGATTGCTTGGTGTACTAGCTCGAGGAGATTTTTGTATGGTTGAAAGTCCGCAATCTTCTTGATAGGACAATTGAGTCCATTCAAGAATCTCGCCATAGTTTGCTCTTCATCTTCCGTGATGTTGGCTCTTATCATGGCAATCTCCATTTTCTTGTAGTACTCTTCAACTGACTTGGTTCCTTGCTTGAGGAGTTGCAACTTTTTGGACAAGTCACGGTTGTAGTGTGTTGGCACAAAGTGTTCTCTCATGACTTCCTTCATTTGACTCCAAGTATCTATAGGCGGTTCGCCTTTTGCTTCTCTTCTCTCGATGATTTGCTCCCACCAAATGAGAACATAGTCTTGGAACTCAAGGGACGCCATTGCAATCTTCTTTTCTTCATCAAAGTTGTGGAGGTGAAAGATCTTGTCAACTTTCAGTATTCATGAGAGGTAGTCTTCGGGATCAATGCTTCTGGAGAACTTTGGCATGGTGAACTTAAGCTTGCCATAGCGATGCTCTTCATTGTTTGCTTGCCTATTGTGAGGGCGTTCTTGATTTGGAGGATTTTCAACCTCATGGTGCTCCTGGCGGGGTTGATGCTCATTGTCATGTTGTTCTTGCCAAGCTTGTGGTTCTTGTTGAGCTTGTTGCTCTTGTCCCGCTTGAGGAGGAACTTCTCATTGCATTCGTGCTTGGTAACGCCTTTCTTGCATCTCATCTCGAAGTACTTCATCTTCGTGACAAATGTTTCGATTGCAAGTGGCAACATTGCGATGTGAGTCACGAAGGGCACGTTGCGCCTCCAGAGCTTGAGCTTCTCGGTGTTGTTATGCGTGATATTGAGCCTCAGTATCTTGTTCTTCTTGGCGTTGACGCGCTCGCTCTTGTTCTTGTTGGTGTAGTCGTTGCCGTTCTTGCGCTTGCTCGAGTGTAGCTTGGTTTTGATGATGTCGACTTTCTTGGTCTTCAAATAGCTCTTGTGAACTCTTGTCATGAAGTGGGTTCTGGTTGTCATGTCGATATTGACGTGCGGCTTGACGAAGAGTGTTTGATGTAGGTGTACTTGAGCCGGACGTGTAGTCGGTATGATGACTTGAGCGGCTTCGTCTTTGAGAAGATGTGGATGAAGAGCGCCGGTTGACTATCAAAGTCCGTAGCTCGTCGAATTGAGTAGACATGTTGGTGTTGATGATATCGAATTGCTCACGTGCGTCGGCGGCGACTTGCTCAATGCGTTCTTTCATAGCTTCATTCTCTTGATGTAGAGCTTGTTGGACACCGAAGAGATGTAGTTTGGTGACGTAGTTGTTCGATTCTTGAGGATCATCAAAGAGCGGGTTTGTAGATGTACTTGACCTATCCATCATTGCAAGCAAGAATGTGAGTGGGAGAAAGGAGAAGACAATGCCAAATGTACCTTGGCCAAAGTTGAAGATGGATCAATGATCACTCAATAATGTAACTCAGAAATAACACTATTGTTACCACTTCTTGTCGATTCTCACACCTACACCAGTAAAGCTTTGAGTGGAGCTTGGTTAGGATGGTGGCACAAAGTCAATGCAATTGTCAAAGAGACTCAATGATGTTGAAATTGATTCACAATTTTCTCATGCAACAAGTAGATCACAAGCACTAGATAGCACACGGAACACACGCGTGGATAGATAAATGTGGTTGTGCAACCAAGGGTGAGCAAAAATGTGGAAACCATGAAAAATGCTCTTATTGCACAATGCTAGAGAGATGCTAACCGATTGCTTAATAGGCGGATACACACTTGTGCACGACCTATAAGAGGCAAAACTTAACGACTTCCTATCACACATATTCAATGAGTGTATGATGTACCGGTGCTTGAGCACAAGATGATGTATTGCTATGGCATATGATCTCTTTTGATGCAAGGCATATGATGCTATTGTCCTTTTGCGTACAAGCTTTTGATGGCTCTTTTGCTTAAAAGCTTGTGATCTCTTTCTTTGGCCAGTTATGCATGCTTCTCGTATCAAGGTAGCTATTGTGTATGCGGAACACTCTTGTGTCACACGGAGATATGATGATGTAGTATGCAATATCTATGACTATCACTAGTGTGCACAAGTGTCGTGGCACGACAATACTCAAAGGCTAGTCTCAATGGGAAAGCTACGCAAAATGGTCTATGTGGGTGACAATGCAATTGCAAGGTAGTATGAACAAGGTGCCGTCGATGTTACCGTTCGTGTCGAGGTTGAGAAGCGGGTTTGTCGATGTCGTTCTGTTCCAAGATAGCTGAAACACACAAGGAAACGTGTAACCCACAACTTAAAAGATCCAAGACAAAATGAGGTAAGATCGTATGGATGTTGGTTAGGCAATGGTGGCAGTGGTAGGGTAAGGGGGTGCGGAAGGTAGAACGCAAAACCGATGAAGTTCAGTTTCGTCAGGGTTTAGCGGACGTGCGGTGGGTTGTCGGTCGTCCGTCGGCGGACGTCCGGTAAGCTGGCGGACGACCGGTGCCTGGGCGATTTTGGGCTCGGCCAAAACTACTAGGGTTCGTGGAAGGGGTGGCCAAATTGGTCAGAATTGGCCAAATTTGTGGTGGAAAATTGGTGAAAAGGTGGGGAGAAGCTAGATCTACTCGTGGAAAAGCAAATTCACGGATCAAATCCAACAAAACTTCGTCAAATAAGCAAATCACAGGAAAAAATTGGGGCTATTTTGTGGGGAATTTCTCGAAATTTGGACAAAATCAACAAAACAAGGCTAGAAAACAAGGTAGGGGCTCCAATTTCGTGAGAAACCGTGGCTCATGATACCATATGATGCAGGGGCAACCGGATTTAGGCCGATCTTTCACGAAAAGGAGGGAATCCCACGATGAACATGAAGAACACAAAGGGGAAATCAAACACACACTGCTGAATATCCTCGTGGACCTGAATCAAACACACACTGCTGAATAAGATGGAGAATTTGCTTGGGCTCAACAATTGTCCCGTACCTTTCTGGAAAACATTGAGGGCTGACTTCCCGCTCTTTTATTGATCCCCAGTAGCCTTGAAAAACAGTAAACTACTGTCCGCAAACAGAAGATGAGAAATACCCGGAGCGCCCCTCGCAACCTTAAGAGGGGTAATATTAGAGATAGAACATTCAGCTTCAAGCGCTCAGGACAGTCCTTCAACCACAAACAAAAAAAGTTAAGGGCTCAAAGGATCTCCCTGTCTCAACCCCCTGGAAGGGTAGAAGGATTCCAGGATTTCACCACTCAGTTTGACAGCGTATCTAACTGAACGGACACACGTCATAATCCATGACACCCATTTTTGGCAGAAACCAAATTTTAGCAAGACCCCTTCTAGGAAATTCCATTCCACTCCGTCGTAAGCTTTTGTCAGGTCCAATTTATAAGCACAATGATTGTTCCTGGCATTCTTACTCTGTTGGATCTTGTGGAAACACTCAAAAGCAATTGAAGCATTATCTGAGATTAATCTTCCAGGAATGAAAGCACTTTGAGATTCCGAAATTAGTCCCTCCAGGAATGGTCTGAGACGATTCGCCAGACACTTTGAGATAATTTTATAAATCACGTTGCAGAGGCTAATAGGCCTGAAATCTTGTAATTTCTCTGGTGATTTTCCTTTTGGGATGAGGACGATGATAGTATCATTTATGCCCTCTGGTAAGATGCCATTAGCAAAGATTTTTTTACCGCAGCAATCACGTCTTGTTTCAGCCCGCTCCAGTTCCTCTGGAAAAATCTTGCAGGAAAACCGTCCCTGCCCGGTGCTTTTAGGGGACCAATTTGAAATAAAGCATCACTTATCTCTCTGTCCGTAAAATCCCATGCATAAGGCCTCATTAATCTCCTGAGAAACTTTGCCGTCAAAGAGATCAAGCAAGGCTTCTGGTTCTACATTACTGTCAGCCTTGTAAAGTTTCTTGAAGAAATTTGTTGCCATTGTCGCAATCTGCTTCTTATCATGAACCCAAAGACCATCTAGAGTTTTTAGCTTGCTAATGTTGTTTTTCTTTTGCCGCCAAGAAGCCTTACGCTGAAAATACTTGGTATTTTGTTTTAGAATATTAAATGGCCCTATTTATTTATTTAGGACAATATAACTGAGCCTAAAGCGAGCTCTCTCATGATTTAGCCATTTCTGACCATCCATTTGCTTGATTTGAAAGATCTTGGCCATCAAATATGCGCTCTATTTCCTCCACCACCACATATTATTTTTACTGGGCCTAACGTCTTGAAGGGTTGCTGCTCTAGATGAAAAAATTGAGCTTTCTGGTAAACTCGGCCTCTCTCACGATTTAGCCATCCCTTACCATCAATTTGCTTGATTTGAAAGATCTTGGCCGTCAAATCTGCTCTCTATTTCGTCCAACACCACATATTATTTTTACTGAGCCAAATGTCCTGAACGGCTGCTGCTCCACAGGAAAAATCCGAGCTTTCTGGTAAACTGGGCCTCTTACCCAGCCCATAAATTTAAACTAGCGGTGGTCCACAAGTGTTCGGCCTCCAGAATTTTCCAACCTCACTCAATCCATCCATAGAGAGGGAGGATAAGGGGATCGGTCGACCTGTCTTCGCTCCGCCCAGATTTCCATCGAGAGAGAGGGGGGAGGACGAGGGAGATCGGTCGCTTCGTGGTTGCGAGGGGAAACGGTCGGACAAGCCAGCTGCCCATGACCCAAGAGACCGGTCACGGCCAAGCGACCCGCGGTAGGGCTGGTTCAGGCAGTTGCAAGTCGACCAATCACCGTCCAGTTGTTCGGCTATTCGTCTCATGAAACATTTATGGTGATTAATAGATGCCTAGCTCTTTGTTTCTCATTCTTCAGTTTCTCTCCAAGCATTCATGGTGAATGACGTGTGCTCCTCGCGGTGATTAATAGACGCCTGGCTCTTTGTTTCTCATTCTTCCGATGTGTATATATGCTTCCCCTCGGCTCACTCTTCTAACTCTGACGACGGAACATCCATTAGCACAGTGCTTTTCTACGTTCACCTCTATCTTTATTTTTTATCATCCATGTATGATTTTCTTCTTCGACCCAACGATTACATTGTATCCTCCCAATCTATTGTTCATACTGGGAGGTGTCAATTGATTCGCCAGATATCGGAAACTGGTTGATGAGGACATCACTAACAAAGTTACACCCACAACCCCTATTGATACATATACAGTACCAATTACTAGAGCTCGCGCACGCCAATTAAATTACCAGGTACTTTTGTTTCTTGGTAATGATTCTAATGTTCATGAGAATATGATGCTGCCTAAATTGGATACATTTGTCTTGCTTACAAATGAAGGGCCTAGCTTGGACAAGAAGGATGATCATTGGAGCAAGATCAAGCATGGAGATGATGGCATGCGCAAGGGGGACAAGAATAGAGTTACAAGTGATGATTTCAGGACTTTGAAGCCACCATAATGAGTGCGTGAAGTCTTGGACGAAATATACAAGATGCTACTTCATAAATTTCGTCCAAAGGCTATTATAGGTGATGTGTCACCTTATTATTGGGCCAGACCCATGTAATTTCTAAATAATAAAGTATAGCCTGTTTTTAGAGTCCGTATATGTGGGGAAAATAGAGTTATGGTTGGTTTCAGACCCCTTCCAAGGGGCCACGAAATTCCTCCTCTCTTTCTCCATATATACAGCTCTTAGGGCATCGTTTAGACTTTGGGTTTTGTTTAGATTAAAGTTTGCCATAGCTGCAACTTCGTGTACTTTGTGTGTTCAACGACCAGACAAAGACGTTACAGAACCCCACCTTGATCAATAAAGCTTTCCTCTTATATTCGCAATATCCAGATTGCAATCTTAATTTCTTGCTTGTTCTGCGTTTGCTTGCAGGAAATAGACCCTTGTGGTCAGGTTGATCGTGCTCCAGCGTGGTCAATAATCTCTCGGAGTTGGTTTAGCGATTGCTAAGGCGCGACGTCCTCGCACGTTTGTAGTCGGATCATCGAAGTCTACTCCACCAAAAACGATAGCCACCATCTCATCGAAAGACGGGACACCTTTGCCTCTATCAAGTGGTATCAGATTTCCACGTTGCTCGGTGAGATTTTCCAGTTTTTCATAGTTAGATCTAGTCTGTTCTTCATACCTATAGTCCACGAAAAAGCCCAATTTTTTTAGGGTTAGGTCATCATATCCGAACCAATCTCAACTTTTGCATAATCTTTTTAGGGTTTTTCTTTGTTGAATTTGCGGTTGCATCGTCGTGTCTAGTTGCTGGTCTTAGTGTCTAGTCCTATAGAGTTTCGAGTTCTGTCACAGTTTGTCACGCTGCCGCCGCACCATATTCATCGCTGCTGCCATACCACCACCGCTGCCATATCCCACCACCGCTGCCATATCCTACCACCATATATCCACCACCAATCCGAGTTCTTTTCATATTAGGCCTGTTCTCGAGATCCATCTAGTTTCGGATTCGTGTTTCCTTGCCTGCGCAGGTCTCGAAAAAAAGTCGAGAGACCCCGGGCAGTTTTTAGGCCAATTTTTTGGCATGTGAAAATATTTTTCCCTATCCCATTTTTATGATTTTCTGAGTCTTTTGAGACACGTGCCATCATACTGTTTTTTCACCGCACTTTTTAGTCGCCGCTACCCGATTTCTAAAAAAAATCGTCAAATTTTTTTCGTGCCTATCATCTTAATTTTACTTGGGAAGAGTTTTGAGACACTCGCCATTATAGTGATTTTCGGCAAAAAAAGGGAGCGCAAAAAAAGAGGCATTTTTTTCTAGAGTGTGCTTTCCCCTTGATTACGTGCAGCGACGTGATTTTGTTAGTGTTCTAGGCTCGCGTCTCTAGTACGGTCTAGCCTAGGACCAGCACAGTACCGTCGTTGAGCGTTTATTCATCTTTGCATCTCTGAATTGATTATTGCCGAAATTTTTGCTACCATATCATAAGCCTTCCCAGCTCCACATACATCTACATCGTGCGTTTCACACCACCTAGCAATCGCTTTGTCCAAGCTTTGAGAGTTTTGACTGCAACGGTTGCCGATCACCACCTACTGCAGGGTAAGAACTGGTAATAATTTGAGATTTGCTTGACGAATTTCTGATGCCCTACCACCACCATTTTTAGTAGTCTGTAGGATCATATTTGTTTCTATTGCTGCTAACCATGGCAGGATCACAAGTCAACGAGACTGACTGGGAGAACATGACGAACATGGAGTTGCATGATAAATTTCAGCAAATGATGGGTCAACAGGTAGAAGATGTGATGACCAGTTTTGGCGACGCACTAGCGAGGATGGATGGCATTGAGAAGTCAATTGACACCAAGTTGGATGCCAAATTCGCTGAAGTGCTTGCGCATCTACCTCCACTTGCTGCACCATTGAAACAACAACAACAACAACAACAACAACAACAACAACAACAACAACAACAACAACCTTCACGTCGCGAAACATCCCTCCGCAAAGCGAGTCATGTCCCTCCTGAGCCTGGCCAAACTATTAGTGCTGCTGTTGATACTTCTGTGGCTCCTGTTGCTGCTAAGGAGGAGGACGGTTACGCGGGAGATTACGAGGATGAGGTTGATCAAAATCAGAACTACGTGCAACTACCAGCACCACAACAACCAGGTCGTCCACATGCAAATAATCGCAATGGTAGGGCTACACCACACCCTCAGGTACGAGATCATGACCATCTCCCTAAACTAAAATTGAATATTCCACCTTTTGAGGGTAGATATGTTCCTAATATATATATTACTTGGGAGTTAGAAACCGAACAACGTTTTACATGTTTAGAATATCCCGAGGAGAGACGTGTTGCTGCAGATCTTTCTGCTTTCACTAGTTTTGCTTGTGTGTGGTGGTCTGAATATCGTAGATCATATCTGAATAATATTCCAACTACTTGGACTGCTTTGAAAACTGCTATGCGTACTCGTTGGGTTCCACCATATTATCAACGTGAATTACTTCAAAAATTACAGCGTTTAAGACAAGGAAAAAAATTATGTAGAGGAATATTACCAGGAATTACAAATTGGCCTGATTAGAGGTGGTATTGTTGAGGATAATGAGGCTATGCTTGCACGTTTTATGGGTGGCTTAAATAGAGAGATTCAGACAATTCTAGAGTATAAGGAGTATAATAATATCACTCGTTTATTCCATCTTGCTTACAAAGCTGAACGTGAAGTGCAGGATCGACATGCCTTGGTGCGAACTAATTTTTATGCAGGTCGACCTTCATCATGGACACCGCGTGCATCCTCTACTTCGACACGTCCGGATGCACCACCACCTACTTCATCCGTCACTTCTATCCATGATAAAGGCAAACATGCATCACCACCATCAGCCAGTAGTACACCTTCCGGTCCTGCGCCGAGCTCTTCTTCATCCATGGCATCCACAGGGCCAACACATGATGTTATATGTCGTCATTGCACTGGTCGTGGTCACTATGCGAGCAAATGCCCATCTCAGTGTGTCATGATTGCAACTGAGAAAGGTGGTTATGAGTCTGCTAGTGACTATGATGAGGAGACTTTGGCTCTTATTACACGTGAAGAACTCGGTGGAGATGATTCTGAAAATGAGACGCAATACATGGCTCCTGAAGACGCTGACATGTATGAATGTTTAGTTGCTCAACGTGTTTTGAGTGTGCAGGTCACACAAGCGGAGCAAAATTAGAGGCATAATTTGTTTCATACAAAGGGAGTTGTGAAGGAACGTTCTGTTCGCATCATCATAGATGAAGGGAGCTGCAACAACTTGGCTAGCATGGAGATGGTGGAGAATCTATCTCTCACCACAAGACCACATCCACATCCTTACTACATACAATGGTTCAACAACAGCGGCAAGGTTAAGGTAACACGTACTGTTCGTGTGTGTTTTAGTATCTCTACATATGTTGATTATGTTGATTGTGATGTGGTACCCATGCAAGCATGTTCCTTATTACTTGGTAGACCATGGCAATTTGATAAAAATTATGTACGCCATGGTAGAAACAATAATTATACTATTGTTCATAAGGTAAACGTATTACTTTGCTTCCAATGTCTCCTGATTCCATTTTGAAAGATGATATTAATAGAGCTAATAAAGCAAAACAGGAGCAAAATAAGAGTAAAAATCATATTTTTGGAAAAAGAATTTGAGCAATAAATGAAGCCTAATAACACACCATCATCTCATGTTGCATCCGAAATTACATTAAAAAGTGGATCTTTACTTGCCACCAAATCTGATATTGATGATCTAGATTTAAGCAAATCTGTTTGCTATGCTTTTGTGTGCAAAGAGGCATTATTTTCATTCGAGGACGTGCCTTCCTCTTTGCCTCCTGCTGTCACTAACATTTTGCGGGAGTTCGCGGACGTCTTTCCACAAGACGTGCCACCGGGATTACCACCTATTCGAGGGATTGAGCATCAGATTGACTTAATTCCCGGTGCATCGTTACCCAACCGCACACCATACCGTACCAATCAAGAGGAGACGAAGGAGATAATGTGTCAAGTACAGGAGCCACTTGACAAAGGTTATATATGTGAATCCCTTAGTCCTCGTGATGTTCCTATTATTCTAGTGCCAAAAAAGGATGGTACATCGCGTATGTGTGTTGATTGTAGAGACATTACTAATATTACTATTCATTATCGTCATCCTATTCCTAGGCTAGATGATATGCTTGATGAATTGAGTGGCTCTACAATATTCTGCAAAGTTGATTTGCGTAGTGGATACCATCAAATTCGTATGAAACTGGGAGATGAATGGAAAACAACATTTTAAACTAAGTTTGGATTATATGAGTGGTTTGTCATGCCTTTTGGGTTAACTAATGCACTTAGTACTTTCATGAGATTAATGAATGAAGTTTTACGTGCTTTCATTGGATGATTTGTGATAGTTTACTTTGATGATGTATTGATTTATAATAGATCTTTGGAGGTACATTTGAAACATTTACGTTTTGTTTTTATTGCTCTACGTGATGCACGCTTGTTTGGTAACCTTGGAAAGTGCACCTTTTGCACCGATCGCGTATCTTTTCTTGGCTATGTTGTTACCCCATGGGGAATTGAGGTTGATAAAGCCAAGATTGAAGCTATTGAGAGTTGGCCACAGCCCAAAACGGTCACACACGTGAGAAGTTTCCTTGGCCTAGCTGGATTCTATAGCCGTTTTCTGAGAGATTACAGCACCATTCCTGCACCTCTTAGTGAGCTTACAAAGAAGGATGCGCCTTTTGTTTGGGGTACTGCACAGGAAGAAGCATTCACGGTATTGAAAGATAAGTTGACACATGCTCCTATACTCCAACTTCCTGATTTTAATAAGATTTTTGAGCTTGAATGTGATGCTAGTGGAATTGGGTTAGGAGGTGTGTTATTACAAGATGGTAAACATGTTGCATACTTTTCTGAAAAATTGAGTGGGCCTAGTCTGAATTATTCTACTTATGATAAGGAATTATATGCTCTTGTTCGGACTTTGGAAACATGGCAATATTATTTATGGCCCAAAGAATTTGTTATACATTCTGATCATGCATCTTTGAAGCTCATTAAAAGTTAAGCAAAACTAAACAGTAGACATGCTAAATGGGTTGAATTCATAGATACTTTCCCTTATATTATTAAACACAAGAAGGGAAAAGAAAATTTTATTGCTAATGCATTGTCTCGTCGTTATACTATGCTTTCACAACTTTACTTTAAAATATTTGGTTTGGAGACCATCAAAGATCAATATGTGCGTGATGCTGAACTTAAAGATGTATTGCAGAATTGCAAAGAAGGGAGAACATGGAACAAGTTCGTCGTTAATGATGGATTTGTGTTTCGTGCTAACAAGCTATGCATTCCAGCTAGCTCTGTTCATCTTTTGTTGTTGTAAGAGGCGCATGGAGGAGGATTAATGGGACACTTTGGCGTGAAGAAGACGGAGGACGTACTTGCTACACATTTCTTCTGGCCAAATATGAGACGGGATGTTGAGCGTTTTGTTGCTCGCTGCACTACATGTCAAAAAGCTAAGTCATGACTCAATCCACATGGTTTATATATGCCTTTGCCTGTCCCTAGTATTCCTTGGGAAGATATATCTATGGACTTTGTTTTGGGTTTACCTCAAACACAGAAAGGGAGGGATAGCATATTTGTTGTCGTGGATAGGTTCTCTAAAATGGCACACTTTATACCATGTCATAAAAGCGATGATGCTACTAATGTTGCTGATTTTTTCTTTCGTGAAATTATTCGCTTGCATGGTGTGCCAAATTCTATTGTTTCAGATCGTGATACTAAATTTCTTAGCCACTTTTGGAGATGTTTATGGGCTAAGTTGGGGACTAAACTGCTTTTTAGTACTACATGTCACCCCCAAACTGATGGACAAACCTAAGTAGTGAATAGAACTTTATCTACTATGCTTAGGGCTATTTTGAAGAATAACAAGAAATTGTGGGAAGAATGCTTGCATCATATCGAATTTTCTTATAATTATTCGCTGCATTCTACTACTAAGATGTGCCCTTTTAAAATTGTGTATGGTTTCTTACCTCGTGAACCTATTGATTTGTTAGCTCTTCCATCTTCGGAGAAGATTAATTTTGATGCTAAAAAAACATGATGAATTGATCATAAAAATGCATGCGTTAACTAAGAAAAATATTGAGCGCAGGAATACTAAATATAAACTTGTTGGAGATAAGGGTAGAAAATGTGTTGTCTTTGCACCTGGAGGTCTTGTTTGGTTACATTTGCGTAAGGATAGGTTTCCTCATTTGCGCAAGTCAAAGCTAATGCCACGTGTTGATGGTCCTTTTAAGATGTTAGAGAAAATAAATGACAATGCATATAAATTTGAGTTGCCTGCGGATTTTGAGGTTAGTCCCACATTTAACATTGCAGATTTGAAGCCTTTCTTGCGTGAGGAAAATGAGCTTCCGTCGAGAACGACTTCAATTCAGTAAGGGGAGGATGATGAGGACATCACTAACAAAGTTACATCCACAACCCCTATTGATACATATACATGACCAATTACTAGAGCTCGTGCACGCCAATTAAATTACCAGGTACTTTCGTTTCTTTGTAATGATTCCAATGTTCGTGAGAATATGATGCTGCCTAAATTGGATACATTTGTCTTGCTTACAAATGAAGGGCCTAGCTTGGACAAGAAAGATGATCATTGGAGCAAGATCAAGCATGGAGATGATGACATGTGCAAGGGGAACAAGAATGGAGTTTTTTGTGTGGGGGAGAATGGAGTTACAAGTGATGATTTCAGGACTTTGAAGCCACCATAATAAGTGTGTGAAGTCTTGAACGAAATATACAAGATGCCACTTCATAAATTTCGTCCAAAGGCTATTATAGGTGCCGCGTCACCTTATTATTGGGCCAGGCCCATGTAATTTCGAAATAATAAAGTATAGCCTGTTTTTAGAGTCCGTATGTGTGGGGAAAACAGAGTTAGGGTTGGTTTCAGACCCCTTCTCCAAGGGGCCACGAAATTTATCCTCTCTTTCTCCATATATATAGCCCTTAGGGCATCGTTTAGACTTTGAATTTTGTTTAGATTAAAGTTCGCCATAGCTGCAACTTCGCGTACTTCGTTTGTGTTCAACGACCAGACAAAGACATCACAGAACCCCACCTGGATCAATAAAGCTTTCCTCTTATATTCGCAATATCCAGATTGCAATCTTAGTTTCTTGCTTGTTCTTCGTTTGCTTGCAGAAAATAGACCCTCATGGTCAGGTTGATCGTGCTCCAGCGTGGTCAATAAGCTCTTGGAGTTGGTTTAGCGATTGCTAAGGTGCGACGTTCTCGCACGTTCGTAGTCAGATAGTCGAAGTCTACTCCACCAAAAACGATAGCCATCATCTCATCGAAAGACGGGACACCTTTGTCTCTATCACTGGTTCTCACATTCTTTTTATTTCTGAAATTCTTCAGCTAATAGTTCTAATGGTATCAGGACAGGTAATTACTTAACGTGGACTGCCAGATATTTTATCGTTTCATGCTTTACCATCCATGTTTTTACAACATATAAGATTACTTATTTATGTGTTATTCATACCATGGTGGTGTTTGCTGTTGTATGCAACAGGTTAAGTGGACAGTGTAGTTAAATGCGCAAAAGAATTATTATTAAGACACCGTGTATGTGAAGTTTTATGTACTGTTCTAATATTGCTTTTCGCAAAACTTTGAACGTCCCTCCCATTATTATTGAGACACCGTGTATGTGAAGTTTTATGTACTGTTCTAATGCTGCCTTTTGCAAATCTTTGAACGTGCCTTGCCTTCTGTGATGTACTCATAAGAATTTGTAAGATTTGAACATGTACTCATCTGAAAACTCGTTACATTTACGTTTTCACTATAACGATTCAGGGACCTTGAATCTGATTTGTCAAATGTAATCTTACACGCGAAAAAACCATTAGGAAAAAAATAAAGTTGCTTTAAGCAATAGAACATTGATAACCAAACATATTTTCTCTCCGGTTGGTCCTCCATAGGAGGATTCGTTTCTTTCAAAATGACCAAAAAAGCATATGTGACGCTATAGCTTAATGTGCGAGCGAATCAATCGTTCAACTCTACATTGTACAGAAAACTAAAATCAAACACAATATTTAATATAAAGACCTTCACACACTATTATCAGCTTCATGCGAGACATTATCACTTTGCACTAACACATTATATGTATAAACTAACATGAATTCTATGTTTGTACATAAATTTCTTACACTCATAACATTCAAAATAGACGGGCACGACAACGCACCATCAACGGTCTAGTCAGAATATATGTTCGCCTCACTTCACGCGTTGTAAAATACTTTGATGACAATCTAATCGATTACTCCTCGCTTCAACTAGATTCCTGCCCATTTTGCCAGCCTCGGTTCCACGACAAAGGTGCTCCTTAGCCTTTCTTTCAAGGATGCGTCTACCTT
Organism: Secale cereale; assembly: GCA_902687465.1. Taxonomy (NCBI): domain Eukaryota; kingdom Viridiplantae; phylum Streptophyta; class Magnoliopsida; order Poales; family Poaceae; genus Secale; species Secale cereale. Next base: position 267,872,548 of record LR738713.1, on the reverse strand, counting down.
AGACGTATCTTTACTGTTAAATGGAAGTTCAGTCCTTTTCAAACGCGTGTACCTTTATTCATATTTGTTAGTTAAATTCCTTTGGATATAAGATCCAAGAACAACAAAGTACTTCCTTGGTAAAGACATATAAGAGCGTTTTGATCATTTAAGTAGTGATTTAAACAATCCAAGAATTACGAAGTACACCTTTGTAAAGAAATATAAGAGCGTTTAGATCATTAAAGTAGTGATTTAAATGCTCTTATATTTCTTTACGGAGGGAGTTCTTAAACCTAAGAATATAGTAAATCTTTCGAAGATATCTTTTTCGTGGTATCAATCTTTGAAAGATGAAATTATTCCAAGATATTAAAGAAAGTGCAATTGGATCATAGCAGCAAGACTACCACTCTTACCACTCCTTTTATCTCTGAAAGTCCCTTGAATCTAGGCCTGGGCATTCGGTATAAACTGAAATTTCGGTTTTTACTGTTCGTTTTTTTTTCATAAATTCGGTTTCCAAAGTGAAAAACCGAAAAATACCTTTTAAAACAACTAACCGATATTTTCGGTTTGGTATTCGATTTATACCATATTTACCGAATGTGTCGAAAGAATTTGATTCGTGTGCCTAGCACCCATTTTTGTGCGCTCTTATATAGCCTCGCTATCCACCTGCTTGTGCTCGGCCGGCCGAGGTGGGAGTAAACAAAACAACGGGCCCAACCCCTCGTGGTTCTGTAGCTACGCACGTACAAGCACACTACAGTCATACAACAGCCACATCACACTAGTAAAAGAAGCCCAGAATGGCTTCCATGCTTGGGCCTTACATGCGGTACTTTTTTCGTGATAAAATATCACCCTCACCCGGTCACCCCCCTGATTGATCCAACCAGCTGCATGCGCTCCTGTGTCATGCACGATCTGGCGCGCAATATTTTATTCTGGCGCAGGAGAGCAAGCTAGTTTAATTGTTCGTTCAACAGTCACCACCTATACATTCACTCGGTTTTTTATTCGGTTAACCTGGGTACTACCGAACCGAGAAAACTTAGTTCGGTTTGCAAGTGTGAAAACCAAATTTTTCTGTACTAGCCCAACAAACCAAAAAATTTGTTTGTTCGGTTTTGATATCGGTTCGGTCTTTGGTAAATTGGTTTTTGTGCCCACCCCTACTTGAATCACATACGACCAAATCCAATACGCGGAGTAAAAAGGCCGGAGGGAGTACGTGTATACACGGAACGAACACATTCATCCATCAACACATTCATCAACCAAAGTTCGTTCATCAATTATTTGTGAGGTGATTTCTAATGCAAAGTATGCAATAATTTATTTAAGTTATTCAAGACAAAAATACTTCACACACTTTTGTGCCATGTGTAATTGCAGGTGTATTGAACATTTGTACAATCCACATATGAAGACAAGGGAAAAGGAGAAGTTTAGGTGTTGTTCAAAAAGTCCTCCCACGTCACTTTTGGGCCAAGAGAATATAGAGTCCAAGCCTCTCACGTTCTGCATTCAGATTCGGACTGCACAGACATACCTGACTCAAAACGGCAAGAACTCCTTCATACGGACTCCGAATTGTTGGGGAACGTAGTATTTTCAAAATTTTCCTACGATCACGCAAGATCTATCTACTAGATGCATAGCAACGAGAAGGGAGAGTGTGTCTACGTACCCTCGTAGACCGAAAGCGGAAGCGTTTATCAACGCGGTTGATGTAGTCGTGCACCTTCACGATCCGTCCCGATCTAGTACCGAACGTACGGCACCTCCGCGTTCAGCACACGTTCAGCTCGATGACGTCCTCGCCTTCTTGATCCAGCAAGACGGGCGAAGTAGTAGATGAGTTCCGGCAGCACGACGGCGTGGTGACGGTTGTTGATGAAGAACAATCTCTGCAGGGCTTCGCCAAGCACTACAGAAACTAGACGGAGGATAAACTAGAGGGTCGGGGTAGCCGGCACACGGCTTGGTGTATCTTGATGTGTCTTGGGTGCTAGCCCTACCCCTCTATTTATATGTTGAGCCTTGGGGTCGAAACTTGGAGTAAAAGCCTTCACAAAGTCGGTTTCAC
>LR738713.1:267856392-267869739 GCA_902687465.1 Secale cereale | reverse complement strand
ATTTTTCTGTACTAGCCCAACAAACCAAAAAATTTGTTTGTTCGGTTTTGATATCGGTTCGGTCTTTGGTAAATTGGTTTTTGTGCCCACCCCTACTTGAATCACATACGACCAAATCCAATACGCGGAGTAAAAAGGCCGGAGGGAGTACGTGTATACACGGAACGAACACATTCATCCATCAACACATTTTTTTCGATAAAGGGCTTTTCATTGAATTGAAATATCGAGCTGATACAGCCGCATCAAAGATAACCCGGCCTCTGCATAGCGAGATGCACACAGCCAAAGTACCACGTCCATAAAACACAAAGTTCGTTCATCAATTATTTGTGAGGTGATTTCTAATGCAAAGTATGCAATAATTTATTTAAGTTATTCAAGACAAAAATACTTCACACACTTTTGTGCCATGTGTAATTGCAGGTGTATTGAACATTTGTACAATCCACATATGAAGACAAGGGAAAAGGAGAAGTTTAGGTGTTGTTCAAAAAGTCCTCCCACGTCACTTTTGGGCCAAGAGAATATAGAGTCCAAGCCTCTCACGTTCTGCATTCAGATTCGGACTGCACAGACATACCTGACTCAAAACGGCAAGAACTCCTTCATACGGACTCCGAATTGTTGGGGAACGTAGTATTTTCAAAATTTTCCTACGATCACGCAAGATCTATCTACTAGATGCATAGCAACGAGAAGGGAGAGTGTGTCTACGTACCCTCGTAGACCGAAAGCGGAAGCGTTTATCAACGCGGTTGATGTAGTCGTGCACCTTCACGATCCGTCCCGATCTAGTACCGAACGTACGGCACCTCCGCGTTCAGCACACGTTCAGCTCGATGACGTCCTCGCCTTCTTGATCCAGCAAGACGGGCGAAGTAGTAGATGAGTTCCGGCAGCACGACGGCGTGGTGACGGTTGTTGATGAAGAACAATCTCTGCAGGGCTTCGCCAAGCACTACAGAAACTAGACGGAGGATAAACTAGAGGGTCGGGGTAGCCGGCACACGGCTTGGTGTATCTTGATGTGTCTTGGGTGCTAGCCCTACCCCTCTATTTATATGTTGAGCCTTGGGGTCGAAACTTGGAGTAAAAGCCTTCACAAAGTCGGTTTCACCCGAAAGGCAAGAGTCCTTCTCGGACTCCAGGGCCAGACGCCAGGGTTCCCGGCGTCTGGACCCAGACGCCAGGGACCCTGGCGTCTGGCCCCTGGACTCCGCAAAACTTCCTTTTGCGCCTTCCAAAAACCTTGTGTGCTTTCCCTTTTAGCCCAAATAAAGTGTTCTCGTACCCAAACACTTCGGGAAACATCCGGAACCCCTTCCGGTGAATTCCGGAACCCTTCCGGAGGTCAAACACTATTATCTCATATATTAATCTTTATCTCCGGACCATTCCGGAGTTCCTCGTCATGTCCGTGATCACATCCTGGACTCCGAACAACATTCGGTCACCAACATACATAACTCATTAAATACTATATCGTCAACGAACGTTTAAGCGTGCGGACCCTACGGGTTCGAGAACTATGTAGACATGACCGAGACATCTCTCCGGTCAATAACCAATAGCGGAACCTGGATGCCCATATTGGCTCCTACATATTCTACGAAGATCTTTATCGGTCGAACCGCATAACAACATACGTTGTTCCTTTTGTTCATCGGTATGTTACTTGCCCGAGATTCGATCGTCGGTATCTCTATACCTAGTTCAATCTCGTTACCGGCAAGTCTCTTTACTCGTTCCGTAACACATCATCTCGTGACTAACTCATTAGTCTTTTGCTTGCAAGGCTTATTATGATGTGTGTTACCGAGAGGGCCCAGAGATACCTCTCCGACACTCGGAGTGACAAATCCTAATCTTGATCTATGACAACACCACGAATACTTTCGGAGACACCTGTAGAGCATCTTTATGATCACCCAGTTACGTTGTGACGTTTGATAGCACACAAGGTGTTCCTACGGTATTCGGGAGTTGCATAATCTCATAGTCATAGGAACATGTATAAGTCATGAAGAAAGCAATAGCAGTTAAACTAAACGATCATAGTGCTATGCTAACGGATGGGTCTTGTCCATCACATCATTCTCCTAATGATGTGATCCCGTTGATCAAATGACAACTCATGTCTATGGCTAGGAAACATAACCATCTTTGATCAATGAGCTAGTCTAGTAGAGGCATACTAGGGACATACTGTTTTGTCTATGTATTCACACATGTATTAAGTTTCCGGTTAATACAATTCTAGCATGAATAATAAACATTTATCATGATATAAGGAAATAAATAATAACTTTATTATTGCCTCTATGGCATATTTCCTTCAGTCTCCCACTTGCACTAGAGTCAATAATCTAGCTCACATCGCCATGTGATTTAATACCGATAGTTCACATCCTTATGTGAATATCACCCTTAGTTCACATCACCTATGTGACCAACACCCAAAGGGTTTACTAGAGTCAATAATCTAGTTCACATCGCTATGTGATTAATACCCAAGAGTAATAAGGTGTGATCATGTTTTGCTTGTGAGAGAAGTTTAGTCAACGGGTCTGTCACATTCAGATCCGTATGTATTTTGCAAATTTCTATGTCTACAATGCTCTGCATAGAACTACTCTAGCTAATTGCTCCCACTTACAATACGCATCCAGATTGATACTTAGAGTCATCTGGATTTAGTGTCAAAGCTTGCATCGACGTAACCCTTTACGACGAACTCTTTATCACCTCCATAATCGAGAAACATTTCCTTAGTCATCCAGTTACTAAGGATAATTTTGACCGTTGTACAGTGATCTACTCCTGGATCACTATTGTACCCCCTTGACAAACTCATGGCAAGGTACACAACATGTTTGCTACACAGCATGGCATACTTTATAGAACCTATGGCTGAGGCATAGGGAATGACTTTCATTCTCTCTATATTTTTCTGCAGTGGTCGGGCATTGAGTCTTACTCAACTTCATACCTTGTAATACAGGCAAGAACCCTTTCTTTGACTGATCCATTCTGAACTTCTTCAAAATCTTATCAAGGTATGTGCTTTGTGAAAGTCCAATTAAGCGTCTTGATCTATCTCTATAGATCTTGATGCCTAATATATAAGCAGCTTTATCGAGGTCTTTCATTAAAAAAAAACCTTATTCAAGTATCCTTTTATGCTATCCAGAAATTTTATATCATTTCCAATCAACAATATGTCATCCACATATAATATTAGAAATGCTACAGAGCTCCCACTCACTTTCTTGTAAATACAGGCTTCTCCAAAAGTCTGTATAAAACCATATGCTTTGATCACCTCATCAAAGCGTATATTCCAACTCCGAGATGCTTGCACCAGTCCATAGATGGATCGCTGGAGCTTGCATACTTTGTTAGCACCTTTTGGATCGACAATACCTTCTGGTTGCATCATATACAACTCTTCTTTAATAAATCCATTAAAGAATGCAGTTTTGTTATCCATTTGCCAGATTTCATAAAATGCGGCAATTGCTAACATGATTCGGACAGACTTAAGCATCGCTACGGTTGAGAAAGTCTCATCGTAGTCAACTCCTTGAACTTGTCGAAAACCTTTTGCAACAAGTCGAGCTTTGTAAACAGTAACATTACCGTCAGTGTCAGTCTTCCTCTTGAAGATCCATTTATTTTTCGATGGCTTGCCGATCATCGGGCTAGTCAACCAAAGTCCACACTTTGTTCTCATACATGGATCCCATCTCAGATTTCATGGCCTCAAGCCATTTTGCGGAATCTGGGCTCATCATCGCTTCCTCATAGTTCGTAGGTTCATCATGGTCTAGTAACATGATTTCCAGAACTGGGTTGCCGTACCACTCTGGTGCGGAACGTACTTTGGTTGATCTACGACGTTCAGTAGAAACTTGATCCGAAGTTTCATGATCATTATCATTAACTTCCTCACTAATTGGTGTAGAAATCACTGGAACAATTTCCTGTGATGTACTACTTTCCAATCTGGGAGAAGGTACAATTACCTCATCAAGTTCTACTTTCCTCCCACTCACTTCTTTCGAGAGAAACTCTTTTTCTAGAAAGGATCCGAAATATTTTGCCTTCGGATCTGTGATAGAAGGTGTACCCAACAGTCTTTTGGGTATCCTATGAAGACACATTTTTCCGACTTGGGTTCGAGCTTATCAGGTTGAAGTGTTTTCACATAAGCATCGCAGCCCCAAACTTTAAGAAACGACAACTTTGGTTTCTTGCTAAACCAAAGTTCATATGGTGTCGTATCAACGGATTTAGATGGTGCCCTATTTGACGTGAATGCAGCTGTCTCTAATGCATGACCCAAAACGATATTGGTAAATCGGTAAGAGACATCATAGATCGCACCATATCCAATAAAGTACGGTTTACGACGTTCGGATACACCATTATGCTGTGGTGTTCCGGGTGGCGTGAGTAGTGAAACTATTTCACATTGTTTTTACTGAAGGCCAAACTCGCTAACTCAAATATTTTACCTCTACGATCATATCGTAGAAACTCTTATTTTCTTGTTACGATGATTCTCCACTTCACTCTGAAATTCTTTGAACTTTTCAAATGTTTCAGACTTGTGCTTCATTAAGTAGATATACCCATATCTGCTCAAATCATCAGTGAAGGTCGGAAAATAACGATTTCCGCCGTGAGCTTCAACACTCATTGGTGTGCATACATCAGCATGTATGATTTCCAACAAATCTGTTGCTTGCTCCACAGTTCCGGAGAACAAAGTTTTAGTCATCTTACCCATGAGGCATGGTTCGCAAGCACCAAGTGATTCATAATCAAGTGATTCCAAAAGTCCATCACTATGGAGTTTCTTCATGCGCTTTACACCAATATGACCTAAACGGCAGTGCCACAAATAAGTTGCACTATCATTATTAACCTTGCATCTTTTGGCTTCAATATTATGAATATGTGTATCACACGATCGAGATCCAACAAACCATTTTCATTGGGTGTATGACCATAGAAGGTTTTATTCATGTAAACAGAACAACAATTATTCCTTAACTTACATGAACAACCGTATTGCAAAAAACATGATCAAATCATATTCATGCTCAACACGAACACCAAATAACATTTATTTAGTTTCAACACTAATCCCGAAAGTATAGGGAGTGTGTGATGATGATCCTATCAATCTTGGAACTACTTCCAATACACATCGTCACTTCATCCTTTAACTAGTTTCTGTTCATTATGCAACTCCCATTTCGAGTTACTACTCTTTAGCAACTAAACCAGTATCAAATACCGAGGGGTTGCTATGAACACTAGTAAAATACACATCAATAATCTGTATATCAAATATACCTTTGTTCACTTTGCCATCCTTCTTATCTGCCAAGTATCTAGGGTAGTTCCACTTCCAGTGACCATTTCCTTTGCAGTAGAAGCACTTGTTTCAGGCTTGAGTTTAGCTTTTGGGTTTCTTCACGGGAGTGACAACTTGTTTGTCATTCTTCTTGAAGTTCCCCTTCTATCCCTTTGCCCTTTACTTGAAACAAGTGGTCTTGTTAACCATCAACACTTGATGCTCTTTCTTGATTTCTACCTTCGCCAATTTTAGCATCGCGAAGAGCTCGGGAATTACTTTCGTCATCCCTTGCATATTATAGTTCATCACGAAGTTCTACTAACTTGGTGATAGTGACTAGAGAACTTTGTCAATTACTTTCTTATTTGGAAGATTAACTCCCACTTGATTCAAGTAATTGCAGTACCCAGACAATCTGAGCACATGCTCACTGGTTGAGCTATTCTCCTCCATCTTGTAGGCAAAGTACTGTCAGAAGTCTTATACCTCTAGACACGGGCATGAGTATGAAATACTAATTTCAACTCTTGGAACATCTCATATGCTCCGTGGCGTTCAAAACGTTTTTGAAGTCCCGGTTATAAGCCGTAAAGTATGGTGCACTAAACTATCAAGTAGTCATCATATCGAGCTTTTGTCAAAACGTTCATAACGTCTACATCTGCTCCTGCAATAGATCTGTCACCTAGCGGTGCATTAAGGACATAATTCTTCTGTGCAGCAATGAGGATAATCCTCAGATCACGGAACAATTCCGCATCATTGCTACTAACATCTTTCAACTTGGTTTTTCTCTAGGAACATATAAAAAATAAACGTGGAGCAACAGCGCGAGCTATTGATCTACAACATAGATATGCTAATACTACCAGGACTAAGTTCATGATAAATTAAAGTTCAATTAATCATATTACTTAAGAACTCCCACTTAGATAGACATCCCTCCGGTCATCTAAATGATCACGTGATCCAAATCAACTAAACCATGTCCGATCATCACGTGAGATGGAGTAGTTTCAATGGTGAACATCTTATGTTGATCATATCTACTATATGATTCACGCTCGACCTTTCGGTCTCCAGTGTTCCGAGGCCATATCTGCATATGCTAGGCTCGTCAAGTTTAACCCGAGTATTCTGCGTGTGCAAAACTGTCTTACACCCGTTGTATTTGAACGTAGAGCTTATCACACCCGATCATCACGTGGTGTCTCAGCACGAAGAACTTTCGCAACGGTGCATACTCAGGGAGAACACTTATACCTTGAAATTTAGTAAGGGATCATCTTATAATGCTACCGTCGTTCTAAGCAAAATAAGAAGCATAATAAGATAAACATCACATGCAATCAAAATATGTGACATGATATGGCCATCATCATCTTGTGCTTTTGATCTCCATCTCCAAAGCACCGTCATGATCACCTTCGTCACCGGCGCGACACCTTGATCTCCATCGTAGCATCGTAGTCGTCTCGCCAACTATTGCTTCTATGACTATCGCTACTACTTAGTGATAAAGTAAAGCAATTACATGGCGATTGCATTTCATACAATAAAGCGACAACCATATGGCTCCTGCCAGTTGCCGATAACTTTACAAAACATGATCATCTCATACAAAATCGTATAACTCATGTCTTGACCATATCACATCACAACATGCCCTGCAAAAACAAGTTAGACGTCCTCTACTTTGTTTGTTGCAAGTTTTACGTGGCTGCTACGGGCTTAGCAAGAACCGTTCTTACCTACGCATACAAAACCACAACGATGTTTCGTCAAGTATGTGCTGTTTTAACCTTCACAAGGACCGGGCGTAGCCACACTTGATTCAGCTAAAGTGAGAGAGACAGACACCCGCCAGTCACCTTTAAGCAACGAGTGCTCGTAACGGTGAAACCAGTCTCGCGTAAGCGTACGCGTAATGTCGGTCCGGGCCGCTTCATCTCACAATACCGCCGAAGCAAAGTATGACATGCTGGTAAGCAGTATGACTAGTATCGTCCACAATCTTATTGTGTTCTACTCGTGCATATCATCTACGCATAGACCTGGCTCATGATGCCACTGTTGGGGAACGTAGTATTTTCAAAATTTTCCTACGAACACGCAAGATCTATCTACTAGATGCATAGCAACGAGAGGGGAGAGTGTGTCTACGTACCCTCGTAGACCGAAAGCGGAAGCGTTTATCAACGCGGTTGATGTAGTCGTGCACCTTCACGATCCGTCCCGATCTAGTACCGAACGTACGGCACCTCCGCGTTCAGCACACGTTCAGCTCGATGACGTCCTCGCCTTCTTGATCCAGCAAGACGGGCGAAGTAGTAGATGAGTTCCGGCAGCACGACGGCGTGGTGACGGTTGTTGATGAAGAACAATCTCTGCAGGGCTTCGCCAAGCACTACAGAAACTAGACGGAGGATAAACTAGAGGGTCGGGGTAGCCGGCACACGGCTTGGTGTATCTTGATGTGTCTTGGGTGCTAGCCCTACCCCTCTATTTATATGTTGAGCCTTGGGGTCGAAACTTGGAGTAAAAGCCTTCACAAAGTCGGTTTCACCCGAAAGGCAAGAGTCCTTCTCGGACTCCAGGGCCAGACGCCAGGGTTCCCGGCGTCTGGATCCAGACGCCAGGGACCCTGGCGTCTGGCCCCTGGACTCCGCAAAACTTCCTTTTGCGCCTTCCAAAAACCTTGTGTGCTTTCCCTTTTGGCCCAAATAAAGTGTTCTCGTACCCAAACACTTCGGGAAACATCCGGAACCCCTTCCGGTGAATTCCGGAACCCTTCCGGAGGTCAAACACTATTATCCCATATATTAATCTTTATCTCCGGACCATTCCGGAGTTCCTCGTCATGTCCGTGATCACATCCGGGACTCCGAACAACATTCGGTCATCAACATACATAACTCATTAAATACTATATCGTCAACGAAACGTTAAGCGTGCGGACCCTACGGGTTCGAGAACTATGTAGACATGACCAAGATATTTCTCTGGTCAATAACCAATAGCGGAACCTGGATGCCCATATTGGCTCCTACATATTCTACGAAGATCTTTATCGGTCGAACCGCATAACAACATACGTTGTTCCTTTTGTCATCGGTATGTTACTTGCCCGAGATTCGATCGTCGGTATCACTATACCTAGTTCAATCTCGTTACCGGCAAGTCTCTTTACTCGTTCCGTAACACATCATCTCGTGACTAACTCATTAGTCTTTTGCTTGCAAGGCTTATTATGATGTGTGTTACCGAGAGGGCCCAGAGATACCTCTCCGACACTCGGAGTGACAAATCCTAATCTTGATCTATGCCAACACCACGAATACTTTCGGAGACACCTGTAGAGCATCTTTATGATCACCCAGTTACGTTGTGACGTTTGATAGCACACAAGGTGTTCCTACGGTATTCAGGAGTTGCATAATCTCATAGTCATAGGAACATGTATAAGTCATGAAGAAAGCAATAGCAGTTAAACTAAACGATCATAGTGCTATGCTAACGGATGGGTCTTGTCCATCACATCATTCTCCTAATGATGTGATCCCGTTGATCAAATGACAACTCATGTCTATGGCTAGGAAACATAACCATCTTTGATCAATGAGCTAGTCTAGTAGAGGCATACTAGGGACATACTGTTTTGTCTATGTATTCACACATGTATTAAGTTTCCGGTTAATACAATTCTAGCATGAATAATAAACATTTATCATGATATAAGGAAATAAATAATAACTTTATTATTGCCTCTAGGGCATATTTCCTTCACGAATTGGGTGATTTTTTTTGTTGAAAAGTAGATTTCATGCTCTTTCCAGCCCAGTTGGATTCACCTTCAAATTCATCCGGAGCATTGAGATATCGACGAAACAATCTAACGTTGTAGCAGAATTCGACTCAAACTACAAGTCCAAAGGTGTTGCATCACCTCCACTTGGGCCCATGAGCCTTGTACGACCTAGGATTAGTTTTAGGCTGCCTTGGTACGTCCTCCCACCTCCTTGGCCGCCACCCCTTGCTCCTATATAAGTAGATCCATCTAGTAGCTTTTTCCTTGGGATTTGTGTAGTCAAAAGTTAGCCATTGCAACTTCATGTACTTCGTTTGTGTCCAACGACCAGACCAAGACCGCTCGCGGATCCCCACCTTTATCAATAATTCATTTATATTTGCAATATTCAGGTTGCTTTATCATATTCTTACTTGTTCTTTGATTGCATGCAGGAATATACCTTTGTGGTCAGGCTGATCGTGCTTCTGGCATTGTCAGTAACCCCTGTAGATTGGTTTAGCGATTGCTAAGGCGCAACATCATGCACGTTTGTAGTCGGATCGTCAAAGTCGTCTCCACCAAATCGATAGTTATCATCTCATTGAAATATCGGGCCCCTCGCCTCTATCAACTGGTATCAGTTTTCACATTGCTCGGTGAGAATTTCCAGTTATCCCTAGATTAGATTTATTTTCTTACCTATTGTCCAACAAAAAGCCACACACAAAGTTAGATCTGTTCATCCTTAGTCCTAGCCAGTCCGAGCCTTTGCAATTTTCTTTTCATTGTTTGCATTCTTGAATTATCGATTGCATCGTCGTGTCGAGTTGCTGGTCTTAGTGTCTAGTTCGTTTAGAGTTTCAAGTTCTGTTCACATTAGTCACGCCGCCGCTGCATCGTTATTCCTTCAGTTGTCCACCTTCCCATCCATCGATTTCCACCACGTGCTATCCACCATTCTTTGTCATAATCATAGTTGAGGTCGCATCACATCTTCGCTTGATCCAATCTGCATCTTATCCAGTTTGTTTTGAAAAAAAGAGAGAGAGAGAGAGAAAAGAAGACAGAGGAAAAAAAGTTGGAGAAAAAAGGAGAGAATGAAAAAGAAAAAAAATTGAGAGAAAAAAATTCGGATCTATTTAGACTCAATCCCGTAGCTGAATTCGGATCGGAATCTGTTTTGTACACTATTCAGTAAAACATGCATATCTCTTTCATACAAAGTCCGTTTTAGCTCCACAAGTACTCAAATTAAAGTTAGCGACGAGCCACATCTGAATAGTTGCAAGAGCTAGTTCAATATCTCGCACATCAAAATCTACTTCTAAATATGTATTTTTGCCCTCCGAAGTTCGCGAACACAGTTTGTTCCAGTTTTTCAGGGCAGTTTCAGAATTTTTTGACACCTCATATCAACTCGTAATTGAGCGATTCTTTTTGCGTCTGAAAGCTTGAGTCAGTAGCATTCTGTAGAAAAATTATCATAAAATTGGCTCAATGTTTTCAAGAGGAAATTTGGAGAGAGAGTTGTTGTATATCCTGCTTGGCGGTTGTTTTTCATCATTATCTTTACTGTCGTTGTGATCTTCACTTATATCTTGCTGTCTAGAGCTACTTCGTAACCTTTGTTGATGCTCGTTGTGCTATGGCGTGACCTCATTTGTGTTCTAGGCTCGCGTCTCTAGCACTGTCTAGCCTAGGACCAGCACAGTACCGTCGTTGAGCATTTATTCAGCATTGCATCTCTCAATTGATTATTGGTAATCTTTTGCTACCACATATTTAATCCTTCCAAGCTCCACATATTTCTACACTTTGTATACGTACATTCCCCTGGCGATCGCTTTACTCAATCTTTGGAGTTATTTGACATCGCTGGTTGCCTTTCACCACCTGCTGCATGGTAAGAACTTATAAGATATTGATATTTCTTTACTGTGAGCGCTTTACCACCACATCCTAGTAGTTCATAGAAACATTATTCTCGAATTTTGTTTCTTGTTTCTACTAATCGTGACAGGTACCGGAGACAGAAGTTCTTGGACGACGGATACATCTTCACCATCACGAGACGTGGGACAACACACACAAGCACACGACCATGTTATCTCTTTACCTTCATTTGAGGGTAGATTTAATCCTGCTATTTATCTTGCTTGGGAGTTTGAGGTAGAACTAATTTTTGCTAGCCATGATTTTTCTGAACTTGAGAGAGTACGAGCTGTCACTAGAGCATTTACTGATTTTTCTTCTATTTGGTGGAGTGTACACTGTAAGAAAAACATTGATAACCAACCCACAACTTGGAAAGATTTGAAAGTTTTAATGAGACAACAATTTTTTCCTCCTTACTATCGCCGTGAATTGCTTCGTAAATTGGAACAATTAAAACAAGGCAGTAAAATTGTTCATGCTTACTACCAAGAGTTCAAATCATATATGCATCATTGTGATATAGAAGAATCTAAGGATGATACAATGAATATTTTTTTGGGTGGTTTGAACCATGATATTCGCGCAAGATATCAGTATATTCCTCGTTGCATTACTGGTATGTATGTTCGTGCTTGTACCTTTGGGAGACAAATACAAGATGATGCATTATGTGACTACAACAACTACTATTCCAGTTCATGCTTACCACCACCGGTTGGTTCCTCCACCATTGCACCTACTAGAGCAGCCACACCTCCGATTGTGAGCGCGACATCATCTAAAGTGTATGGTACATTGTCATTGTCCGTACCTACATTAGCTTTGTCTTTGCGACAAGGTAACAGTAAAAACATTGATGATATAACTTCACATGAGGATGATGCATATCTAGTTAACTTGATTACATCATGTATTGAATTACCTGTTGATTTGAGCACACCACCTGGTTTAGATAATCATGTTACTATCATGAATGCGTCATGTGATCAAACAACTGAAATACCAACAATTTTGATTGCACCCATTGAATTAACTGTTGATGCAAAAGAACCATGTGAATCAGAGAATAAATCGATTTGGATAAAATACATTTGAAAATAATTGTGCCAATGTTTAATTCTTTTGATACGACCTCTAATCTTGGTGATGATTCTATGTCAAATGACTTATTGCATGTTTCCTTATTTAAGCATGTTGTAGCCTGTGAACATTGTCAATCTTTTGAGATGAATAAGAGCTTCACTTATTTGTGCAAACTGAGTTGCAATATTTTCATGCCTTCTGCTTCTTGTGATAACATTTATACTCGCCTCTATCGGGCCCCTTTGCAAAAAAAAATCAGATCTAGTAGTTTGTCTCAGAGTCATTTGTTGTGTAGTGTACTGCACCTTGTGCTCCCTTCATCCCTTGCATGTTTAGATGAGATTTTTCTGTGCAATCAGACTTGGGCTATGGCCCAAGAAAAATAGTGATCTTAGTTCTGAATTGCTGGGCATGCAACTCCTCGTTTGTTAATTGCTAAACGGTACCTGAACAATTGATAAGGGAGTCGCTGTGCATTACTATTGAAACACATGGTTTTTGCGTTTTCTCGAAAAAATAATTGTAGTCTGAACCATGGACAATGTTGATTCTGCATATAGGTAATGGAGATACTGAATCTGAACCATAAATATATAAAATAGGTTAGCTTCATAGCAACATGCTCGCTTATCTATTGGCATTTACATGTACCATCATACCAATCGATCAGCAGCATAAAGATCACCATCAGGTGTCCAAGTCGAGCTCTGGCTGCAGTCCAAGTCGAAATGCGACCAACATCTTCACCAAGCGCTGCACCCATTGAGCATCCACATAGTGAGAACGCCATCTCATTTTTCTTTGAACATTTGCTTTTGTGATGTGTACTCACTGATGGATCCCCTGCAGCGGCCAAATCCCGGCGCCACTCATGATCTCCGCCTCCATCAGTTCCACTTCACCAAAGCTATCAGTCCAAATGAGGAGGTGTAGCCTGTCCACCCGATCTCCGACATCGTATTCTACCTCCAAAAAATTTCTTTTTCAGTTCAATTCTTCATCATAGGTTCACTGCTATCACCTTTTTTTGAATCTCTATTGAAAATTAGCTCATGTTTTAGTGCATGAGAAGCATTTTGTACTTTTTGCTTGATGCGTGTTCATGAGTAGTTCAAAAGGTGTGCTGGTTTCCTACTTTGCTATAACACTGGTTAGATTGCTAGCCAAA
>LR738713.1:267824493-267856382 GCA_902687465.1 Secale cereale | reverse complement strand
GCCATCTCATTTTTCTTTGAACATTTGCTTTTGTGATGTGTACTCACTGATGGATCCCCTGCAGCGGCCAAATCCCGGCGCCACTCATGATCTCCGCCTCCATCAGTTCCACTTCACCAAAGCTATCAGTCCAAATGAGGAGGTGTAGCCTGTCCACCCGATCTCCGACATCGTATTCTACCTCCAAAAAAATTCTTTTTCAGTTCAATTCTTCATCATAGGTTCACTGCTATCACCTTTTTTTGAATCTCTATTGAAAATTAGCTCATGTTTTAGTGCATGAGAAGCATTTTGTACTTTTTGCTTGATGCGTGTTCATGAGTAGTTCAAAAGGTGTGCTGGTTTCCTACTTTGCTATAACACTGGTTAGATTGCTAGCCAAAAAATGTCATGTATTCATGAATTTGCTGCTGGTGTAGCAACCCAGTATGTATTTTATCATCAGTTCATAAAATGAAAGCTGAATCAGTGCAGTGTGCGTGTTAAAAAATCCGTTTTATATTGTACGGTAGTTCATTGTATAGAAAATTTGCAATGTTTATTGCTTTTCAGTTCATCTACTTCCCCTTCGCAAGTCCAATTAGTAGAAATTCAAATAGGAAAAATAGCATCCATTTTGTTATGTTCATCATATTCAACCAATTTTGTATGTACATACTTGCATATGTTGATTAGTAGGGTAGATCTCTGTTGTATAAGAAGCTAGATGTTGATTTGCACCTATGCTCAGACAACATTTTCAGTCATTTTGAGTTTGTTGCCTATATCACTTCAGATCATTTTCTTGTTGGTCCAGTGCATGTGCCAGTGTCCCACAATGAGTGGACAGGGGAGTTGTTGGGTGCTGCCGTCTTTGCTAGCTGTCACGCTGTGAGCGGCTATGGCCATTGCTCATCATTAGTCGTTGACCTTTCTTCTTCACCACCTCCCTGAAGGTCAGCTTCCGGTACACGGGAATGGAACACAAGATGAAGCATTAGTTGCGATTTAACAAAAAGAACAGCAGCAGTACATACATCTTTTTTCTCTCCATTGCTCTTTTCTCTCACTAATTTGTTTCTCTCTATACTGCAGCACGAGGGAGGTTGGACGAACTGCAAGAAAAAAAGCTCAGTTCTACAGACGGCGCCCACCGCCCACACGGACTACTTCCTCCGGTCCTCATCCAGGTATGGGGCTCACATCAGTCCAACTATTCCTCCCTTATCCATCCGAGCTCCTCCTGCCATGCTCCTTCATGTACGAGCTTTTCCGGCACTAGTGCACGCCGCCACACATTCAAAGAGTGTCTTGGAAAAATTTCAGAAGTTTGGTTCCATAAAAAATGCACTTGTTCATCTCGAAAGATCATGCAGGTTGAGAAGTCAAGGTGCCTAGCACATGTTTGATGAAATGACAAGCTAAATAAATATATTATAGATGTAGATATCAACTTAGCTCAGTTGTGCATATGACAACATGATCTAACTTCCCCCAATCTAATGTGATTTTATTAGGATCAAATGGACTCACAGAAAAGTTGCACACAAAGAGCATCTTCTAAAATGCTTTAAGATCTATTTCATAATTTGCCACATAAAGAAATTTATATAGTACTTGTAGATTCAGACACTCTGCTACAACTTGCTAAAAGGGTTAGAATGTTATTGGTGTTGCAAAAAATATCAGACACTCTCAACTGAATAAGAAGTGCGTAGCGCAAAGTTCAGGTATAATTGCTGGAAGAGTTACAAAATCTCAACGAACAAAGCTCTATCCAAAGTTCAAGAATTGTTTCCTTCATAAATTAGTTTTATTTTGGTTTATTTGTTGTTCTGGGCAGTACAGACGTAGAGTCTTGTGTAGTACATGTGTGTATTGTACATTGTATATTGTTATCACTTACCAGACCATCATGGACAGAATTAAGAGAGATACATAGAGTCGTTCTATTAAATAGTAATCAACTTTGATAGAGGCGAGGGGCCCGATCTTTCGATGAGATGATAACTATCATTTGGTGGAGTCGACTTTGACGATCCGACTACAAATGTGCACGACGTTGCGCCTTAGCAATCGCTAAACCAATCTCCAGGGGTTACTGACAATGCCAGAAGCACGATCAGCCTGACCACGAAGGTCTATTCCTGCATGCAATCGAAGAACAAGCAAGAATATGATAAAGCAATCTGAATATTGCAAATATAGATGAAGTATTGATAAGCTGGGGATCCGTAAGCGGTCTTGGTCTGGTCGTTGGACACAAACGAAGTACACGAAGTTGCAATGGCTAACTTTTGGCTAAACAAATCCCAAAGAAAAAGCTACTAGATGGATATACTTATATAGGAGCAAGGGGTGGCGGCCAAGGAGGTGGAAGGACGTCCCAAGGCAGCCTAAAACTAACCCTAGGTCGTACAAAGCTCATGGGCCCAAGTGGAGGTGATGCAACACCTTTGGACTTGTAGTTTGACTCGGATTCTGCTGCAGCGTCAGATTTTTTTTATCAATATCTCAACGCTCCGGACGAATTTGAAGGTGAATCCAATTGGGTTGGAAAGTGTACAAAATCTAGTTTCCAAAAAAAGAAACACCCAATTCGGAGTCCGTATGAAGGAGTTCTTGCCGTTTTGAGTCAGGTATGTCTGTGTAGTCCGAATCTGGATACAGAACGTGAGAGACTTGGACTCTATCTTCTCTTGGCCCAAAAGTAACGTGAGAGAACTTTTTGAACAACACCTAAACTTCTCTTTTCCCTTATCTTCATATGTGGATTGTACAAATGTCCCATACACCTGGAATTAGACATGGCACAAAAGTATGTGAACTATTTTTGTCCTGGATAACATAAATAAATTGTTGCATAGTTTGCATTAGAAATCACCTCACAAATATACATGCACGCAATATTTTTGGTCGTATCCAAGGTAGTCATGTCCTCATCATCCTCCCTTTCTTGAAAATAAAGCCGTCCTCGGCGTTGCTTAATCTGAAATGTGTGTAAGAAAATAGACAAGGTGTACATGTTGTATATGTATATGTCATCCATTTTTACTTCCCTTAATTTTCGCACATATGACACATGTATAGATGAGTAACTTTCGTAGTTCATAAAATATAAAGCCAAAATATTATCACAAGAAGTAGAAGGCATGAAAATATTGCAACTCAATTTGCACAAATAAGTGAAGCTCTTATTCATATCAAAAGATTGACAATGTTCATCATTAAACCATCCAACATTGGTGAATAAACCTTACTTGCATGAAATTCACAGGCTACAACATGCTTAAATAAGAAAACATGCAATAAGTCATTTGACATAGAATCATCACCAAGATTAGAGGTCATATCAAAATGATTAAACATTGGCACAATTATTTTCAAATGTATTTTATCCAAATCTGATGTATTCTCCGATTCACATGATTCTTTTGCATCAAAAGTTAATTCAATGGGTGCACTCAAAATTGTTGGTATTTTAGTTGTTTGATCACATGACGCATTCATGACAGTAACATTATTATCTAAACTAGGTGGTGTGCTCAAATCAACAAGTAATTCAATACATGATGTATTCAAGTTAACTAGATATGCATCATCCTCATGTGAAGTTATATCATCATTGATTTTACTGTTACCTTGTTGCAAAGACATAGCTGATGTAGGTACGAACGATGACAATGTATCATACACTTTAGATGATGTCACGCTCACAATCAGAGGTGTGGCTGCTCTAGTAGGTGCAATGGTGGAGGAACCAACCAGTGGTGGTGAGCATGAACTGGAATAGTAGTTGTTGTAGTCACACAATGCATCCTCCTGTATTTGCCTCTCAAAGGTACAAGCGCGAACATACATACCAGTAATGCAACGAGGAATATACTGAAATCTTGCGCGAATATCATGGTTTAAACCACCAAAAAATATATTCATTGTATCATCCTCAGATTCTTCTATGTCACAATGATGCATATAAGATTTGAACTCTTGGTAGTAAGCATGAACAGTGTTACTGCCTTGTTTTAATTCTTCCAATTTGCGAAACAATTCACGGCGATAGTAAGGAGGAAAAAATGTTTTCTCATTACAGCCTTCAAATCTTTCCAAGTTGTGGGTTGGTTATCAATATTTTTCTTACAATGCACACTCCACCAAACAAAAGCAAAACCAGTAAATACTCTAGTGGCAGCTTGTACTCTCTCAAGTTCAGAAAAATGATGGTGACTAAAAACTTTTTCTACTTCAAGCTCCCAAGCTAGATAAATAGCAGGATTAAATCTACCCTCAAATGACGGTAAAGAAATAACCTGACCATGTGCTTGTGTGTGTTGTCCCATATCTCGTGATGGTGAAGATGTATCCGTCGTCCAAGAACTTATGTCTCCGGTACCTGTCATGATTAGTAGAAACAAGAAACAAAATTCGAGAATAATGTTCCTATGAACTACTAGGATGTGGTGGTAAAGCGCTCACAGTAAAGCAAATATCAATATCTTACAAGGTCTTACCATGCAGCAGGTGGTGATAGGCAACCAGCGGTGTCAAATAACTCCAAAGATTGAGTAAAGCGATTGCCAGGTGAACGTACGTAAACACGGTGTAGAAATATGTGGAGCTGGGTTGGCTTTATATATGGTAGCAAAAGATTAGCAATAATCAATTCAGAGATGCAATGTTGAATAAACGCTCAACGACGGTACTGTGCTGGTCCTATGCTAGAGTGGACAAGAGACGCGAGCCTAGAACACTAATGAGGTCACGGTGTAGCACAACTAGCATCAATAAAGGATACAAAGTAGCTCTAGACAGCAAGATATAAGTGAAGATCACATCGGCAGTAAAGATAATGATGAAAACAACTGCCAAGCAGAATATACAACAACACTCTCTCCAACTTTCTTTTCCTTCTTTTTCTTTTTCTTTTTTCTCACACTTTTTTCTTTTTCTTTCTCTCCTCTTTTTTTTTACTTTTTTTCTCTGTCTTTTCTTTCTTTCTCCCT
This sequence comes from Secale cereale, assembly GCA_902687465.1. Lineage (NCBI taxonomy): Eukaryota > Viridiplantae > Streptophyta > Magnoliopsida > Poales > Poaceae > Secale > Secale cereale. Next base: position 267,851,400 of record LR738713.1, on the reverse strand, counting down.
CTTTCGAAGACAAACTAAATAAGATGCAGATTGGATCAAGCAAAGATGCGAACGACTTCAACTATGATTGTGACAATGAACTATGGGTAGCACGAGGTGGAAATTGATGGATGAGGTGGTGGACAGCGGAAGGGATAACGATGCAGCGGCGACGTGACTAATGTGGTGGAGTCGACTTTGACGATTCGACTACAAACATGCATGACGTTGCGCCTTAGCAATCGCTAAACCAATCTCCTGGGGTTACTGACGATGCTAGAAGCACAATCAGCCTAACCACGAAGGTCTATTCCTGCATGCAATCGAAGAACAAGCAAGAATATGATAAAGCAATCTGAATATTGCAAATATATATGAAGTATTGATAAAGGTGGGGATCCGTAAGTGGTCTTGGTCTGGTCGTTGGACACAAACGAAGTACACGAAGTTGCAATGGCTAACTTTTGACTAAACAAATCCCAAAGAAAAAGCTACTAGATGGATCTACTTATATAGGAGAAAGGGGTGGCGGCCAAGGAGGTGGAAGGACGTCCCAAGGCAGCCTAAAACTAACCCTAGGTCGTACAAGGTTCATGGGCCCAAGTGGAGGTGATGCAACACCTTTGGACTTGTAGTTTGACTCGGATTCTGCTGCAGCGTCTGATTGTTTCATCGATATCTCAACGCTCCGGACGAATTTGAAGGTAATTCCAATTTGGTGGAAAGTGTACGAAATCTAGTTTCCAACAAAAAAAGAAACACCCAATTCGGAGTCCGTATGAAGGAGTTCTTGCCGTTTTGAGTCAGGTATGTCTGTGCAGTCCGAATATGGATACAAAACGTGAGAGACTTGGACTCTATCTTCTCTTGGCCCAAAAGTGACGTGAGAGAACTTTTTAAACAACACCTAAACTTCTCTTTTTCCCTTATCTTCATATGTGGATTGTACAAATGTCCCATACACCTGGAATTAGACATGGCACAAAAGTCTGTGAAGTATTTTTGTCCTGGATGACATAAATAAATTGTTGCATAGTTTGCATTAGAAATCACCTCACAAATATACATGTATGCAATATTTTTGGTCGTATCCAAGGTAGTCATGTCCTCATCAAACTTGCTAGCAGCACTAGATACATTCATCTTTGCAAAAATGTGATATATTTGGTGCAATTTCTGAATGATTTGATTTCGATTTTGAGCTATCATGCAACTTAGTTAAAACATGCATTTTAGTTCAAAAACTAAGTTTTGGACCATAGTGTTCATGTTTTAAAAGTTTGTATAAATTCCAAACAGCCTGTAAATTCCCATCGAGTAGGTGCGCGTGTTGAGCGGCTACTGAACTTGTGCGGCTGCTACTTTTGGAAGCACGTCATTATAGAAGGCTAAAATCTGTAACCTATATAACTCTTGTTTGTCCGGACTTCTTGTTTGTCTAAAGCGGCCAAATCCCGGCACACCTGATAGTTCAAACTTAAACCTGGCCTACGACCAACTGCCCTGCCTCTACAAGCTCCTCGAGAAGGACTTGGTAGTAGCTGGGATCCCCCTACAGCGGAAAAATCCCGGCACACCCAACCCCGCTCGTGATGCCCGCTCCTCCAGCTCAACTTCACCGGCGCAGTCAGTCCACATGAGTAGGAGCGGGGTGCCCGTCAACAAACAAGAACATAAGGTATGTGCTCAGAAATTTAAAATTCTATGTACATTTGCCAAAGTTGTAGGTTCTTTCAAAGTTCGAAATGATAAAGATATTTAGTTCAACTTGTTCTAGCAAACCATGTGTGAGACCTTGGCAGCATGTCTACACACTATCTAGCACAGGAAAATGTCCGGCGTAGTCAAACTCCTATCCCTGTTTGGGTAGATAGTCTCAGAAAAATTCAATGATAGAAAAAGCCAAGGTGGCTCACCAAAGAAATCCGAGAAAGCTAAGGTTTTGCTGCGTATCGAACATGTATGCATGTTTTGTGTTTAAACATGTTTGGTCCATTGACTGTTTGAACTTGTAACATTGCTTCCTTGTACTATGGTCTAAAAATATTGTACTCATGTAGGTATTTGAAGGTGCAGACTTGGCAGCAGTGTGGTTAGTTCAACAATAGTTCAAAGACAAAAAGAACATCAGCTCAAAAAAGTATATGCAGGAGGTTTTGAGCCAAACAACTGATATTTCGTTGTGTTTTAATTTTTTCGGTGCATGATTGAACACGAGAAAAAAGTGATGTATGATATATATTTTGTTCTTGTTGGAGGTTCAAAGGTTGTCGCGTAGCAAGTTCAAGGTTTGGTTTCGTGAGAAAAATGTGATTTTTTTTGGTTAGGATTTTCATGATTGAGAGCCATAAGTGGCAGTGGGCAAGCAGTTCAAGGCTGCATGCGCGAGCCGTCCATCGTTGAAAAAATTGTAAGTTCAACATGACGTCCTAGATTAGTTTGGGAAAAAAGCTCAAAAAAAAAACCCACAGAAATTCAGATGGTAAAAGTTCAAGTCGTAAAATGAGAGAAGTCAAGATCATCGTTGAAAAAATGTTAGTTATAAAAAAAACACACAAAACATTATCTTTAAAAAAAATTGTCATTCAGTTCAACGATATAAACCACGCAAGTTCGGGGACGATGATACCGTGAACCGTTGAAATGTTACGAGGAAAACCATACAGAAAAAACAGAGTAAAGTATAGTCTGTTAAAACATGCTCAGTACAAATTCATACTAACATCCGTTCAAGTACTCTTTTTTTGGGAACCTTTCAAAGTTACTCTATGAAAAATACATCAGTACAAACGCACACGTAGATCAGTACAAGTACTTTGTTTTTTCCGACGGAAAAACAACACGACGTGTCTCACTGTATTCCAAATTACTCTTCAACGCTTGCGAATTTGAGAAAATGTTCAACACGACTAAGTTTTGCATTTTCGATAGCTTTCCAACGGTATATTATTTGCCCCATTTCGACAAACTTTAAAAAAACCGTGTTCGAAATCAACTCATAAGTTCTACTTTCAGTAAACGGGTGAATCTAGATGCAACAATGCTCTGTCATTAGCCGTCGGGATGATCAGTTCATGTGTATTGTGTTCTTTTTGTCGGTTAATGTATTTTCTTGTTTGTCGGGTCGTGTGCAAGTTTGTTATCAGTTCATGTGTATGTGTATTGGTGATCACTTCTATTGCTGCTAGTTATCGATCAGACTGTGGTATTACTTCGGCTGCTTCATGTAATTAGCCCCTTTGTTGGGTGAATCTCCTACTACTTGCTAGCTTTGGAATTGTAAAAACACAATAAGTTCACAATTTAAAAGGTTGTAAGTTCAAGTCGACGTCCTAGATAAGTTTTAGGAAAAAGTTGAAACACAAAGAAAACCCAAAGAAATTCAAATGGTAACGTTCAAGTCGTGGGATGAAAGAAGTCCAGAACAACGTTGAAAATGTTAGAGTTGACACACAATATTTTTCTTTAAATAAAATTTCATTCAGTTCAACGATATAAAACCATGCAAGTTCGGGGACGATAATATCATAAACCGTTGAAAAATTACAAGGAAGACGATACCGCAAAAACAGAGTAAAGTCTAGTATATGAAAAACACGCTCAGTACAAAACCATACGGGTATCCGTTCAAGTACTCTTTTTTTGAAACCATTCAAAACTACTGTAAAAAATACCTCAGTACAAACACATACATACATCAGTACAAGTACTCTATTTTTTAGACACGAAAAAACAACACGATGGATTTCACCTTATTCAAAATTACTCTTAAATCGTTGTGAAGTAGAGAAAATGTTCAACATGACTAAGTTTCGCATTTTCAATAGCTATCCAACGGTATATTATTTGCCCCATTTTGACAAACTTTGTAAAAAATCACGTTCAAAATCAAATTTGACTGTATTCAAATTCGTTTTTAAACTGTAAGGAATTAGAAAAACATTTCTATACGAAAAATTTGAGCATTTTCCATAGCTTTCCAACGCCATATCATTTGCGTCAATCCGACAAACCGTTTGAAAAAAACATGAAAATACCTTTCGCCCAGAATTACACTGTTTTTCAAATTACTTTTAAAATGTATATAACTTGAAAAAACAGTAAATATATGGAAGATGTGGATTTTTACCAGCTTTCCAACGCCATCTTATCTGCTCAATTTCGACAAACCATTTGAAAATTGAGTCCAAAATACGATTCACGTTTTGGATATTGAAAAATGATTTTTTTAGAACTGCTCTTAGACCGTGATGATTTTGCAAAAAGTTCCTAAATATTTGTAATGTAGATGTCAAGAGCTTTCCAACGATATATTACACGCCCCATTCCGATGAAATGAAAATCATCATACAACCGCGTGAAACCATCAGTTCAAGTAGGGTAACAGAATATTCTTCTATTACGCGATCAAAATAGCCCAGAATACCAAATATATATTCTACACCCTTAGTAACGCTCTATACAAAATCTAGTAAAATAGTCTACAAAATCTAGTAATTCGGGATATATTTTCTTTACTATCCATATTTTCAATTTACTACATTTTACAAAAAATACTCTATTTTGTATACACTTCCGCACTGCATTCTCAACGCAAGTGCACGTCATTGTTGAAGTAAGAGCACTGCAGTACTGATGCGAGTGCACATCGTGTCGTAAAAAACTGCACCCGACTTTTTGGTATTCTTTTCGTTCTAATTTTTAAACCGTTTGTCGAAACGAGGCATGTAATATATCGTTGGAAAGCTATGGATTAGGCACAACTTCGTCATGTAGAAATTTTTTCAAGATTCGTCACGGTTTAAGAGTAGTTTCGAAAATGGTGCGACGCTTGAAGACTGACAGGGAGCGTATTTTCGCAATTTTTTCTAAACCGCTCGTCGGAATTAAGCAAATAATACGCCGTTCGAAATATATCGTCGAGGCGCAACTTTTTGATATATATTATTTTTTCTAATTCGTTACTGTTTAAGAACAGTTTCAAATTTACTAAATCCCGGAATTCCATTTTTCAAACTTTTTGTAAATTTTTGGTATTATTTTCGCTTGAGTTACTTAACCGTTTGTCGAAACGAGGCGTGTGATATGCTGTTGGAAAGCTACGGACGAGGCACAACTTCCATATATAGAAATGCTTTTGATATTCCTTACGCTTTTAAATTAATTATGAAAATGAGCAGTGGACGACGAGTGGCAGCGGTCGTTTTTTCGTGAATTTTTTACAAACCGCTGGTCGGAATGATTCAAATGACACGCCGCTGGAAAGATATCAAGGAGATGCAGCTTTTTCATGTAGGACACTCGCTCTAATTCCTTACGGTTTAAGAGCAGTTTTGAAATTACCGAAATGTAAACCCTCCGTTTTTCACGACATCAAAATCGACGAAGAAATTGCATCACACAGGGAAGCACACTGCTTCAGACTGAAAACCGCCTTGCATGAGTCGGGCAAGTGAACTTCATGTTTTTTTTGTCAGACGTAAATTTTCTTAGACGAGGAAGTGGACCGCACTTCACGTCGGGCATAAGTGAACCGCAACACTATCGAGAAGTGAACCGCATTACTTATTTTTTGTCATTTCCGTAATAATTTTCTGCACTTCACATTTTCGAAGTAAGTAAACCACGACAGTACCGAAAGTGAACCATGGCATTACCAAAAGTGAATGACAACACTGTTGAAGGTGAACCGCATTACTTTTTGTTGTTTTTTGAACATTTTTCATCTAATTCATCCTAGACATCTAAATCAATTGGTGAGGACCGGGAGTGATGGGCATTTTTTTGGCGAAGTAAACTTCACGAAAACCTCAAAATCCTTGGAAAGTGCTCTTCTTAAGACTGAACAGATTGGTTCCACAAGTCGACATCTCCGAGCTATTCACATAGAGTAGGTAATTAGCACAAATGACTCCCAACATTTTTTTTAAATTTTTAGTTACCCTTTTCTTACAAAGTGCACTAATAAGTGTAACAAACTACACAATCGCGGCGCAGCAGCGAAGCCCGCTCTCGAGACGAATTGCACACTGGGGCGTCGAACTGTATGAATCCATCGGGAGACCCAGACGGTGGATCTAACCAGACTTCATGGTGCACCGAAGTGCACGTAGAGCACATAATTGCGCTGCCTCGCAAAGCGAACATCACACATAGCAAAATAACTGTTCTGCATCGCCAAGTGAACCGCATGGGGGTGTGAAACCCCAGCAAAGTGCAAAAATTGCGCCGTCATCCCGCAACCATCATCGTCGTAACCATTGTTTTTTTTTGCGGGAACAACGACGCACATCGGCCAAAGTGGACAACACATGATAGAGGCGAGGGTGTACTAATATTTTGATGAGATGATAACTATCGATTTGGTGGAGACGACTTTGACGATCCGACTACAAACGTGCACGGCGTTGCGCCTTAGCAGTCGCTAAACCAACTCCGAGAGGTTATTGACCACACCGGAGCACGATCAACCTGACCACGAAGCTCTATTCCTGCAAGCAATCGAAGAACAAGCAAGAATATGATTAAGCAATCTGAATATTGCGAATATGGATGAAGTATTGATAAAAGTGGGGTTTCATAAGCGGTCTTGGTCTCGTCGTTAGACACAAACGAAGTACACGAAGCTGCAGCGATGGCCAATTTTTAACTAAATAAAACCCCAGCCTAAACGATGTCTTAAAGTCTATATTTATAGAGAAAAGAGAGGGGATTTTGTCCACCCTAGGCAAGGTGGGACTAAAACACCTCCTAAGTCGTTTTCCCTACAATATGGACTCTAAAAATACATTACATGGGCCTGGCCAAAAATAAGGTGGCGCAACACCAATGAGCTATGGACGAAATTTATGAAAGGCCATCTTGTATATTTTGTCCATCTTCTTGTATGTCATCATGGTGGCTTCAAAGTCCGGAAATCTCCACTTGAACCTCCATTCTTGTTCTCTATGCACGCACCTTCATCTTCGTGCTCGACGATGCTCCAATGTTCATCCTTCTTGTCCGTGCTAGGCCCTTGAATTGCAAGCAACACAAATGTATCTAAGTTTCGCAACATCATATTCTCACGAACACTAGAAACATCACCAAGAAACGAAAGTACCTGATAATTTAATTGGTGTATACGAGCTCTAGCAATTGTTCCAAGAGGTAAAACAACATGGGATATGGGTGTAACTTTGGTGGCCATGTCCTCATCACCCCCCCCCTCTTGAAAACAAAGTCGTCATCGGCGTTGCTTAACCTGAAATGTGGCTAACAAAAGAGATAAGGTGTACACGTTGTATATGTATATGTCATCCATTTTTACTGATCTCAGTTGGGGCACATGTGACACAGTTATACAAGAGCACCCTTCAAAAGTTGTGAAATATAAAACCAATATATTATCATAAGAAGTCAAAGGCATGAAAATATTGCAACTCAGTTTGCACATATAAGTGAAGCTCTTATTCATATCAAAAGATTGACAATGCTTATCATTAAACCATCCCAACGTTGATGAACCATCACCAAGATTAGAGGTCATATCAAAATGGCTAAACATTGGCACAATTATTTTCAAACATATTTGATCCAAATCGGATTTATTCCCTGATTCACATGATTCTTTTGCATCAATTGTTAATTCAGTGGGTTCACTCAAAATTGTTTGATCACATGGCAAAGTCAAATCATCAACATAGTCCTCTAAAATAGCTGGTGTGATCAAAGTAATGGGTAGCTCATCGCATAGTTCATTTAAATTGACAAGGCATTCATCAAACTCATGTGGAGGTGCAAGATCGGTAAATTTGTCATTTCCTCTTATGATCAACTCAGCTGATGTAGGCACTCTCGGAGGTGACGTGTCACATGGTGGAGGTGATGTAGTCCTCACAACAACGGATGTGGTTGTCATAGTACGCCTAGTAGTGGAAGGAACAACTGTATCATCTCTTGGAATGTGCACCTGACGCTTATTCTCCTTATGGACAACACGTCATTTTATTTCCTATTCAGCACTGCAAGCAAGATGAAACAAATGGTCCATATGATAACACTCTTCATGAATTAGTATCTCCCGAATATCACGATTTATTACTTCCCAAAATCTATCCATAAAATCATCTTCACTTTCCTCTAAAAAGGAGTGCAACAAGGTAGTTCGTAAATCATCATAATATTTTCTTATGGTGTCACTACCTTGTTTCAAATGTTGCAGTTTTTTAATCATGCCACGAGTATAATAAACATAGACAAATCTATCTCTCATCACAAGTTTTAAATCATCCCAAGAGTAGTAGGTACATGATTAGGGTATAACAGACAATGTTCACTCCACCAAACAGTAGAAAAACCAGTGAATGTACCAACCGCGACCTTAACTTTTTTATGTTTAGAAAAATTATGGGGAGCAAATATAGCATTTATTTCGAACTCCCATTCAACATATAAATCAGGCTTAAAACGACCATTAAAAGGTGGCAGGGAAACAAGAACCCGATTGTGCGCATTCTTATGTCTTTGTACCTCTTGTGATGGTGGTTGTATTTTCTAAGATGATGGCACGTCTCCCATGATCGATGAAGCCCAACTGACTTTGGAACCTGCCATGATTAGTAGAAAAAGGAAACAAAATCCAAGAATAATGTTCCTATGAACTACTGGGATGTGGTGGTAAAACGCTCACAATACAGCAAAAATCAAAGTTTTGCAAGTTCTTACCATGCAGCAGGTGGTGACCGGCAACCAATGGTGCCAAATAATTCCAAAAGTTGGGTAAAACGATTGTCAGGTGAGCGTATGTATGCACGATGTAGGAATATGTGGAGCTGGGTTAGCTTTATGTATGTGAAGAAAAATGCTACAACCACATGAATTAATGCAAGTTGCAAATTCGCTCAAATTGGTCGAGTGTGATAGAGGCAAAGGTGTCCCATCTTTCGATGAGATGGTGGCTATCGTTTTCGGCGGACTCGACTTTGACGATCCGACTACGAATGTGCGAGGATGCCGTGCCTTAGCAATCACTAAACCAACTCCGAGAGGTTATTGACCACGCCAGAGCACGATCAACCTGACCACGAGGGTCTATTTCCTGCAAGCAAACGAAGAACAAGCAAGAAACTAAGATTGCAATCTAGATATTGCGAATATAAGAGGACAACTTTATTGATCAAGGTGGGGTTCTGTGACGTCTTTGTCTGGTCGTTGAACACAAACGAAGTACGCAAAGTTGCAGCTATGGCGAACTTTAATCTAAAGAAAACCCAAAGTCTAAACGACGCCCTTAGGGCTATATATATGGGGGAAGAGGGGGGAATTTCGTGGCCCTTGGAGGAGGGGTCCGAAACCAACCCTAACTCTTGTTTCCCCACACATACGGACTCTAAAAACAGCCTATACTCAAGTATTTAGAAATTACATGGGCCTGGCCCAATAATAAGGTGACGCAGCACCTATAATAGCCTCTGGACGAACTTTATGAAGTATCATCTTGTATATTTCGTCCAAGGCTTCACGCACTCATTATGGTGGCTTCAAAGTCCTGAAATCATCACTTGTAACTCTGTTCTTGTCCCCCTTGCGCATGCCATCATCTCCATGCTTGATCTTGCTCCAATGTTCATCCTTCTTGTCCAAGCTAGGCCCTTCATTTGTAAGCAAGACAAATGTATCCAATTTAGGCAGCATCATATTCTCATGAACATTAGAATCATTACCAAGAAACGAAAGTACCTGGTAATTTAATTGGCGTGCGCGAGCTCTAGTAATTGGTCCTATATATGTGTCAGTTGGGGCTCTGGGTGTAACCTTGTTAGTGATGTCCTCATCATCCTCCCCTTCTAGAATTGAAGTCGTCCTCGACGGAAGCTCATCTTCCTCACCCAAGTATGGCTTCAAATTTGTAATGTTAAATGTGGGACTAACCCCAAAATCTGTAGGCAACTCAAGTTTATACGCATTATCATTTATTTTCTCTAACACCTTGAAAGGACCATCAGCACGTGGCATTAGCTTTGACTTGCGCAAATTAGGAAACCTATCCTTACGCAAATGTAACCAAACAAGATCTCCAGGTGCAAAGACAACACGTTTTCTACCCTTATCTCCAACAAGTTTATATTTAGCATTCATGCGCTCAATATTTTCCTTAGTTAACTCATGCATTTTTAAGATCAATTCAGCACGTTGTTTAGCATCAAGATTAACCTTCTCCGAAGATGGAAGAGGCAACAAATCAATAGGTGCATGAGATAGGAAACCATAGACAATTTCAAAAGGGCACATCTTAGTAGTAGAATGCAACGAACGATTATAAGAAAATTCAATATGAGGCAAGAATTATTCCCACATTTTCTTGTTATTCTTCAAAAGCCCTAAGCATAGTAGACAAAGTTCTATTGACTACTTCAGTTTGTCCATCAGTTTGGGGGTGACAAGTAGTACTAAAAAGCAGTTTAGTCTCCAACTTAGCCCATAAACATCTCCAAAGTGGCTAAGAAATTTAGTATCACGATCTGAAACAATAGTATTTGGCGCACCATGCAAGCGAATAATTTCACGAAAGAACAAATCAGCAACTTCGAGAACCTATCCACGACAACAAAAATGCTATCCCTCCCCTTCTTTGTTCGAGGTAAACCCAAAACAAAGTTCATAGATATATCTTCCCGAGGAACACTAGGGAGAGGCAACGGCACATATAAACCATGAGAATTGAGTCGTGACTTAGCTTTTTGACATGTAGTGCAGCGAGCAACAAAACGTTCAACATCCCGTCTCATCTTTGGCCAAAAGAAATGTGTAGCAAGTACGTCCTCCGTCCTCCATGCGCCTCCTGCAACAACAAAAGACGAACAGAGCTAGCTGGAATGCATAACTTGTTAGCACGAAACACAAATCCATCATTAATGACGAACTTGTTCCATGTTCTACCTTCTTTACAATTCTGCAATACATCTTTAAATTCAGCATCATGCACATATTGATCTTTGATGGTCTCCAAACCAAATATTTTAAAGTCAAGTTGTGAAAGCATAGTATAACGACAAGACAATGCATCAGCAATAACATTTTCTTTTCCCTTCTTGTGTTTAATAACATAAGGGAAAGTCTCTATGAATTCAACCCATTTAGCATGTCTACGGTTCAGTTTTGCTTGACTTTTAATTTGCTTTAAAGATTCATGATCAGAATGTATAACAAATCTTCGGGCCAGAAATAATGTTGCCATGTTTCCAAAGTCCGAACAAGAGCATATAATTCCTTATCATAAGTAGAATAATTCAGACTAGGCCCACTCAACTTTTCAGAAAAGTATGCAACGGGTTTACCACCTTGTAATAACACACCTCCTAACCCAATTCCACTAGCATCACATTCAAGCTCAAAAGTCTTATTAAAATCAGGAAGTTGGGGCAAAGGAGCATGTGTCAACTTATCTTTCAATACCGTGAATGCTTATTCCTGTGCAATACCCCAAACAAAAGGCACATCCTTCTTTGTAATCTCATTGAGAGGTGCAGCAATGGTGCCGAAATCTCTCACAAAACGCCGATAGAATCCAGCAAGGCCAAGGAAACTCCTCACGTGTGTGACCGTTTTGGGCTGCGACCAACTCTCAATAGCTTCAATCTTGGCTTTATCAACCTCAATTCCATGTGGAGTAACAGCATAGCCAAGAAAACATACTCGGTCGATGCAAAAGGTGCACTTTCCAAGGTTACCAAACAAACATGCATCACGTAGAGCAATAAAAACAACACGTAAATGTTCCAAATGTTCCTCCAAAGATCTGCTATAAATCAATATATCATCAAAGTATACTACCACAAATCGTCCAATGAAAGCACGTAAAACTTCATTCATTAATCTCATGAAAGTACTAGGTGCATTAGTTAACCCAAAAGGCATGACTAACCACTCATATAATCCAAACTTAGTTTTAAATGTTGTTTTCCATTCATCTCCCAATTTCATACGAATTTGATGGTATCCACTACGCAAATCAACTTTGGAGAATATTGTAGAGCCACTCAATTCATCAAGCATATTATCTAACCTAGGAATAGGATGACGATAACGAATAGTAATATTATTAATGCCTCTACAATCAACACACATACGCGATGTACCATCCTTTTTGGCACTAGAATAATAGGAACAACACAAGGACTAAGGGATTCGCATATATAACCTTTGTCAAGTAGCTTCTGTACTTGACGCACGATCTCCTTCGTCTCCTCTGGATTGGTACGGTATGGTGCGCGGTTGGGTAGCGATGCACCAGGAATTAGGTCAATCTGATGCTCAGTCCCTCGAATAGGTGGTAATCCCCGTGGCACGTCTTGTGGAAAGACGTCCGCGAACTCCTGCAAAATGTTAGTGACAACATGAGGCAAAGAGGAAGGCACGTCCTCGAATGAAAATAATGCCTCTTTGCACACAAAAGCATAGCAAACAGATTTGCTTAAATCTAGATCGTCAATATCAGATTTGGTGGCAAGTAAACATCCACTTTTTAATGTAATTTCAGATGCAACATGAGATGATGGTTTGTTATTAGGCTTCATTTGTTGCTCAAATTCTTTTGCCACAATCTGATTTTCACCCTTATTTTGCTCCTGTTTTGCTTTATTAGCTCTATTAATATCATCTTTCAAAATGGAATCAGGAGACATAGGAAGCAAAGTAATACATTTATCCTTATGAATAAGAGTATACTGATTGTTTCTACCATGTTGTGCAGAATTTTTATCAAATTGCCAAGGTCTACCAAGTAATAAGGAACATGCTTGCATGGGTACCACATCACAATCAACATAATCAGCATATGTGGAGATACTAAAATGCACACGAACAATACGTGTCACCTTAACCTTGTCGCTGTTGTTAAACCATTGGATGTAGTAAGGATGTGGATGTGGTCTTGTGGTGAGAGATAACTTTTCCACCATCTCCATACTAGCCAAGTTGTTGCAGCTCCCTCCATCTATGATGACGCAAACAGAACGTTCCTTCACAACTCCCTTTGTATGGAACAAATTATGCCTCTGATTTTGCTCCGCTTGTGTGACCTGCACACTCAAAACACGTTGAGCAACTAAACATTCATACCTGTCAGCATCTTCAGGAGCCATGTATTGCGTCTCATTTTCAGAATCATCTCCACCATGTTCTTCACGTGTAATAAGAGCCAAAATCTCCTCATCATAGTCACTCGCGGAATCATAACCACCATCCTCAGTAGCAATCATGACATGCTGCGATGGGCATTTGCTCGCATAGTGACCACGACCAGTGCAACGACGACATATAACATCATGTGTTGGCCCATTGGATGCCATGGATGAAGAAGAGCTCTGCGCAGGACCGAAAGGTGTACTCCTGGTTGATGGTGGTGGTGCCTGTTTGCTTTTATCACGGCTAGAAGTGACAGATGAAGTAGGCGGTGGTGCAGCCGGACGTGTCGAAGTAGATGATGCACGCGGTGTCCATGATGAAGGTCGACCTGCAGAAAAATTAGTTCGTGCCAAGGCATGTCGATCCTGCACTTCATGTTCAGCTTTGGAAGCAAGATGGAATAAACGAGTGATATTATTATACTCCTTATACTCTAGAATTGTCTGAATCTCTCTATTTAAGCCACCCATAAAACATGCAAGCATAGCCTCATTATCCTCAACAATACCACATCGAATCAGCCCAGTTTGTAATTCCTGATAATATTCCTCTACATAATTTTTTCCTTGTCTTAAATGCTGCAATTTCTGAAGTAATCTGCGTTGATAATATGGTGGAACCAAACGAGTACGCATAGCAGTTTTCAAAGCAGCCCAAGTAGTTGGAATATTTTCCCGATGTAATCGACAATATTCAGACCACCACACACAAGCAAAACTAGTGAAAGCACAAAGAGCAGCAGCAACACGTCTCTCCTCGGGATATTTTAAACATGTAAAACGTTGTTCGGTTTATAACTCCCAAGTAAGATATATATATCAGGAACATATCTACCCTCAAATGGTGGAATATTCAATTTTAGTTCAGGGAGATGATCATGATCGCGTACTTGAGGGTATGGTGCAGCCCTACCATGGCGATTATTTGCATGTGGACGACGTGGTGGTTGTGGTGCTGGTTGTTGCACGTATATATGATTTTGATCAACCTCATCCTCGTAATCCTCCGCGTAATCGTCCTCCTCCTCAGCAGCAGCAGGCGCCACAGAAGTATCAACAGCAGCACCAACAGTTTGGCCAGGGTGAAGAGCGACACGGCTCGCTTTGCGGAGGGCGGTTTCGCGACGTGAAGGTGGTTGTTGTTGTTGTTGTTGTTGTTGTTGTTGTTGTTGTTGTTGTTGTTGTTGTTGTTGTTGTTGTTGCAATGGTGCAGCAGGCGGAGGTAGACGTGTAAGCACTTCAGCGAATTTGGCATCCAACTTGGTGTCAATTGACTTCTCAATGCCATCCATCCTCGCTAGTGCGTTGACAAAACTGGTCATCACATCTTCCACCTGTTGACCCATCATTTGCTGAAATTTATCATGCAACTACTTGCTCGTCATGTTCTCCCAGTCAGTCTCGTCGACTCTTGATCCTGGCATAGTTAGCAGCAATAGAAACACACAAAAATATGATCCTACAGACTACTAGAAAATGGTGGTGGTGGGGCGTCACAAATCCATCAAGCAAATATCAAATTCTTACCAGTTCTTACCCAGCAGCAGGTGGTAATCAGCAACCGTGGTAGTCAAAACTCTCAAAGCTTGGATAAAGCGATTACCAGGCAGAGTCAAATGCACAACATAGACGTATGTGGAGGTGGGAAGGCTTATAATATGGTAGCAAAAAGGGTCAGCAATAATCAATTCAGAGATGCAAAGTTGAATAAACGCTCAACGTCGGTACTGTGCTGGTCCTAGGCTAGACCGTACTAGAGACGCGAGCCTAGAACACTAACAAAATCACGACGCTACACGTAATCAAGGGGAAAGCACACTCTGAATTTTTTTTGTTACCTCTTTTTTTGGTGCTCCTTTATTTTTTTTGCCGAAAAAACACTATAATGGCGAGTGTCTCAAAACTTTTCCCAAGTCAAACTAAGATGATAGGCACGAAATTTTTTTGATGATTTTTTTCGGAATCAGGGCAGCGACGACGAAAAAGTGCGGTAAAAAACAGTATGATGGCACGTGTCTCAAAAGACTCGGAAAAGCCCAAAAATAGGATAGGGAAAAAATATTTTCACCTGCCGAAATTTTGGCCTAAAAACTGCTCGGGGGTCTCCAGACTTTTTTTCGAGACCTACTCAGGCAAGGAAACACGAAACCGAAACTAGATGGACCTCGAAAGCCAATCTAAAATGAAAAGAACTCGAATTGGTGGTGGGTATATGGTGGTAGAATATGGCAGCGGTGATGGTATATGGATACAGATTGGTGGTGGTATATCGATACGGATCGATGGTGGTATGTGGCAGTAGCGATGAAGATGTTGCGGCGGCGGCATGACAAGTTATGACCAGAACTCGAAACTCTAAAAGACTAGACGCTAAGACCAGCAACTTGACACGACGATCCAACCGCAAATTCAACAAAGCAAAATACTGAAAAGACTTTGCGAAGGCTCAAACTGGTTCGGATATGAGGAACTAACCCTATTTTTCTTTGGCTTTTTCGTGTACTGTAGGTATGAAGAACAGACTCGATCTAATCTACGAAAAACTGTAAAATCTCACCGAGCAACCTGGAAATCTGATACCACTTGATAGAGGCAAAGGTGTCCCGTCTTTCGATGAGATGGTGGCTATCGTTTTCGGTGGAGTCGACTTTGACGATCCGACTACGAATGTGCGAGGATGTCGCGCCTTAGCAATCGCTAAACCAACTCCGAGAGGTTATTGACCACGCCGGAGCACGATCAACCTGACCACGAGGGTCTATTTCCTGCAAGCAAACGAAGAACAAGCAAGAAACTAAGATTGCAATCTGGATATTGCGAATATAAAAGGAAAGCTTTATTGATCAAGGTGGGGTTCTGTGACGTTTTTTTCTGATCGTTTAACACAAACGAAGTACGTGAAGTTGCAGCTATGGCAAACTTTAATCTAAACAAAACCCAAAGTCTAAACGACGCCCTAAGGGCTGTATATATGGGGGAAGAAGGGGGAATTTTGTGGTCCTTGGAGGAGGGGTCCGAAACCAACCCTAACTCTTGTTTCCCCACACATACAGACTATAAAAACAACCTATACTCAAGTATTTTGAAATTACATGGGTCTGGCCCAATAATAAGGTGACGCAGCACCTATAATAGCCTCTGGACGAAATTTATGAAGTAGCATCTTGTATATTTCGTCCAAGGCTTCACGCACCCATTATGGTGGCTTCAAAGTCCCGAAATCATCACTTGTAACTCTATTCTTGTCCCCCTTGCGCATACCATCATCTTCATGCTTGATCTTGCTTCAATGTTCATCCTTCTTGTCCAATTTAGGCCCTTCATTTGTAAGCAAGACAAATGTATCCAATTTAGGCAGCATCATATTCTCATGAATATTAGAATCAGTACCAAGAAACGAAAGTACCTGGTAATTTAATTGGCGTGCGCGAGCTATAGTAATTGGTCCTGTATATGTGTCAGTTAGGGCTGTGTATGTAACCTTGTTAGTGATGTCCTCATTAGATTGCTGGCCCTACGCTAGACCGTACTACGCGAGCCTAAGACACAGACGAATTCACAAGATGTTAGATGTTGTCAACACCACACTATGTACAAGCCTCCTTCCACTTTTTTTTTCACGGCCAGAGTAATTGTAGTGCGTAAATCTTAGTGCTACTAGTAGTCACATATCCTCTTGCTTTTTTTTTCTTCTGTTTGCTGCGTCTCTTTCCTTTGCTCTTTCTATTATTTCACCACTCTTCTCTCTCTTGAAAACAAACCATGCAAGGGATCCGGTCCCAAATCTGCACCCTTTTTTCTTTGCGGTCAAAACCTTCGAAAATATCCGCAGACTTTTTTTAAATTTCCTTGGAAATCCAAACTTGCCAAGCAAACCGAACGGCAACAACCTGAAAAAGAGGCAACTATTCACATTTTCCTTTAGGGAGTGCCTATGACTAATTTAGATAAGATATAATTTGGTCTCATTGACATGAAAAATAAAAATAGATACAAAGTAGTACAACAATGCCACGTCAGCACATACGCATCTTATAATCACATCCAATGGCTATAAAAGTGAATGAGACATAACTAAAATTCAGCTAGATGAGTTCTACCAAAACCATTTCCTTTAAGTACTCACGGATTCCAAGTAGAGCAATCCCTCCTTTCGCTAAAAAATCCCTCATTTCCTTTTTTATTCTCACCTTCCTTATCCTCTCTCTACTATCTTGTTTAAGTCCTGTATTTTTCTTTTGCAATCCCCAAGATTACAGCCACGTGATGCCTTTTCTTGGAAACTTGCCCAACTAACGAATACTTCCTTTTAAACGAGACAAGAAGATCACAACAGATATTTCATTCGACCGAACCAAGAGTTTTTTTTTGGCTGATCAGAATTTCATTGTTTTCTTTCTCTTTAATTTCCTTCCAAACTCACACAAAAAAAAAAAAAAACGTGGGACGGAACACGTTCCAAATCCCAAGCGACCTGCTCTCTCTCTCCCTCCCTATTTTTTTACTCCTTTCCAAAAGAGCAGCGCACTATGCCTTTTTTTCTTGGCGCGGATCCTAACAAAATCTAGTAGGTACCTTTTCTTTCTTTCCTTTTGACACGTCCAAACTTTCCTTCTTTAAAGGGCCTGCTACGCGTCCGTCGGCGGATCTTTTAAAAAGATCCGCCGCCCCGCAAGCCGTCCGATTGTATGGCGTGAGCCGTCCATTCCTCTTTTCTATTTTTCTGAAACATGCCCCTTGTTGCAAACCTCATTCCTGCAACAGGATTTCAGTTGCTAAATTTGTTCTCCTTTTTCGTGCAACAAGACTCTTGTTGCAAACCTAATTCCTGCAACAAGATCTCAGTTGCAAAAACATGCAAATATCTCCAGCCACTTCATTGTATTCTTGCAACAAGACCCTTATTGCAAAAAATACAGTAGCGTCTCTGACCTTTTCTCTGTATTTCTGCAACAAACTCCTTGTTGCGATTTTATTCAACAAAGACTATATTGCAGAAAACTTCACCGCGCCCAGCCGCCACTACAACAGCGTCGTTGTTGCATGAACTGCTGCTGCGCGCGGTACCGGCGTTTGCAGCTGACCTTGAGGAAGCATCAGCCATGCATGTCCACACCGGTGCTGCTCCAAGACGACGACAACGGTGCTCCGACAGCGGCATCCCTCGCAGAGGAAAGAGAGAAAGGAGGAGGGAGGAGAAGAGGAAGGGTGCTGGTGGCGGAGCAACGCCATTTGGTTTGATGTACTAGAGGTAGGAGAAGAGGTTGGGGAAAGAGATGTGGATGGGGTTTGTTCGTAGGAGATAAGAAGGAAAAATAAGAGCGATGGTGCAGACTCACGTGGGCACGTGACACATAGGGAAGGTGATGGACGTTTAGCATGGGATCTGTCGGGTGATTAGAATCTTTTCGCTTCTTTAAATTCTTCTTTCTTTTTCTTCCACGAAACAAACAAGGCAAGTACCAAAAGATATAACCGAAACCTTTAAATCCTTTTTTCTTTTCTTCCACAAGACGAGCAAGGCAAATTAGCTTTTCCTTCTTTCCTTTCAAATCTTGTTTAAAAAAAAATCTGCATGCACTGTTTATTTCCCTTAGAAATCTCAACGGAATCAGCCCCTTCTTTTCCGCGGATTAGACTCTCCTTCTTTTTCGTTGTAATTTCTTTGCAAAAGCAAAGAAGGCACGTGGGCGTTACTTCCAAAAATGCCAACAGACCTGATTTTCTCTCTCTAGTAGATCAAACGAATCTGGACTGCTTCTATCTCTTGGTCTCTCTCTCTCCAAAAGCAGCTACAATATCTGACACTTCCCTTCTTATTTTGGCCGATCTAAACTTGCCTCCAAAGCTCTTTTTTTAGGATCTTTTCTCAACCTTTTCGCTCCACAAGATGAATGATGGTTGGCGATGAACGATAGCAACAGATGGATGGTGATGGCGGCAGCGGTGGTTAAAAAAATGACAAAGAAGTGGATGATGTAAGCAAAGTGAACAAAACGTGACTAGAACTCGAAACTCTAAAGTTTAGATACTAAAATCAGCAACTGGACACACGATGCAACCGAAAATTCAACAAAAAAAACTAAGTGATAATGGCGAAAGGCTTAGACTGTCTGGGGCACGGATGAACTAATCTAACTTTTTTTGGCTTTTCGTGGACTGCAAGTATGAATGACATATGCGATCTAAACTATGAAAAACTATAAAATCTCACTAAGCAAACTGAAAACTGATACCACTTGATAAAGGCGAGGGTGTCCTGATATTTCGATGAGATGACAACTATCAATTTGGTGGAGACGACTTTGACGATCCGACTACAAACGTGCACGACGTCGCGCCTTAGCAATCGCTAAACCAACTCCGAAAGGTTACTGACCACTCCGGAGCACGATCAACCTGACCGCGAATGTCTATTCCTGCAAGCAATCGAAGAACAAGCAAGAATATGATTAAGCAATCTGAATAATCTGAATATTGTGAATATGGTATTAATAAAAGTTGGGTTTCATAAGCGGTCTTGGTCTGGTCGTTGGACACAAACGAAGTACACAAAATTGCAGCAATGGCTAACTTTTAACTAAATAAAACCCGAGTCTAAACGATGCCTTAAGGTCTATATTTATAGGGAAAAGAGAGGTGATTTCATCCACCATAGGCAAGGTGATACTAAAACACCTCCTAAGCCGTTTCCCCTACAATATGGACTCTAAAAATAGATTACATGTGCCTGGCCCGAAATAAGGTGGCGCAACACCAATAAGCTATGGACGAAATTTATGAAAGGCCAACTTGTATATTTTGTCCATCTTCTTGTATGTCATCATGGTGGCTTCAAAGTATAGAAATCTCCACTTGAACCTCCACCCTTGTTCTCTTCGCACGCACCTTCATCTCCGTGCTTGACGATAGGCAAAGCATTTTATCTCTAGTCTTCGACAACGACGGCGCGAACAACTACTTCGACACATCACACATTTCAAGGAAGCTTTCAAAACTAAAGTGGATGAGCTACGTGCCTTAATGATCACTCGAACATCTTCCCCTTCGTCATCTTCATGGCGACGACGCTCAAGTCATAAGTCTTCAGAAAGCACAAACGATGCAAGCACAATTTGTCCACGCCCACATCTCCATGGCGACCATCATCACATTCGTGATCAACATCGTCATGAAGGGCAAGTAACCTCCAAACATCATGTGCATGACGACGACTGATACTTCCATTTTGCATCATGCTTTTATATTGATGTTTATTGCATTATGGGCTGTTATTACACATTATGTCACAATACTTATGCCTTTTCTCTCTTATTTTACAAGGTTTACATGAAGAGGGAGAATGCCGGCAGCTGGAATTCTGGGCTGGAAAAGGAGCAAATATTGGAGACCTATTCTGCACAACTCAAAATGCCCTGAAACTCCATGGAAGTTAGTTTTGGAATATATAAAAAATATCGGATGAAGAAAGAACCAGAGGGGGGCCACCCACTGTCTACGAGGGTGGGGGCACGCCCTACCCCTGGGGGGCAGGGCGCGCCCCCCTGTCTCGTGGGCCACCTGGTAGGCCCCCGATGCCCATCTTATGGTATAAAGTGTCTTCTGCCTTGGAAAAAATCACAAGGATGCTTTCGGACAAAGCGTCGCCGTCTCGAGGTGGAACCTTGGCGGAACCAATCTAGGCCTCTGGTGGAGCTGTTCTGCCGAGGAAACATCCCTCCGGGAGGGGGAAATCGTCACCGCCGTCATCACCAACAACTCTCCCATCTTGGGGAGGGTAATCTTCATCAACATCTTGACCAGCACCATCTCCTCTCAAAACCTAGTTCATCTCTTGTATCCAATCTTTGTATTAAAGCCTCATATTGGTACCTGTGGGTTGCTAGTAGTGTTGACTACTCCTTGTAGTTGATGCTAGTTGGTTTATCCGGTGGAAGATCATATGTTCAGATCCATTATGCATATTAATATCCCTCTGATTATGAACATGAATATGATTTGTGAGTAGTTATGTTTGTTCCTGAGGACATGGGAGAAGTCTTGCTATAAGTAGTCATGTGAATTTGGTATTCGTTCGATATTTTGATAAGATGTATGTTGTCTTTTCTCTAGTGGTGTTATGTGAACGTCGACTACATGACACTTCACCATTGCTTGGGCCTAGAGGAAGGCATTGGGAAGTAATAAGTAGATGATGGGTTGCTAGAGTGACAGAAGCTTAAACCCTAGTTTATGCGTTGCTTCGTAAGGGGCTGATTTGGATCCATATGTTTCATGCTATGGTTAGGTTTACCTTAATACTTCTTTTATAGTTGCGGATGCTTGCAATAGAGGTTAATCATAAGTGGGATGCTTGTCCAAGTAAGGGAAGTACCCAAGCACCGGTCCACGCACGTACCAAATTATCAAAGTAACGAACGCGAATCATATGAGCGTGATGAAAACTAGCTTGACGATAATTCCCATGTGTCCTCGAGAGCGTTTTCCTTTATATAAGAGTTTGTACAGGCTTGTCCTTTGCTAGAAAAAGGATTGGGCCATATTGCTTCACCTTATTTACTTTTACCACTTGTTACTCGTTACAAATTACCTTATCACAAAACTATCTGTTACCGATAATTTCAGTGCTTGCGGAGAATACTTTACTGAAAACCGCCTATCATTTCCTTTTGTTCCTCGTTGGGTTTGACACTCTTACTTATCGAAAGGACTACGATAGATCCCCTACACTTGTGGGTCATCAAGACTCTTTGCTCGCGCCGCTGCCGGGGAGAGAAGCGCCTTAGGTAAGTGGAATTTGGTAAGGAAAAATTTATATAGCGTGCTGGAATTTACTGTCACTTCTTACTATGGAACATAATCCTTTGAGGGGCTTGTTCGGGGTATCTTCACCCCGACCAGTAGAGCAAAGAGTTGCTCCTCAACCTACTGAACCTACTGAAAATGTTTACTTTGAAATTCCTTCGGGTATGATAGAGAAACTGCTAGCTAATCCCTTTACAGGAGATGGAACATTGCATCCCGATTTGCACCTAATCTATGTGGATGAAGTTTGTGGATTATTTAAGCTTGCAGGTATGCCTGAAGATGTGATCAAGAAGTAGGTCTTCCCTTTATCTTTGAAGGGAAAGGCATTGACATGGTTTAGGCTATGCGATGGTATTGGATCGTGGAACTACAACCGGTTGAAATTGGAATTTCATCAGAAGTTCTATCTTATGCATCATGTTCATCGTAATCGTAAATATATATATATATATATATATATATATATATATATAATTTTTGGCCTCACGAAGGAGAAAGTATCGCTCAAGCTTGGGGGAGGCTTAAGTCAATGTTATATTCATGCCCCAATCATGAGCTCTCAAGAGAAATTATTATTCAAATTTTTTATGCTAGGCTTTCTCTCGATAATCGCTCCATGCTAGATACTTCTTGCACTGGTTCTTTTATGATGAAGACTATTTAATTCAAATGGGATTTATTGGAAAGAATTAAACGTGATTATGAAGATTGGGATCTCGACGAAGGTAAGGAGTCAGCTATAACACCTAAGTTTGATTGTGTTTTATCTTTTATGGATATCGATGTTTTCCGTGATTTTAGCACTAAATATGGACTTGACTATGAGATAGTAGCTTATTTCTGTGAATCATTTGCTACTCATGTTGATCTCCCTAAGGAGAAGTGGTTTAAATATCATCCTCCCATTGAAGTAAAAGTAGTTGAACCTGTTAAAGTTGAAGAAAAGACTATCACTTATAATATTGATCCTATTGTTCCTACTGCTTATATCGGGAAACCCCCTTTCCCTGCTAGAATAAATGATCATGCTAAAGCTTCAACTGTGGTTCGTAAGAGTAATACTAGAACACCTACACCCTCTGAGCAAATTAAAGTTTAACCTAGTGTTGCTATTGTTAAGGATCTCTTGGTCGATTATATTGAGGGGCATGTTATTTACTTCTATGATGAAGCTGCTAGAATTACTAGATCCGATATTAAGAATAAACATAGACCTGTTGTAGGCATGCCTGTTATTTCTGTTAAAATAGGAGATCATTGCTATCATGGCTTATGTGACATGGGTGCTAGTGCTAGTGCAATACCCCATTCCTTATACGAAGAAATTATGCATGATATTGCACCTGCTGAGCTAGAAGGTATTGATGTTACTATTAAGCTTGCCAATAGAGACACTATTTCACCAGTTGGGATTGTTAGAGATGTTGAAGTCTTGTGTGGGAAAGTTAAATACCCTAATGATTTTCTTGTTCTTGGTTCCCCACAAGATGATTTTTGCCCCATTATATTTGGTAGACCCTTCTTGAGTACTGTTAATGCTAAGATAGACTGCGAAAAGTATGTTGTTACTATTGGTTTAGGGGATTTGTCTCATGATTTTAACTTTGCTAAATTTCGTAGACAACCCCATGATAAAGAATTGCCTAGTAAGGATGAAATTATTGGTCTTGCTTCTATTGCTGTGCCTCCTAACGATCCTTCAAAACACTATCTTCTAGACCATGAAAATGATATGTATATGAATGAGAGAAGGGAAAAAGATGAAATATTCTTTAAATAGGGACCTTTATTGAAACACAAATTACCTGTTGAAATTCTATGGGATCCTCCTCCACCCAAGGGTGATCTCGTGTTTGAGCTCAAACCATTACCTGATACTCTTAAGTATGCCTACCTTGATGAAAAGAAGATATATCATGTTATTATTAGTGCTAACCTTTCAGAGCAAGAAGAAGAGAAATTATTGAAAACTTTGAAGCAGCACCGTGCTGCTATTGGATATACTCTTGATGATCTTAAGGGCATTAGTCCCACTCTATGCCAACACAAAATAAAATTGGAGAAAGATGCTAAACCGGTTGTTGATCACCAACGACGGTCAAATCCTAGGATGAAAGAAGTGGTAAGGAAAGAAATACTAAAGCTTCTAGAGGCAGGCATACTTTATCCAGTTGCTGATAGTTAGTGGGTAAGTTCTATCCATTGTGTTCCTAAGAAGGGAGGTATTATTGTTGTTCCTAATGATAAAGATGAAGTGATCCCACAAAGAATTGTTATAGGTTATAGAATGGTAATTGATTTCCCTAAATTAAATAAAGCTACTAAGAAGGATAATTACCCTTTACCTTTTATTCATCAAATGCTAGAAAGATTATTCTAACATACTCATTTTTGCTTTCTAGATGGCTATTCTGGTTTCTCTCAAATACCTGTGTCAAATGAGGATCAAGAAAAGACCACTTTTACTTGCCCTTTCGGTACCATTGCTTATAGACGTATGCCTTTTGGTTTATGTAATGCACCCGCTACCTTTCAAAGATGCATGATGGCTATATTCTCTGATTTTTTTGAAAAGATTGTTGAGGTTTTCATGGATGATTTTTTCCATTTATGGAACTTCTTTTGATGATTGCTTGAGAAACCTTGATCGATTTTTGCAAAGATGTGAAGAAACTAATCTTGTCTTGAATTGGGAAGAGTGCCACTTTATGGTTAATGAAGGTATTGTCTTGGGGCATACAATTTCTAAAAGAGGTATTGAAGTTGATAAAGCTAAGGTTGATGCTATTGAAAAGATGCCGAGTCCCAAGGACATCAAAGGTATAAGAAGTTTCCTTGGTCATGCCGGGTTTTATAGGAGGTTCATTAAGGACTTCTCAAAAATCTCTAGGCCTTTGACTAACCTATTACAAAAATATGTTCCTTTCGTTTTTGATGATGACTGCGTAGAAGCATTTGAAATACTTAAGAAAGCATTGATCTCTGCACCTATTGTCCAGCCTCATGACTGGAATTTACCCTTTGAAATTATGTGCGATGCTAGTGATTATGATGTAGGTGTTGTTCTAGGACAAAGAGTTGATAAGAAAGTAAATGTTATCCAATATGCTAGTAAAACTCTAAACAGTGCCCAGAGAAATTATGCTACTACTAAAAAAGAATTTTTAGCAGTTGTATTTGCTTGTGATAAGTTCAGACCTTATATTGTCGATTCTAAAGTAACTGTTCACACTGATCATGCTGCTATTAAATATCTTATGGAAAATAAAGATGCTAAACCTAGACTTATTAGATGGGTTCTCTTGCTACAAGAATTTGATTTGCATATTACTGATAGAAAGGGAGCTGAGAACCCCGTTGCAGACAACTTATCTAGGTTAGAGAATGTTCTTGATGACCCACTACCTATTGATGATAGCTTTCCTGATAAACAATTAGCTATCATAAATGCTTCTTGAACTGCTCCATGGTATGCTGATTATGCTAATTACATTGTTGCTAAATTTATACCACCTAGTTTTACATACCATGAAAAGAAAAAGGTTTTTCTATGATTTAAGACATTACTTCTGGGATGACCCACACCTTTATAAAGAAGGAGTAGATGGTATTATTAGACGTTGTGTACCTGAGCATGAACAGGAACAGATCCTACGCAAGTGTCACTCTGAGGCTTATGGAGGACATCATGCTGGAGACAGATCTGCACACAAGGTACTGCAATCTGGTTTTTATTGGCCCACTCTCTTCAAGGATGCCTGTAAGTTTGTCTTGTCTTGTGATGAATGTCAAAGAATTGGTAATATTAGTAGACGTCAAGAAATGCCTATGAACTATTCACTTGTTATTGAACCATTTGATGTCTGGGGCTTTGATTATATGGGACCGTTTCCTTCCTCTAATGGGTATACACATATTTTAGTTGCTGTTGATTACGTTACTAAGTGGGTAGAAGCTATTCCAACTAGTAGTGCTGATCATAACACCTCTATTAATGTAATGCCCCGGATGTAACACTTTCCCTATATGGCAATATATATAAACTTTGGCTTCATCAATTCCATTCCGGGTTCTTCTTCTTTTCGGGTTTCGTTGTTTTGTTGTGTGCGTGTGTGTTTTTCATCCATGTCATGTTGTCATGTGCATTGCATTGCTTTTGTGTTGTGGCTTGCATCCGGTCCCACTCGTCTCTTCCCGTTGTCCGTTTCGAGTTCCGACGCTCTCACACGTGCCCGTGGCATCTCCAAGTCCTTCTTACGTGTGTGACCGTGTAACGTTTCCGGAATGGCGTGAGACTTGTCGTGCAATGTTGTTTTGGTACGTGTAGGCCGCCTGTCAAGTCTCGTCGCGTTTGGAGTTCGTCTGGTACTCCAACGGTTAACCTAGTGGGCTAAAAGAACCTCTTCTTTGAGGCCCAAGACCCCCTCCACAACAGCCTACCAACCCAGCACAACCCTTCCCATCATCTCGGTCGTCGAATTGTGATCGCGTGGCCGAAAACCGCTCCCCATTTGGAGTCTCCTGGCTCCTTGCGCCTATAAAAACGTCCCCCATGCCTTTTTTCGTCCAAAAACCCTAGATCCAACCCTCCACCCCAAGCCGGACACGTCCGACCGCCGGCGGACACGTCCAGCCGACGGCCGGACCAATCGCATGCGGACACATCACCGCCGCCGCACCCCACCGCGCCGGCCCGCAGGCCTAGCGCGGGCCCGCCGCCGCCGCCGTCCCCGGCCGCGCCCCGCGCGCCCCTCCGCCCGATGTCCTCCGCGCCGGCCGCCGCACCGCCACCCGCAGGCGACCGAAGCGCCGCCCTCCGCCACCGGAGCAAGGAGCCTCACTGCCCGAGCTTCGAGAGGTCGCAGCCGCCGGCCTCGCCCTTCCGTCGGCCGCCCCATCCGCCGAGCCTCCACCTCAGCTCGCCGGCGCCGGTGGCCGTGCCCGCCGCCCGGCC
>LR738713.1:267800352-267820305 GCA_902687465.1 Secale cereale | reverse complement strand
ATATATATATATATATATATATATATATATATATATATATATATATATATATATATATATATATATATATATATATATATATTGGAGAGTAGGATTTCTTTTGCTCCTCATCTCTTTTCACTCTGGTGAGGACTCCTGACGATTACTCTTGTCTCTTCTACTCTCAAAATTTCACCAATTTTTTTTTAGGAATCTCGCGAGTATTGTTTGGATTGTTCTGATGTCTTTGTGACGAGAACATTGTTCTCCATGCCTCCTGTCATTTAGGGGTTGTGGCAGTGTCCCGAGGAGTTGAGCTCCGAGGTGTTGTCGTCACAAATATATCGCATCAGTTCTGGAATACTTAAGACGGCCGACATTGAAAACTCTCCTATGCGGTTAGTGGCAAGATAACCCCGACATCACCCAGTACCGGGGAGGTAGTTCGGGAGTATTGCCATAGCTTGTATAGTAGATGCGTTTCGTAGGTCCGAGGTAGACGGTTTCCGGAAATAACTGGTTATGTGTTGAAGGATGGATACAGCTGGATGTAGGATTAGAGTTGAGTGCGCGATGCTTCCCTTGTATCCCCAACACCTGATTGCATAACTGGAAACTTTCGGAAATTAATAGGTGGGTTCATCTTGTAGTTCATAGGCATTCTTCCAACGAATGCATGATATGAGTTCAGGGTTCTACATTGAGTGAAGTAGTTTTATGGCCGTTGTTCCGATCGGGAGTTGCATCTTAAAGGGTCCTTGGCTATGCTGATCCGGGGATTGCAAAGCCTTTTTGTAACACGTTCCATAAGCTTTCAGCACAAATATGTCGAACGAAGCTTCTATCTTGTATTTGTTCTATCTGCTCCTTGTTGTTTTTATTTACCTTTTGTTCTCCCAAGTGGCTTCTCGTGAAGATTGTTGTTACTATTAAACTGAGATTTACATTCGTTCATTCTTGTTCGAATGTTCTTGTGAAGACTATGTTGCAATTTCTAGCCGTTGATTCAGCTTATATTTTTTCTCTCAATCAATGGCTAATAGTTGTCAACTCATTCAGGATGGCTCCTAAAAAGGTTCCCAAAGCTAACCCAGAGGGTGAAGAGGTTCCTGATCGTCCTCCTTCCCCTCCTCCTCCGTCTGAGGCCTAGAGAGCAATTATGCAAGCTACGAACCAGAACACCCAGATGCTTATGCAAATGATGCAGAACATTCAAGCAAATCAAGCAAATCAGGGTGCTCATGGGAACCAAGGCCAAGGCAATTTGTTCAACCAACCTCACTTTGCTACGCTCAACCAGTTTCTAGCAAACCAACCAAAGGCATTCAGTTACTGTGTGGACCCTCTAGATGCTGAAGACTGGATAACAGATATCAAGAAGCATTTTGAGTGCAGTAACGTCAGGCCCGAGGACTATGTGAAGTTTGCAGCCTTCCAACTCGAGGACCAAGCAGCTGATTGGTGGCAGCAGTACAAAGACTCCAGAGCAGGGCGTGTAATCTCCTGGGATGACTTCTGCAAGGACTTTCGCTCTCACCACATTCCAACAAGTGTCATCGAGGGTATGCGTGAGCAATTCCGCAACCTGAAGCAAGGCTCAATGTCTGTCTACCAATATAATGTCAAGTTCCAGAACCTTGCCCGCTATGCCAAGCAAGACATCCCAAATGCCAAGAGCAAGATCTATCAGTTTCGCGGTGGTCTGAAGGATGAACTCCAACTAGCTCTCACCTTGTTCGAGCCTGATGAGTTTGATCAATTCTATAACATGGCACTTAAGCAAGAGGCAGCCCAACTCAAGATGGAAGCTTCCAAAAAGAGGATCAGAGACGCTGTTCACTCCTCCTCTTCTTCCCAAGTGGTCGCAAAGCAACAGAAGTTTTGGCTTCCACCTCCTCCAGTGATCCGAGCTCCCAACAACAACAACAAGAATTCTGGCGGCCGTGCTTTCTCCCACCCACCCAACCCAAGCAATCAGCCAAAGAATCATTTTCAAGCTTCCAAGTCAAGTGCTCCTTATTACCGTCCTCTCTCAGAAGTGGTTTGCAACAAGTGTGGCAAGAAGGGTCACTATGCTAACAAGTGCACCAACCAGAGGCACCTTCCGCCTCCTCCACCTGTCAGCACTGCTATTGTCAAGCACAATCCCAAGCATGCAAGAGTGAACCTGATGAGTGCAGCTGAAGCAGAAAATTCTTCTGATGTGATAATTGGTAATCTTCCAGTTAACTCTATTATGCAAAGGTCTTGTTTGATTCTGGTGCATCACTTTCCTTCATGTCATGTCCATTTGCATCTAAGCATAACGTGGGCACAATGGACTTGCCAAAGAAGCTATCAATTATATCTCTGGGCAAGCATATGACTTCCACCTCAAAGGCTCCGGATGTATCTATTCGGATGGGTGATTACCGCTTTCTGGCTTCTCCGGTTATTCTCGGCAATTCCGACATTGATCTTATTCTCGGGATGGAATGGCTTTCCCAGCATGATGCTCACATTGATTGTGCAAATAAGGAAGTCAAGATTACTCATTCCGACGAAGACATGATTATCTTCGCCTCTCGAGATGACACAATCAGGCTATTCTCTCTCAATGACAATGGCGAGATTAATGCCATCTCTCAAATTCCGGTGGTTAATGAATACGAAGATGTTTTCCCTGAAGAGCTTCCAGGCATGCCCCCGCATCGTCAAGTTGAATTCGTCATTGAACTCAAGCCCGGTACTGAGCCAGCATGCCGGCGTACGTACAAGCTTTCCCCTGAAGAGTTCAAGAAATAGCTCGATCAGCAAGAGCGTATGGGTCTGATCAGGCCTAGCGCTTCTCCTTGGGGCTGTGGTGTCTTATTTGTCAAGAAGAAGGATGGCACGGAGCGCCTTTGCGTTGATTACCGGCCATTGAACAAGAAGACAGTAAAGAACAAGTATCCGCTCCCCAATATCAATGAATTGTTCGAGCAGCTCAAAGGAGCAAAAGTGTTCTCAAAGCTCGATCTCCGGATGGGTTACCACCAAATTCGCATTCGTGAAGAAGATATCCACAAGACTGCCTTCAGAACGAGCTACGGTTCCTATGAGTATACAGTCATGTCTTTTGGCCTCGCTAATGCTCCACCTACCTTCTCGAGAATGATGCACTACATTTTCAACCCCTACACCAACGAATTTTGCTTGTGTATCTGGATGACATCTTGGTATTCTCCAAGAATGAAGAGGATCACGAAAAGCACCTCCGTCTGGTTCTCGACAAACTCCGTGAACATAAGTTCTATGCCAAGTTCTCCAAGTGCGAATTCTGGCTCGATAAGGTCTTGTATCTGGATCATCTCCGCTGACGGTATTGCGGTCAACCCCGAGAAAGTTGAAGCGATTGTCAACTGGGAACCTCCTCAGAATGTCAAGCAACTCCGAAGCTTCCTTGGTCTTGCTAGCTATTGCAGAAGGTTCGTTGAGAACTTCTCCAAGATTGCCAAGCCTCTCTCCAACTTGCTGCAGAAGAATGTCAAGTACAACTAGTCTCCGGATTGTGATGTGGCATTCAGAACTCTCAAAGAAAAGCTCATCTCGGCTCCAGTTCTTACTCCTCCAGATGAGTCCAAGCCCTATGAAGTATTCTGTGATGCTTCTCTTCAAGGACTTGGTGGCGTGCTAATGCAGGACAAGAAAATTGCGGCATACACTTCTCGTCAATTGAAGCCAAGTGAGAAGAACTACCCCACACATGATCTCGAGCTAGCAGCTGTGGTACACGCCTTGATCACGTGGAGATACCTTCTGTTGGGCAGAAAAGTCGACATCTTCACCGATCACAAGAGCTTGAAGTACATCTTCACACAGCCGAACCTGAACCTTCGCCAGAATCGTTGGGTTGAGATGATCCAAGAGTATGATCCAAGCATCGAATACACACCTGGCAAGGCAAATGTCATTGCAGATGCCTTGAGCAGAAAGGCATATTGCAACAGTCTCCTTATCAAGCCGTTTCAGCCTGAGCTTTGTGAAGCATTCATGAAGCTCAACCTCCAAGTTGTTCCGCAAGGTTTTCTTGCAAATCTTCAAGTTGCTCCTACCTTTGAAGATCAGATCTGTGAGGCCCAACTCAGTGCTGCTATGGTGCAGAAAGTGAAACATGGTATTGCAAAGGGTACTCCCAAATACAAGTGCTATTGCGTTGATGAGAGAGATACCTTGTTCTTTGAGGACAGACTTGTGGTTCCTAAGGGTGATCTCAGGAAGCTCATAATGAACGAAGCACATGACTCCCTCCTCTCGATTCATCCTGGAAGTTCCAAGATGTACCAAGACCTCAAGCAATCTTACTGGTGGACTCGCATGAAAAGGGAGATTGCCCAATTCGTGAATGAA
Source organism: Secale cereale (assembly GCA_902687465.1). NCBI lineage: Eukaryota > Viridiplantae > Streptophyta > Magnoliopsida > Poales > Poaceae > Secale > Secale cereale. The sequence goes on along the minus strand of LR738713.1, from coordinate 267,815,958 downwards.
TGTGATGTCTGCAGAAGAGTGAAGGCATAGCATCAACGTCCAGCCGATCTCCTCCAGCCTCTTCCTATTCCCAAGTGGAAATTCGACCACATTGAAATGGATTTCGTCACTGGCTTTCCCAAGTCCAAGAAGGGGAATGATTCTATCTTCGGGGTGATTGACAAACTTACCAAAGTAGCTCACTTCCTTCCAGTCAAAGAATCCATCAATGCAGCTCAACTGGCAGAGTTGTACACTTCCAGAATTGTGTCCTTACATGGCATTCCTCAAGTTATCTCCTCAGACCGTGGAAGTTTGTTCACATCCAAGTTCTGGGACTCCTTTCAGTCTGCCATGGGCACTAAGATCTGTTTCAGCACTGCATTTCACCCTCAGACTAGTGGTCAAGTCGAGAGAGTGAACCAGATTCTAGAAGACATGCTCAGGGCTTGTGTCATATCTTTTGGCATGAAGTGGGAAGATTGTCTTCCGTTTGCCGAGTTCTCTTACAACAACAGTTTCCAAGCAAGTGCCGGCAAAGCTCCGTTCGAAATCCTCTATGGCAGAAAGTGCCTTACTCCTCTCAACTGTTCCGAGACTGGTGAACGTCAACTTCTTGGCAATGACTTGATCTCAGAAGCCGAAGAAATGTGCAAAGTCATACGTGAGAATCTCAAGGCCGCTCAGTCGCGTCAGAAGAGCTACTATGATGGCAAGCATCGTAATTTGGCATTCAACATTGGTGATCATGTCTATCTCCGTGTTTCTCCTATGAAAGGCACCCAAAGATTCGGTATCAAAGGCAAGCTTGCTCCTAGATACGTGGGCCCTTTCAAGATCCTTGGCAAAAGAGGCGATCTAGCCTATGAACTTGAGCTCCCTTCCAACTTCGCTAATGTTCATGATGTGTTTCACGTGTCTCAACTCCGCAAGTGCTTCAAGACACCTGAACGCACCATTCCGTTTGAGGAGATTGATCTTCAACAAGACTTGTCTTACCGAGAGCACCCCGTTGCTATTCTCGAAGAAACCGAGCGCAAGACCCGCAACAAGTCAATCAAGTTCTTGAAAGTCAAGTGGAAACACCATACCGACCGAGAAGCTACATGGGAACGAGAAGATCACCTTCGTTCCTTGTATCCTTCCTTCTTCCAGTCCTAGATCTCGGGACGAGATCTTTTCGTAGTAGAGGAGAGTTTGTAATGCACCGGATGTAACACTTTCCCTATATGGAAATATATATAAACTTTGGCTTCATCAATTCCAATCCGGGTTCTTCTTCTTTTCGGGTTTCGTCGTTTTGTTGTGTGCGTGTGTGTTTTTCATCCATGTCATGTTGTCATGTGCATTGCATTGCTTTTGTGTTGTCGCTTGCATCCGGTCCCACTCGTCTCTTCCCGTTGCCCGTTTCGAGTTCCGACGCTCTCACACGTGCCCGTGGCATCCCCGAATCCTTCTTACGTGTGTGACCGTGTAACGTTTCCGGAATGGCGTGAGACTTGTCGTGCGATGTTGTTTTGGTACGTGTAGGCCGCCTGTCAAGTTTCGTCGCGTTTGGAGTTCGTTTGGTACTCCAACGGTTAACCTAGTGGGCTAAAAGAACCTCTTCTTTGAGGCCCAAGACCCCCTCCACAACAGCCCACCAACCCAGCACAACCCTTCCCATCATCTCGGTCGTCGAATTGTGATCGCGTGGCCGAAAACTGCTCCCCATTTGGAGTCTCCTAGCTCCTTGTGCCTATAAAAACGTCCCCCATGACTTTTTTCGTCCAAAAACCCTAGATCCAACCCTCCACCCCGAGCCGGACACATCCGACCGTCGGCGGACATGTCCAGCCGACGGCCGGACCAATCGCATGCGGACACGTCACTGCCGCCGCTCCCCACCACACCGGCCCGCAGGCCTAGCGCGGGCCCGCCGCCGCCGCCGTCCCGGGCCGCGCCCCTCCGCCCGATCTCCTCCGCGCCGGCCGCCGCGCCGCCACCCGCAGGCGACCGGAGCGCCGCCCTCCGCCGCCGGAGCAAGGAGCCTCGCCGCCCGAGCTTCGAGAGGTCGCAGCCGCCGGCCTCGCCCTTCCGTCGGCCGCCCCATCTGTCGAGCCTCCGCCTCAGTTCGCCGATGCCGGTGGCCGTGCCCGCCGCCCGGCCACTTCCTCCCACAGGCGCCGGCCACCGCAGGGCCTCCCGTCGGCCGGGATCGAGCCGCCGAGCCGGATGCCGATCCGATCGAGGGCAGCAACCAATCCAGATCTCGAACCCTAACGGGCCCCTTTCGCCCGCAACCCGTTCGCCCGCAACCGCTTCCGCGCCCGGCCCGTGTTGACCCGGCCCGTCCACCCGTTGACCAGTGAGGTTGACCCTTGTTTCTTTACTAAGTCCTTTTGCATTTTGTTGTCTGATGCATTATTGTGATGGCTATAACTTTTACTGTGCTTGTCCGTTTTGTGCATATGATATGTCAAAATGATCGTGGTGATGTGTACTACGTTTTGTTCCATTGTGTCATGCTTGTTTGAGTACATCTAGATGTCTTAATCATCATGACAAGAGTGCTACATGTTATAATCTGCTGCTACTTGTATTTTCATGCCATGTTTGAGATGTGATAACTGGGTGCATGTTTATCCAAATGAAGCAAATGATATGTCAAAATGTTCATCATGAGATGCTCTACATGTTGGTTTCTATAGCATGCATGTTAGAGTTCATATTGCCATGTTTATATCTGTTGCAAAAGTGCAAGTGGCTGTTAGGTTTTGTAACTTGTTACGAGATGCCTAGTTGAGGAGCTCGTTGCTATTGTTGTGTTTGTCGCCATGTGACATGCTCATATGTTTTGGATTCCCCATCATGTGTTCTTTGCTGTGGTGTAAGCCATTTGCCATGTTATGCCTTGAGATGACTTAAACATGCTCGCAAACATGCCATGTTAATTTTACTGTTTTAACACTAAGTGAAATTTCACTAAGTCTGGAATCTGTCTTATCCTGATGCTATGTTTTCTTGTTGTCCTAGGCAAATCTATGTTAGTTTTGGGGTGGCCATTGATCATTACTTGTTGTATATGTTGTTGTCTATCCATACATGCCCTCACTTGCTCATTTGGGTTGCTGTAGCATATTTAATTCTTGCTCCCAATTTGCTATAAAATATTCCTGCCAGGTTTTAGTGTCATGATCAAAATGTTGTAGCTTGTTGCTATTGATCCATGCCTCCTATGGAGATGCTCCAATGGAGTTGTTTGCTGTAGGATATGTCTACTTCATGTCCATGCTTCTTTTCACCATGTTTGAGTGCTATAGAGTATATATTTCTTGATCCAAAGTTGTTATGTGGCTGTTAATTTCAGCTTTGCATTGTTTCTTGTTTCGGGTGTATCTTTTAGTCCGTTGCTCCGTTTTGAGCGTGCCCTACATGAAACTTGTGTGATTTTGCATGTAGATTCTTAATATCATCTTGTTAACATGTTTGGAGTATGTTTGCTTGATGTTTGGGTGCATCTTGCACCATTGCCATGCTTATCTTGTTTTGATCATATCTTCTAGACCGTAGCTCCGTTTTAAACAAACTTTATATGAAACTTGACTAGAATTTCATGTAGATCATCATGGTGCAGGTTAACTTGCTATTTAACAACTTTAACTTAAGGTTTGTTCAGATCTGGACTATTTTCAAACAATGCATATGAGGACTTATCGGATTTGTCTTAAGTAGTTTCCGGCCTCATTTAAACCTGTTGTTTCTTGTGTTGTTTCACTGTGCTTCCTACCTTGCCATGTGTTGCATCCTAAATAGACTTGTCTTGCATCCTACTTGCTTGAGTATATTGTCTTGTTCTGGTGCTGTTTCTCTGTGCTTCCTATGTTGTCATGTTGTGCATGCTAAGTGCATCGGCAGTGCTTCGTAAGTGCATCATACATGTATCCTGTAGTTTGCGCATTGCACCTTGTTTGATTTCGTGCCTCGTGTGTTCTTGTGTTGAGTAGAGCCGGAAGCCGAGACCGAGTACGAGAACGAGGTTACTACCGAGGTTGAGAACGAGGAGCCGTCTTACGATCCCATCGACGACTCGACAGGAAAGATGACCTGACCCAGATATCATTACTATCTTTGCCTATTGCTAGAAGTCTCGCTCTTTAGCTTATTTGCCTCGATGCCCATGTTTGTTTGTCAGCCTCCTATTGTAACCATGAATCTATTTAACGACCCAACCCATGCAAACCTTTGATTGGCTACGTAGGCTCCACTCAGGCCCTCTTATAACATTGCTAGTTGCAGGAGAAGATTTGAAGATTCTTTCTTCATGTTGAAGCTTGTTGGGATATCGCACTATATAAACTCTTAACTAAATCATCTATATATTGGTAATGTGTGGAAGGCTAAGCCTCTTGCTTGGTGATTTGTTCCACTCATGCCACCCTAGGAACCGTATAAACCGGTGTTATGTTCCTTGATTATGCGTTCCTCACACGGTTGGGGTTATGGGACCCCCTCGATAAACCGCTTAGCGCTAAGTCTTTTCCAGCAAGTCCCAACTTTGGTACTCCATTTGCCTAATAACTAAAACTTGCATAGGGACTAGCTATCCCCTTTTATTAATCAACCCCCGGGCCAGTGCTCCACATGAGTGTTGGTCCAACTGAGCAGACTGCAGGGCCGCCTTGGGGAAATCCGAGGTATTTGGTATTTTCCTGTAGGCTGTCTCATCCGGTCGTGGCCTGAGACTAGATACGCGCGGCTACTATCAGGGTGTTGGCATGCCGGGAGGATTTGCTGGATTAGTCTTACCTTAGTCGGAGTATCTTGAGCACTGGATTCCGAGAATACTCGGGCCTTCCCACCTTGGAGTTGCGACTCCGCGGATCGTGGGCTTGTAATGGGCCAAGTTGGAACACCCTTGCAGGGTTTTGAACTTTCGAAAGCCATGCCCACGGTTATGTGGCAGATGGGAATTTGTTAATATCCGGTTGTAGAAAACTTGACACCATGTTCAGAACACACTACCAGCGTGAGTAACCGTGACGGTCATTTTCCGAAAGGGGTTCGGGAAGTTAACACAGCGGGGTTAAGTTTGTCGTGCTTAGTTAGGATCACTTCGTGATCACTTGGACGCTCGTGGCACTTCTCTTCTCGCTCTAAATACGTAAGTAAGTGCTAGTGCAGCTACAAACTTTTATTCTTTCTTCAGCCTTGTTCCACACCCAAGGCTTAGATAGTTCTGTTACTCGGGAACGGGATTGCTGAGTCCTCCGTGGCTCACAGGTTCTACACCACACCAGACGCAGGTACTATGGTGAACTACTCAGGAGACGACACAGAGCTATACTGGGAGTACGATGAAGAACGTAGTCGATACTACGTGCACTATCCCGATGATCAGTAGTGGTTTCTACTAGGGGCGATCCGGACCTGTGGCTTTATGTATTTTGGTATCTTTCATTTGGATCTTCACCCGTAGTCTGGTTGTGATGTTATTTGGATGATGCTTGACTATGTAATGAATTGTGTGACGTGGCGAGTGTAAGCCAACTATCTCTTTTTCTCTTCATCCCTATTTTTACATGAGATGTGCAAAGATACCGAACTTGAGATCATTCCAGAATGGGCTTATACCTTTAAGTCATGCCTCGACACGTAGGAGGTATAGTCCCATCCTGGGCATTACAATTAAGATGCTTAGAGAGGTTATTTTTCCGAGGTTTGGAGTCCCTAGATACTTAATGACTGATGGTGGTTCACATTTTATTCATGGTGCTTTCCGCAAAATGCTTGCTAAGTATGATGTTAATCATAGAATTGCATCCCCTTACCACCCATAGTCTAGTGGTCAAGTAGAACTAAGTAACATATAGCTGAAATTAATTTTGCAGAAGACTGTTAATAGATCTAGAAAGGATTGGTCCAAGAAACTTGATGATGCATTATGGGCTTATAGAACTGCATACAAAAATCCTATGGGCATGTCTCCGTATAAAATGGTTTATGGAAAAGCATGGCACTTACCTCTCGAACTAGAACATAAGGCATATTGGGCTATTAAAGAGCTCAATTATGATTTCAAACTTGCCGATGAGAAGAGGTTATTTGACATTAGCTCGCTGGATGAATGGAGAACCCATGCCTATGAAAATGCCAAACTGTTTAAAGAAAAAGTTAAAAGATGGCATGACAAAAGGATTCAAAAGCGTGAGTTTAATGTAGGTGATTATGTTTTGCTATACAACTCTCGTTTAAGATTTTTTGCAGGAATTTTTTCTCTAAATGGGAAGGCCCTTACATTATCGAGGAGGTCTATCATTCCGGTGCCATAAAAATCAACAACTTCGAAGGCACAAATCCAAAGGTGGTGAACGGTCAAAGAATCAAATATTATATCTCAGGTATCCTTAAAATGTTGAAATCAATGTCATTGAAACCATAACCCCGGAGGAATACATAAGGGGCACTTTCCAGAACAATTCAGACTCCCAAAAGGAAGAGGTATGTGGTACGGTAAGTAAACCGACTCCAAAACAGTTCTAATGGCAATTTTTCTCCGTTTTGGAATATTTAAGAAAATAGGAAAATAAGAAGTAGTCCGAACGGGATAGGAGGAGTCCACGAGGGTGGAGGGCGTGCCCCCTACCTCGTGGGCACCTCGTGAGCCCTCCGGACTCCGCTTTCTTGCACGATACTTCTTTTGGTCGGTAAAATTTCATTATATAATCTCCCGAAGGTTTTGACCACAGTACCACGACGAAATCCTCTGCTTTTGTTTCGAGCTGTGTTTCTGACAGATCTAGATCACCATGACGTCTTCAAGCGCCCCCAAGGACAAGTTGTTCAAGAAGGTCATCAACCCCTACCTCGTGGAGGTGCTGCAACACCCTCAAACCATCGAGGTGCGTGAGGGGGTGCTGCACATCCGCGATGTTGAGGGACCAAGGAGGACCGGAAGCGTGGAGACAAGACTCGAAGCAATGGAGCAACAAGTTTTCAAGTGCCAAGGGATTATGGAACGAGGACTCAACGCCAACCACATGATGATCGCGGAGTTCACCAACAACCACAAGCTGGACTCCGAGAACATTGGGGAGGCCGTCTTCAAGCTTCACGAGAAAATGGAGCACCTCCAAGCCTAGATCTATGACCTACAAAACCAAAACTGTGAGTATGAATATATATTCAAGAAGATGAGTTTGGCTGCAGATTTGAGCATCCCGGAGACTCGATCATCTTTCTACGAGGGTGAGCCTATGCCTTGGAAGATGGACGAGAAGCCTACATCATCAACAACTCCATCATCACTACCTCAGAAGAAAGAGACTGCCAAGCTTGGGGAAGGTGCCCCGGTATCGGATCACCATCACACCTCTATCTTTACCGTTTTTCTTAGTTCGATCCTTTTGGTAATATCTTGATCTAGTAGAATAAAGTTTAGTATGATCTAGTTGTGGGCTTTGCTTTATGATCCTTATCTATGTAATCGAGTCCGTGGGCTATATATAATAAAGATAAGTTTTGAGTCAAGGGCTTGATTATCTCACTTTGATCATGAGTGATGCGGAGCATCCCAAGGTCATCTCCATGGACCTACCGTCGACTCACCAAGTGCCCAAAGGACCAATGACACGAGCCCGTGCAAGAGCTCTCGAAGCCGAGGTGAACTCGCTCCTTTATCAATTTCCTCTCGATGCACATGGGACATGCCTTCTACCCTCATCAGAAACTCTATGCATATTCAGGTACTTGGAAGAAGGCCACATGACAGCTCTGCACAGTGGACAAGGCGCCGGGATCAACAAGTGCTTGGAACAAGAAGAAGTGCTGCTGAAGATGCTAGAGGCACCGCACGTCCGACCCCGACCGGACGACCGGTCACTCCCAGGCACCGAACGTCCGACGATCACCGAACGACCGTTGACTCCCAGACGACCGGATGACCGGAGGCCACCGGACGTCCACGACACCGACTATAGAACGTAATTAGCGGAAATCCGAGGGTTACCAAACGTCCGGTCCCTCCCGAGCCACCGGAAGTCCGGTGATCCAGCGGATGTCCGTCCCGCCTGCCTGCGTAGTGACAGGGCCGAAGCCCAATGTACCCCTCCCCTCGTCCGAAGAATATATACCCGTTGACTTCCTCCTTCCTAGGGTAGATTTTGGATAGCTCATTTGATACCTTCTTGTGGTTCATCTCCTCGAGAGTGACTGCGGCCCTCTTCGGAGAAGATCCACACGGATTCAAGACCTCCACTACGGAGAAGATCCCAAGGGATACCCCAAGACCTCCTTCGGGAGAAGAATATCTTTGTACTGTCGTTGTTGACTATGGATCGTGTGTCTTGATATGTATCGCGAATCTAGCACCCGTGTGATCATCTTTGTGTTGATTTGAGTGTTCCCTCTCGTGTTTCCCTCCGTGATTCCTTTGTGTTCTTTGTGTTCATCGTGGGATTCATCTCCTTTTCGTGAAAGATCGGCCTAGAACGGGTTGACCCCGCATCATATTGTATCAAGAGCCATGGTTTGTCACGAAATTGGAGCCCCTACCCGTGTTTTCTTGCTTGTTTTCGTTGTGTTCTTCCCAATTTCGAAAATTCCCCACCAAAAATAGCCCCAATTTTTCTTTGTGATCTGTTGATTTGGCGAGAATTTGTTGGATTTGTTCCATGGATTTGCTGTGTCACGAGTGGATCTAGAGTTTCCCCACCTTTTCCCCAATTTTCTTCCGCAAATTCGGCCAAGTTTGACAAATTTGTCCACGGATTCCTCGAACCCTAGCCCAGACCTACAGGACGACAGGCGTTTTACCGGACGTCCGACCACCCACGAAGCACCGGACGTTTGTCACCCACCGGACGACCGGCACATCCTATACAGAAGTTTTCACCGGATTTCCGAGACGTGCCGGACGTCCGGTGACCAGACGACCGGCGACCCACCGGACGTCCGCTGAACCCTGACGAAACTGAACTTACTCAGTTTTGTTCCACCTTCCGCAACCACTTACCCTTTCATACACCCACATTGATGAGGACATCACTAACAAGGTTACACCCACAGCTCCAACTGACACATATACAGGACCAATTACTAGAGCTCGCGCACGCCAATTAAATTACCAGGTACCTTCGTTTCTTGGTAATGAATCTAATGTTCATGAGAATATGATGCTGCCTAAATTGGATACATTTGTCTTGCTTACAAATGAAGGGCCTAGCTTGGACAAGAAGGATGAACATTGGAGCAAGATCAAGCATGGAGATGATGGCGTGCGCAAGGGGGACAAGAATGGAGTTACAATTGATGATTTCAGGACTTTGAAGCCACCATAATGAGTGCGAGAAGCCTTGGACGAAATATACAAGATGCCACTTCCTAAATTTCGTCCATAGGCTATTATAGGTGCTGCGTCACCTTATTATTGGGCCAGGCCCATGTAATTTCGCAATACTTGAGTATAGGCTGTTTTTAGAGTCCGTATGTGTGGGGAAACAAGAGTTAGGGTTGGTTTCGGACCCCTCCACCAAGGGCCACGAAATTCCCCCCTCTTTCCCTCATATATACAGCCCTTAGGGCGTCGTTTAGGTTTTGGGGTTTTGTTTAGATTAAAGTTCGCCATAGCTGCAACTTCGCGTACTTCGTTTGTGTTCAACGACCAGACCAAGACGTCACAGAACCCCACTTGATCGATAAAGCTTTCCTCTTGAATTTGCAATATCCAGATTGCAATCTCAGTTTCTTGCTTGTTGTTCGTTTGCCTGCAGGAAACAGACCTTCGTGGTCAGGTTGATCGTGCTCCGACGTGGTCAATAACCTCTCGGAGTTGGTTTAGCGATTGCTAAGGCGCGACGTCCTCGCACGTTCGTAGTTGGATTATCAAAGTCGACTTCCTCCAAAACGATAGCCACCATCTCATCGAAAGACGGGACAGCTTTGCCTCTATCAAGTGGTATCAGATTTCCAGGTTGCTCGGTGACCCCCGGGCAGTTTTTAGGCCAAAATTTCGACAGGTGATTTTTTTCCCTATCCTATTTTTGGGCTTTTCTGAGTCTTTTGAGACACTTGCCACCATACTGATTTTTTACCGCACATTTTCGTCGTCGCTGCCCTGATTCCGAAAAAAAATTTCGTCAAAAAAATTTCGTGCCTATCATCTTAGTTTGACTTGGGAAGTGTTTTGAGACACTCGCCATTATAGTGATTTTCAGCAAAAAAAAAGAGCGCAAAAGAAAAAGAAAAAGAAAAAAAAAGAGGTGAAAAAAAATCCAGAGTGTGCTTTCCCCTTGATTACGTGCAGCGCCGTGATTTTGTTAGTGTTCTAGGCTCGCGTCTCTAGTACGGTCTAGCCTAGGACCAGCACAGTACCGTCGTTGAGCTTTTATTCACCTTTGCATCTCTGAATTGATTATTGCTGACCCTTTTTGCTACCATATTATAAGCCTTCCCAGCTCCACATACATCTACATCGTGCGTTTGACTCTCCCTGGTAATCGCTCCATCCAAGCTTTGAGAGTTTTGACTACATCGGTTGCCGATCACCACCTGCTGCTGGGTAAGAACTGGTAAGAATTTGAGATTTGCTTGACGGATTTGTGACACCCGCCACCACCACCACTTGTTAGTAGTCTGTAGGATCATATTCTTGTGTGTTTCTATTGCTGCTAACCATGCCAGGATCACAAGTCGACGAGACTGACTGGGAGAACTTGACGAACAAGGAGCTTCATGATAAGTTTCAGGAAATGATGAGTGTACAGGTGCAAGATGTGCTAAACACATTGGACGAGGCCATGGAGAAGATAGATGGCATGTAGAAGACGTTTGAAACAAAGCTGGATAACAAGTTTGCTGAATTGCTTTCGCCTTTTCCACCACCACCGGCTGCCGCAACTGTCCCACCTCTTCAACAACAACAACAACAACAACAACAACGGCGCCTTCCGAATCAAGTGGGACGAGCACAGCGCGTTCCCCTTGAGACTGGTCAAGCTTCTGGTGCTGCTGTTGATGTTTCTGTAGCTCTTGCTGCTACTGCAGAGGTGGAGGACCATTACGAGGATGAGGTTGACCAAAATCAGAACTACGTGCAACAACCAGCAGCACCACCACCGGGTCGTCCTCATGCATATCATCGCAACGGTAGGGCTGCACCACCACCTGAGGTACATGACCATCTTCCTAAACTGAAATTGAATATTTCACCATTTGAGGGTAGATATGTTCCTGATATATATCTTACTTGGGAGTTACAAACTGAACAACGTTTTACATGTTTAAACTATCCCGAGGAGAGACGTGTTCCTGCTGCTGTTTGTGCTTTCACTAGTTTTGCATGTGTTTGGTGGTCTGAACATTGTAGATTATATCCTATTCCAGCTACTTGGACTGCTTTGAAAACTGCTATGCGTACTCGTTGGGTTCCACCATATTATCAATGTGAATTACTTCAAAAACTGCAGCGCTTAAGACAAGGAAAAAATTCTGTAGAAGAATATTATCAGCAATTACAAACTGGCCTGATTAGATGTGGTATTGTTGAGGAGAATGAAGCTATGCTTGCACGTTTTATGGGTGGATTAAATAGAGAGATTCAGACCATTCTAGAGTATAAGGATTATACTAATATCACTCGTTTATTCCATCTTGCTTGTAAAGCTGAACGTGAAGTGCAGGATCGACAGGCATTGGCGCGGACTAACTTTTCTGCAGAACAACCTTCATCATGGACACCGCGTGCATCCTCTACTTCCTCACATTCTACTGCACCGACACCTCCATCAGCTGTTACCTCCAGCCGTGATTCAAGGAAGCAGGCACAACCACCATTATCTGCCAAGAGCACACCTATTGGGCCTGCATAGAGTTCTTCTTCTTCCATGGCATCAACAGGGCACACCAGTGATATTATTTGTCGTCGTTGTAAGGGAAGAGGACATTTTGCGAGAGATTGCAAATCTCAGCGTGTGATTATTGCTACTGAGGATGGTGGATATGAATCCGCTAGTGACTATGATGAGGAGACTTTGGCTCTTATTACACGTGAAGAACACGGCGGAGACGATTCTGATCATGAGACGCAATACATGGCTCCTGAAGATGCTGACAGGTATGAATATTTAGTTGCTCAACGTGTTTTGAGTGTGCAGGTTACACAAGCTGAGCAAAATCAGAGGCATAATTTGTTCCATACAAAGGGAGTTGTGAAGGAACGTTCTGTTCGCCTGATCATAGACGGAGGGAGTTGCAACAACTTGGCTAGCATGGAGATGGTGGAGAAGCTATCTCTCACCACAAGACCACATCCACATCCTTGCTACATCCAATGGTTCAACAACAGCGGCAAGGTTAAGGTAACACGTACTGTTCGTGTGCATTTTAGTATCTCTACATATGCTGATTATGTTGATTGTGATGTGGTACCTATGCAAGCATGTTCCTTATTACTTGGTAGACCATGGCAATTTGATAAAAATTCTGTACACCATGGTAGAAACAATCAGTATACTCTTGTTCATAAGGATAAAAATATTACTTTGCTTCCTATGACTCCTGATTCCATTTTGAAAGATGATATTAATAGAGCTAATAAAGCAAAACAGGAGAAAAATAAGAGTGAAAATCAGATTGTGGCTAAAGAATTTGAGCAACAAATGAAGCCTAATAATAAACCATCTACTGTTGCTTCTGAAATTAAATTGAAAAGTGCATGATTATTTGCCACCAAATCTGATATTGATGAGCTAGATTTTAGCAAATCTGTTTGCTATGCTTTTGTGTGCAAAGAGACATTATTTTCATTCGAGGACGTGCCTTCCTCTTTGCCTCCTGCTGTCACTAATATTTTGCAGGAGTTCGCCGACGTCTTTCCACAAGACGTGCCACCGGGATTACCACCTATTCGAGGGATTGAGCATCAGATTGACTTAATTCCCGGTGCATCGCTACCCAACCGCACACCATACCTATTCGAGGGATTGAGCATCAGAAGAGACGAAGGAGATTATGCGTCAAGTACAGGAGCTACTCGACAAAGGTTATATACCCGAATCCCTTAGTCCTTGTGCTGTTCCTATTATTCTAGTACCGAAAAAGGATGGTACATTGCGTATGTGTGTTGATTGTAGAGGCATTAATAATATTACTATTCGCTATCGTCATCCTATTCCTAGGCTAGATGATATGCTTGATGAATTGAGTGGCTCTACAATTTTCTCCAAAGTTGATTTGCATAGTGGATATCATCAAATTCGTATGAAATTGGGAGATGAATGGAAAACAGCATTTAAAAGTAAGTTTGGATTATATGAGTGGTTAGTCATGCCTTTTGGGTTAACTAATGCACCTAGTACTTTCATGAGATTAATGAATGAAGTTTTACGTGCTTTCATTGGACGATTTGTGGTAGTATACTTTGATGATATATTGATTTTTAGCAGATCTTTGGAGGAAAATTTGGAACATTTACGTGCTGTTTTTATTGCTCTACGTGATGCACGTTTGTTTGGTAACCTTGGAAAGTGCACCTTTTGCACCGACCGAGTCTCTTTTCTTGGCTATGTTGTTACTCCACAGGGAATTGAGGTTGATAAAGCCAAGATTGAAGCTATTGAGAGTTGGCCGCAGCCCAAAACGGTCACACACGTGAGGAGTTTCCTTGGCCTCGCTGGATTCTATCGGCGTTTTGTGAGAGATTTCAGCACCATTGCTGCACCTCTCAATGAGCTTACAAAGAAGGATGTGCCTTTTGTTTGGGGTACTGCACAGGAAGAAGCATTCACGGTATTGAAAGATAAGTTGACACATACTCCTTTACTCCAACCTCCTGATTTTAATAAGAATTTTGAGCTTGAATGTGATGCTAGTGGAATTGGGTTAGGAGGTGTGTTATTACAAGATGGTAAACCTGTTGCATACTTTTCTGAAAAATTGAGTGGGCCTAGTCTGAATTATTCTACTTACGATAAGGAATTATATGCTCTTGTTCGGACTTTGGAAACATGGCAACATTATTTATGGCCCAAAGAATTTGTTATACATTCTGATCATGAATCTTTGAAGCACATTAAAAGTCAAGCAAAACTGCACCGTAGACATGCTAAATGGGTTGAATTCATAGAGACTTTCCCTTATGTTATTAAACACAAGAAGGGAAAAGAAAATGTTATTGCTCATGCATTGTCTCGTCGTTATACTATGCTTTCACAACTTGACTTTAAAATATTTGGTTTGGAGACCATCAAAGATCAATATGTGCATGATGCTGAATTTAAAGATGTATTGCAGAATTGCAAAGAAGGGAGAACATGGAACAAGTTCGTCGTTAATGATGGATTTGTGTTTCGTGCTAACAAGCTATGCGTTCCAGCTAGCTCTGTTCGTCTTTTGTTGTTGCAGGAGGCGCATGGAGGAGGATTAATGGGACACTTTGGCGTGAAGAAGACGGAGGACGTACTTGCTACACATTTCTTTTGGCCAAAGATGCGACGGGATGTTGAGCGTTTTGTTGGTCGCTCCACTACATGTCAAAAAGCTAAGTCACGACTCAATCCTCATGGTTTATATATGCCTTTTCCTGTCCCTAGTGTTCCTTGGGAAGATATATCTATGGACTTTGTTTTGGGTTTACCTCGAACAAAGAAGGGGAGGGATAGCATATTTGTTGTCGTGGATAGGTTCTCGAAGATGGCACACTTTATACCATGTCATAAATGTTGGGGAACGTAGTATTTTAAAATTTTCCTACGATCACGCAAGATCTATCTACCAGATGCATAGCAACGAGAGGGAAGAGTGTGTCTACGTACCCTCGTAGACCGGGAGCGGAAGCGTCAAGTGACGCGGTTGATGTTGTCGAACTTCTTCGCGATCCAACAGATCAAGCACCGAATGTACGGCACCTCCGCGTTCAGCACATGTTCAGCTTGATGACGTCCCACGAGCTCTTGATCCAGTTGAGCTTCACGGGAGAGTTTCGTCAGCACGACGGCGTGGTGACGGATATGATGTGTTCACCAGCGCAGGGCTTCGCCTAAGCTCCGCGACGGTATGACCGAGGTGTGATTCTGTGGAGGGGGGCACCGCACACGGCTAAAACAATTCAACTTGTGTGTCTTTGGGTGCCCCCCTGCCCCCGTATATAAAGGAGCAGGGGAGGGAGGCCGGCCGGCCCTTCCTGGTGCGGCTAGGGAAGGAGTCCTACAAGGAATAGGATTGCAATCCTATTCCTAGTAGGATTCACCAAAAGGAAGAAGGGGGAAAGGAATAGGAGAGGTGGCGCCCCCCCCCCCAATCCTAGTCCAACTAGGAACCCTAGGTGGGGGCGCCGGCCAGCCCTATGGGCTGCCTCTCTCTTTCCCTTTAGGCCCACTATGGACCATCCCCTCTCGTAGGGGGTTCCGGTAACCCCCTCCGGCATTCCCGATAAATCCGAAACTTTTCCGGTATACTTCCGGTGCCCGAATATAGCCGTCCAATATATCAATCTTTATGTCTCGGACATTCCGAGACTCCTCGTCATGTCCGTGATCTCATCCGGGACTCCGAACTACCTTCGGTACATCAATACTCATAAACTCATAATACCGATCGTCATCAAACGTTAAGCGTGCGGACCCTACGGGTTCGAGAACTATGTAGACATGA
>LR738713.1:267773023-267800106 GCA_902687465.1 Secale cereale | reverse complement strand
GGGAAAGGAATAGGAGAGGTGGCGCCCCCCCCCCCAATCCTAGTCCAACTAGGAACCCTAGGTGGGGGCGCCGGCCAGCCCTATGGGCTGCCTCTCTCTTTCCCTTTAGGCCCACTATGGACCATCCCCTCTCGTAGGGGGTTCCGGTAACCCCCTCCGGCATTCCCGATAAATCCGAAACTTTTCCGGTATACTTCCGGTGCCCGAATATAGCCGTCCAATATATCAATCTTTATGTCTCGGACATTCCGAGACTCCTCGTCATGTCCGTGATCTCATCCGGGACTCCGAACTACCTTCGGTACATCAATACTCATAAACTCATAATACCGATCGTCATCAAACGTTAAGCGTGCGGACCCTACGGGTTCGAGAACTATGTAGACATGACCGAGACTCATCTCCGGTCAATAACCAATAGCGGAACCTGGATGGTCATATTGGCTCCTACATATTCTACGAAGATCTTTTATCGGTCAGTACCGCATAACAACATACGTTGTTCCTTTTGTCAAACGGTATGTTACTTGCCCGAGATTCGATCGTCGGTATCTTTATACCTAGTTCAATCTCGTTACCGGCAAGTCTCTTTACTCGTTCCGTAACACATCATCTCGTGACTAACTCATTAGTCTTTTGCTTGCAAGGCTTATTATGATGTGTGTTACCGAGAGGGCCCAGAGATACCTCTCCGACACTCGGAGTGACAATTCCTAATCTTGATCTATGCCAACACCACGAATACTTTCGGAGACACCTGTAGAGCATCTTTATGATCACCTAGTTACGTTGTGACGTTTGATAGCACACAAGGTGTTCCTACGGTATTCGGGAGTTGCATAATCTCATAGTCATAGGAACATGTATAAGTTATGAAGAAAGCAATAGCAGTTAAACTAAACGATCATAGTGCTATGCTAACGGATGGGTCTTGTCCATCACATCATTCTCCTAATGATGTGATCTCGTTGATCAAATGACAAATCATGTCTATGGCTAGGAAACATAACCATCTTTGATCAATGAGCTAGTCTAGTAGAGGCATACTAGGGACATACTGTTTTGTCTATGTATCCACACATGTACTAAGTTTCCGGTTAATACAATTCTAGCATGAATAAAAGACATTTATCATGATATAAGGAAATACAAATAACATCTTTATTATTGCCTCTAGGGCATATTTCCTTCAGTCTCCCACTTGAACTAGAGTCAATAATCTAGATTACAAAGTGATGATCCTCACACCCATGGAGTCTTGGTGCTGATCATGTTTTGCCCGTGGAAGAGGCTTAGTCAACGGGTCTGCAACATTCAGATCCGTATGTATTTTGCAAATCTCTATGTCTCCCTCCTTGACTAGATCGCGGATGGAATTGAAGCGTCTTTTGATGTGCTTTGTTCTCTTGTGAAACCTGGATTCCTTCGCCAAGGCTATGGCTCCAGTGTTGTCACAAAAGATTTTCATTGGACCCGATGCACTAGGTACTACACCTAGATTGGATATGAACTCCTTCATCCAGACTCCTTCACTTGCTGCTTCTGAAGCAGCTATGTATTCCGCTTCACACGTAGATCCCGCCACGACGCTCTGCTTGGAACTGCACCAGCTGACAGCTCCACCGTTCAATAAAAATACATATCCGGTTTGTGACTTTGAGTCATCCGGATCAGTGTCAAAGCTAGAATCGACGTAACCGTTTACGACGAGCTCTTTGTCACCTCCATATACGAGAAACATATCCTTTGTTCTTTTCAGATACTTTAGGATGTTTTTGACTGCTGTCCAGTGATCCACTCCTGGATTACTTTGGTACCTCCCTACTAGACTTATAGCAAGGCACACATCAGGTCTGCTACACAGCATTGCATACATGATAGATCCTATGGCTGAGGCATAGGGAATGACTTTCATTTTCTCTCTATCTTCTGCAGTGGTCGGGCATTGAGTCTTACTCAACTTCATACCTTGTAAAACAGGCAAGCACCCTTTCTTTGACTGATCCATTTTGAACTTCTTCAAAATCTTATCAAGGTATGTGCTTTGTGAAAGTCCAATTAAGCGTCTTGATCTATCTCTATAGATCTTGATACCTAATATATAAGCAGCTTCACCGAGGTCTTCCATTGAAAAACTTTTATTCAAGTATCCTTTTATGCTATCAAGAAATTCTATATCATTTCCAATCAACAATATGTCATCTACATATAATATTAGAAATGCTACAGAGCTCCCACTCACTTTCTTGTAAATACAGGCTTCTCCAAAAGTCTGTATAAAACCATATGCTTTGATCACCTCATCAAAACGTATATTCCAACTCCGAGATGCTTGCACCAGTCCATAGATGGATCGCTGGAGCTTGCATACTTTGTTAGCACCTTTTGGATCGACAAAACCTTCTGGTTGCATCATATACAACTCTTCTTTGAGATATCCATTTAGGAATGCAGTTTTGACATCCATTTGCCAGATTTCATAATCATAAAATGCGGCAATTGCTAACATGATTCGGACAGACTTAAGCATCGCTACAGGTGAGAAAGTCTCATCGTAGTCAACTCCTTGAACTTGTCGAAAACCTTTCGCAACAAGTCGAGCTTTGTAAACAGTAATATTACCGTCTGCGTCGGTCTTCCTCTTGAAGATCCATTTATTTTCGATGGCTTGCCGATCATCGGGCAAGTCAACCAAAGTCCATACTTTGTTCTCATACATGGATCCCATCTCAGATTTCATGGCTTCAAGCCATTTTGCGGAATCTGGGCTCATCATCGCTTCCTCATAGTTCGTAGGTTCATCATGGTCTAGTAACATGATTTCCAGAACTGGGTTGCCGTACCACTCTGGTGCGGAACGTACTCTGGTTGATCTACGACGTTCAGTAGAAACTTGATCCGAAGTTTCATGATCATTATCATTAACTTCCTCACTAATTGGTGTAGGAATCACTAGAACAATTTCCTGTGATATATTATTTTCCAATCCGGGAGAAGGTACAATTACCTCATCAAGTTCTACTTTCCTCCCACTCACTTCTTTCGAGAGAAACTCTTTTTCTAGAAAGGATCCGTTCTTAGCAACGAATATTTTGCCTTCGGATCTGTGATAGAAGGTGTACCCAACAGTCTCTTTTGGGTATCCTATGAAGACACATTTTTCCAACTTGGGATCGAGCTTATCAGGTTGAAGTGTTTTCACATAAGCATCGCAGCCCCAAATTTTAAGAAACGACAACTTTGGTTTCTTGCCAAACCATAGTTCATAAGGTGTCGTATCAACGGATTTAGATGGTGCCCTATTTAACGTGAATGCAGCTGTCTCTAAAGCATAACCCCAAAACGATAGTGGTAAATCGGTAAGAGACATCATAGATCATACCATATCCAATAAAGTACGGTTACGACGTTCGGACACACCATTACGCTGTGGTGTTCCAGGTGGCGTGAGTTGTGAAACTATTCCACATTGTTTCAAATGAAGACCAAACTCGTAACTCAAATATTCTCCTCCACGATCTGATCGTAGGAACTTTATTTTCTTGTTACGATGATTCTCTACTTCACTCTGAAATTCTTTGAACTTTTCAAATGTTTCAGACTTGTGCTTCATTAAGTAGATATACCCATATCTGCTCAAATCATCAGTGAAGGTCAGAAAATAACGATACCCGCCGCGAGCATCAACACTCATTGGTCCACATACATCAGTATGTATGATTTCCAACAAATCTGTTGCTCGCTCCATAGTTCCGGAGAACGGAGTTTTAGTCATCTTGCCCATGAGGCATGGTTCGCAAGCACCAAGTGATTCATAATCAAGTGATTCCAAAAGTCCATCTTTATGGAGTTTCTTCATGCGTTTTACACCAATATGACCTAAACGGCAGTGCCACAAATAAGTTGCACTATCATTATTAACCTTGCATCTTTTGGTTTCAATATTATGAATATGTGTATCACTACAATCGAGATCCAATAAGAATAGACCACTCTTTAAGGGTGCATGACCATAAAAGATATTATTCATTAAAATGGAACAACCATTATTCTCTGATTTAAATGAATAACCGTCTCGCAATAAACAAGATCCAGATATAATGTTCATGCTTAACGCTGTCACCAAATAACAATTATTTAGGTCTAAAACTAATCCCGAAGGTAGATGTAGAGGTAGCGTGCCGACGGCGATCACATCGACTTTGGAACCGTTTCCCACGCGCATCGTCACCTCGTCCTTAGCTAATCTTCGTTTAATCCGTAGTCCCTGTTTCGAGTTACAAATATTAGAAACCGAACCGGTATCAAATACCCAGGTACTACTACGAGCATTAGTAAGGTACACATCAATAACATGTATATCACATATACCTTTGTTCATCTTGCCATCCTTCTTATCCGCCAAATACTTGGGGCAGTTCCGCTTCCAGTGTCCAGTCCCCTTGC
The DNA here is from genome assembly GCA_902687465.1 of Secale cereale. NCBI lineage: Eukaryota > Viridiplantae > Streptophyta > Magnoliopsida > Poales > Poaceae > Secale > Secale cereale. Next base: position 267,795,660 of record LR738713.1, on the reverse strand, counting down.
AGTAGAAGCACTCAATTTCAGGCTTGGCTCCAGATTTGGGTTTCTTCGTGGAAGTAGCAACTGACTTGCTATTCTTTTTGAAGTTCCCTTTCTTTCCCTTGCCCTTTTTCTTGAAACTAGTGGTCTTGTTAACCATCTACACTTGATGCTCCTTTTTGATTTCTACCTCCGCAGCTTTGAGCATAGCGAAGAGCTCGGGAATTGTCTTTTGCATCCCTTGCATGTTATAGTTCATCACGAAGCCTTTATAGCTTGGTGGCAGTGATTGAAGAACTCTATCAATAACACTATCCTCGTCAACTTTGCAACCAAGTTGAGTCATATGATTGTAGTACCTAGACATTCTGAGCAAGTGTTCACTGATAGAACTATTCTCCTCCATTTTGCAGCTGTAGAACTTATTGGAAATCTCATATTTCTCAATTCGGGCATTTGCTTGAAATATTAACTTCAACTCTTGGAACATCTCATATGGTCCATGACGTTCAAAACGTCGTTGAAGTCCCGTTTCTAAGCCGTAAAGCATGGCACACTGAACTATCGTGTAGTCATCAGACAGCGACTGCCAGACGTTCAAAGCGTCTGCATCAGCGGAAGGGGGCTTGTCACCTAGCGGTGCTTCAAGGACATAATTCTTCTGTCCAGCAATGAGGATAATCCTCAGGTTACGGACCCAGTCCGTGTAATTGCTACCATCATCTTTCAACTTAGCTTTCTCTAGGAATGCATTAAAATTCAAAGGAACGGTAGCACGGGCCATTGATCTATAATGACATAGATATGCAAAACTATCAGGACTAAGTTCATGATAAATTAAAGTTCAATTTAATCATATTAATTTAAAGAACTCCCACTTAGATAGACATCCCTCTGGTCATCTAAATGATCACGTGATCCAAATCTACTAAACCATGTCCGATCATCACGTGAGATGGAGTAGTTTTCAATGGTGAACATCTTATGTTGATCATATCTACTATATGATTCACGCTCGACCTTTCGGTCTCCAGTGTTCCGAGGCCATATCTGTATATGCTAGGCTCGTCAAGTTTAACCCGAGTATTCTGCGTGTGCAAAACTGGCTTACACCCGTTGTATTTGAACGTAGAGCTTATCACACCCGATCATCACGTGGTGTCTCGGCACGACGAACTTTCGCAACGGTGCATACTCAGGGAGAACACTTATACCTTGAAATTTAGTAAGGGATCATCTTATAATGCTACCGTTGTTCTAAGCAAAATAAGAAGCATAATAAGATAAACATCACATGCAATCAAAATATGTGACATGATATGGCCATCATCATCTTGTGCTTTTGATCTTCATCACCAAAGCACCGTCATGATCACCTTCGTCACCGGCGCGACACCTTGATCTCCATCGTAGCATCGTTGTCGTCTCGCCAACTATTGCTTCTACGACTATCGCTACCGTTTAGTGATAAAGTAAAGCAATTACATGGCGATTGCATTTCATACAATAAAGCGACAACCATATGGCTCCTGCCAGTTGCCGATAACTTTACAAAACATGATCATCTCATACAAAACCGTATAACTCATCATGTCTGCAAAAACAAGTTAGACGTCCTCTACTTTGTTTGTTGCAAGTTTTACGTGGCTGCTACGGGCTTTAGCAAGAACCGTTCTTACCTACGCATACAAAACCACAACGATGTTTCGTCAAGTATGTGCTGTTTTAACCTTCACAAGGACCGGGTGTAGCCACACTTGATTCAGCTAAAGTGAGAGAGACAGACACCCGCCAGTCACCTTTAAGCAACGAGTGCTCGTAACGGTGAAACCAGTCTCGCGTAAGCGTACGCGTAATGTCGGTCCGGGCCGCTTCATCTCACAATACCACCGAAGCAAAGTATGACATGCTGGTAAGCAGTATGACTATTATCGTCCACAATCTCATTGTGTTCTACTCGTGCATATCATCTACGCATAGACCTGGCTCATGATGCCACTGTTGGGGAACGTAGTATTTTAAAATTTTCCTACGATCACGCAAGATCTATCTACCAGATGCATAGCAACGAGAGGGAAGAGTGTGTCTACGTACCCTCGTAGACCGGGAGCGGAAGCGTCAAGTGACGCGGTTGATGTTGTCGAACTTCTTCGCGATCCAACCGATCAAGCACCAAACGTACGGCACCTCCGCGTTCAGCACACGTTCAGCTTGATGACGTCCCACGAGCTCTTGATCCAGTTGAGCTTCACGGGAGAGTTTCGTCAGCACGACGGCGTGGTGACGGATATGATGTGTTCACCGGCGCAGGGCTTCGCCTAAGCTCCGCGACGGTATGACCGAGGTGTGATTCTGTGGAGGGGGGCACCGCACACGGCTAAAACAATTCAACTTGTGTGTCTTTGGGTGCCCCCTGCCCCCGTATATAAAGGAGCAGGGGAGGGAGGCCGGCCGGCCCTTCCTGGTGCGGCTAGGGAAGGAGTCCTACTAGGAATAGGATTGCAATCCTATTCCTAGTAGGATTCACCAAAAGGAAGAAGGGGGAAAGGAATAGGAGAGGTGGCGCCCCCCCCCAATCCTAGTCCAACTAGGAACCCTAGGTGGGGGCGCCGGCCAGCCCTATGGGCTGCCTCTCTCTTTCCCTTTAGGCCCACTATGGACCATCCCCTCTCGTAGGGGGTTCTGGTAACCCCCTCCGGCATTCCCGATAAATCCGAAACTTTTTCGGTATACTTCCGGTGCCCGAATATAGCCGTCCAATATATCAGTCTTTATGTCTCGGACATTCCGAGACTCCTCGTCATGTCCGTGATCTCATCCAGGACTCCGAACTACCTTCGGTACATCAATACTCATAAACTCATAATACCGATCGTCATCAAACGTTAAGCGTGCGGACCCTACGGGTTCGAGAACTATGTAGACATGACCGAGACTCATCTCCGGTCAATAACCAATAGCGGAACCTGGATGTTCATATTGGCTCCTACATATTCTACGAAGATCTTTTATCGGTCAGAACCGCATAACAACATACGTTGTTCCTTTTGTCAAACGGTATGTTACTTGCCCGAGATTCGATCGTCGGTATCTTTATACCTAGTTCAATCTCGTTACCGGCAAGTCTCTTTACTCGTTCCGTAACACATCATCTCGTGACTAACTCATTAGTCTTTTGCTTGCAAGGCTTATTATGATGTGTGTTACCGAGAGGGCCCAGAGATACCTCTCCGACACTCGGAGTGACAAATCCTAATCTTGATCTATGCCAACACCACGAATACTTTCGGAGACACCTGTAGAGCATCTTTATGATCACCCAGTTATGTTGTGACGTTTGATAGCACACAAGGTGTTCCTACGGTATTCAGGAGTTGCATAATCTCATAGTCATAGGAACATGTATAAGTTATGAAGAAAGCAATAGCAGTTAAACTAAACAATCATAGTACTATGCTAACGGATGGGTCTTGTCCATCACATCATTCTCCTAATGATGTGATCCCGTTGATCAAATGACAACTCATGTCTATGGCTAGGAAACATAACCATCTTTGATCAATGAGCTAGTCTAGTAGAGGCATACTAGGGACATACTGTTTTGTCTATGTATCCACACATGTACTAAGTTTCCGGTTAATACAATTCTAGCATGAATAAAAGACATTTATCATGATATAAGGAAATACAAATAACATCTTTATTATTGCCTCTAGGGCATATTTCCTTCAATAAAAGCGATGATGCTGCTAATGTTGCTGATTTGTTCTTTCGTGAAATTATTCGCTTGCATGGTGTGCCAAATACTATTGTTTCAGATCGTGATACTAAATTTCTTAGCCACTTTTGGAGATGTTTATGGGCTAAGTTGGGGACTAAACCGCTTTTTAGTACTACTTGTCACCCCCAAACTGATGGACAAACTGAAGTAGTCAACAGAACTTTGTCTACTATGCTTAGGGCTGTTTTGAAGAATAATAAGAAAATGTGGGAAGAATGCTTGCCTCATATTGAATTTGCTTATAATCGTTCGTTGCATTCTACTACTAAGATGTGCCCTTTTGAAATTGTCTATGGTTTCCTACCTCGTGCACCTATTGATTTGTTGCCTCTTCCATCTTCGGAGAAGGTTAATTTTGATGCTAAACAACGTGCTGAATTGATCTTAAAAATGCATGAGTTAACTAAGGAAAATATTGAGCGCATGAATGCTAAATATAAACTTGTTGGAGATAAGGGTAGAAAACGTGTTGTCTTTGCACCTGGAGATCTTGTTTGGTTACATTTGCGTAAGGATAGGTTTCCTAATTTGCGCAAGTCAAAGCTAATGCCACGTGCTGATGGTCCTTTCAAGGTGTTAGAGAAAATAAATGATAATGCATATAAACTTGAGCTGCCTGCAGATTTTGGGGTTAGTCCCACATTTAACATTGCAGATTTGTAGCCTTACTTGGGTGAGGAAGATGAGCTTCCGTCGAGGACGACTTCAATTCAAGAAGGGGAGGATGATGAGGACATCACTAACAAGGTTACACCCACAGCTCCAACTGACACATATACAGGACCAATTACTAGAGCTCGCGCACGCCAATTAAATTACCAGGTACTTTCGTTTCTTGGTAATGAATCTAATGTTCATGAGAATATGATGCTGCCTAAATTGGATACATTTGTCTTGCTTACAAATGAAGGGCCTAGCTTGGACAAGAAGGATGAACATTGGAGCAAGATCAAGCATGGAGGTGATGGCGTGCGCAAGGGGGACAAGAATGGAGTTACAATTGATGATTTCAGGACTTTGAAGCCACCATAATGAGTGCGAGAAGCCTTGGACGAAATATACAAGATGCCACTTCCTAAATTTCGTCCATAGGCTATTATAGGTGCTGCGTCACCTTATTATTGGGCCAGGCCCATGTAATTTCGAAATACTTGAGTATAGGCTGTTTTTAGAGTCCGTATGTGTGGGGAAACAAGAGTTAGGGTTGGTTTCGGACCCCTCCACCAAGGGCCACAAAATTCCCCCCTCTTTCCCTCATATATACAGCCCTTAGGGCGTCGTTTAGGTTTTGGGGTTTTGTTTAGATTAAAGTTCGCCATAGCTGCAACTTCGCGTACTTCGTTTGTGTTCAACGACCAGACCAAGACGTCACAGAACCCCACTTGATCAATAAAGCTTTCCTCTTGAATTCGCAATATCCAGATTGCAATCTCAGTTTCTTGCTTGTTGTTCGTTTGCCTGCAGGAAACAGACCTTCGTGGTCAGGTTGATCGTGCTCCGGCGTGGTCAATAACCTCTCGGAGTTGGTTTAGCGATTGCTAAGGCGCGACGTCCTCGCACGTTCGTAGTCGGATCATCAAAGTTGACTTCCTCCAAAACGATAGCCACCATCTCATCGAAAGACGGGACACCTTTGCCTCTATCACACATCTACCATACCACCACCACCATTGCCTAACCAAACTCACCAGGGTCTTACCTCTTGGTGTCTTGGAGCATTTGAGTTGTGGTTTACCCGTTTTTTTTTGTGTGTTTCGGCTATCTTGGAACGGAACGACATCGCCAAGACCACCTCTCAACCTCGACAAGGATGGTAACATCGATTACGCTTTGTCATTCTACCTTGCAATTGCTTTGTCACCCTATAGACCATTTTACGTATCTTTCCCATCGAGACTAGCCATTTGAGTATTGCCGGGCCACGACACTTGTGCACATTAGTGATAGTCATAGATATTGCATACTACATCATCATATCTATGTGTGACACAAAAGTGATCTGCATGCACAATAGCTACCTTGATCCGAGAAGCATGCATAAGTGGCCAAAGAAAGAGCTCACAAGCTTTTAAGCAAAAGAGCCACCCAAAGCTTATAAGAAAAAGTAAAATAGCATCATACGCCTTGCATAAAAAGAGATCATATGCGATAGCGATACATCATCTTGTGCTCAAGCATCGGCACATCATACACTCATAGCATACTTGTGATAGGAAGTCGTTACGTTTGCCTCTTATAGGTCGTGCACAAGTGCGTATCCGCCTATTAAGCAATTGGTTAGCGTCACTCTAGTGTTGTGCAACAAGACATTTTCCGTGGATTCCACATTTTCGCTCAACCTTGGTTGCACAACCACATTTATCTATCCGTGCGTGTGTTCTGTGTGCTACTTATTGATTGTGATCTACTTGTTGCATGAGAAAATTGTGAATCATTTTCGACATCATTGAGTCACTTTGACAATTGCATTGAATTTGTGCCACCATCCTAACCAAGATCCTATCAAAGCTTTACTTGTGTAGGTGTGAGAATCAACACGAAGTGGTACCAATAGTGCTATTTCCTGGTTACATTATTGAGTGATCATTGATCCATTGTCAACTTCGGTTAAGGTACCTTGGTATTGTCTTCTCCTTTCTCCCACTCACATTCTTACTTGCAATGATGGATAGGCCAAGTACATCATCGAACCCGCTCTTCGATGATCCTCAAGAATCGAACAACTACGTCACCAAATGATACGTCCAAAATGCATCACTATTTTGTATTATAATTTATCCTTATTCATTGATATATTTCACGTTATGATGATGTTCTTATGTTGTTTTGGTCTATTTTACACAGTTTGCAACTTTCCGATACCGAAACAGCAGACGCAGGATTCAGCAGGAAAAAGTGGATGCTGAGTTGCTGAAGAAGAACACCTCCAAATTACCTGAAAATTGACGGGAGGTATTTTTCAGAAGAATAACGAAGACACGCAAAAGGGGAGTCAGAGGGGGGCCACAGGGTGCCCAGGCGGCCTGGGGGCGCGCCCCCCCTGGCCGCGCCGGGGGGGCGCCTGGAGCCCCTGGCCCACCTCTGGCCGCCCCCTTTTGCATATATGTTCTCCGTCCTCCGAAAACCCTAGGCACGGGACTTTTTACGGAGTTCCGCCACCGCTTCGAGGCGGAAACCTACAGATAAGAAAAGGGCATCTCCGGTGGGCAGATTCTGCCGGGGAGATCACCTCCCGGAAGGGGAGATCGTCGCCATCGTCATCACCATCATCACGGGCATCATTGAGATCATCATCAACATCATCCCCAACACCAGCACCATCTCCATCTTCATCCAAATCTCTTCTTTCCATCGCAACTCGTGTTGTAACTTGTACTACCTATCCTCTCTACTCCATCGGTGTTGATTACTACTTTGTGGTGAATGCTATTGAGTTTTGTTGGAGAAATATTATTATGTCCAGATTGTTTATCACATATTTATCCCCTCTGATCATGATCTCTTTTATGTCTTGTGAGTAGTTACTTTAGTTCTTGAGGACATGGGGAAAGTCTTGTTGTTAGTAGTCATATGCTGTTGAAGTAATATGTGTTGTTTGATACTTAAGTTGTGTTGTCATTCTACTAGTGGTGTTGTGTGAGTCGAACACCCAACACTTCGCCTTATTAAGGACCTAGGGGAATGCATTGTGTATAAAGAATGCTTATGGTGGGTTACCGGAGTGACAGAAACTTGAACCCCGGTTCGCACGCTTTTGCATAAGGGAATAATGGATCCTCGATCGTATTGCTATGGTTAGGCTTTTGCCTTAAATTCTATCTTGTATTTGCGGATGCTTGCAAGGTGTTTAATCATAAGAGTGCATTCATCTTAGTCTAGAGAGTGCACTAGCATAGATCCACCCACCAACACTTATCAACACATAACATAGTATTGATACGGAATATGTCGAAAGCACATGACTACCTCTCCCGTGTGTCCTCAAGAACGCTTTAGTCTTTATAAGTTCAGTTGCCAGGCCTCTCCTTTGCTAAGAAAGGATTGGGCCACTTGTTACTCTCAGTATCTCTCATATTACTTGCCTTTACATTCCTGTTGCTTATATATCGAGAAAACCCCTAAAAGTTATCTTTCAGTGCTTGCAGTAATTTCTTGCTTAGAATCGCTTATCAATACCTTCTGCTCCTCGTTGGGTTCGACACTCTTACTTATCGAAAACGCTGCAACAGATCCCTTACGGTTGAGGGTCATCAAGTACCGTTTTCTGGCGCCGTTGCCGGCGAGCGTAGCGCTATTGGTAAAGTGAAACTGGTAAGAAAGTCTTTTTATAATTCTGTTTTTATTTTTTGTTATTGCTGTTCTCTGTCCTTATGGATAACCCTATTATTGGAGCATTGCTTGCGGGAAGACACCCCACACCTGTGGTGGTTGATCCTCCCCCTACTGAAATTGTGCCTTATAAAATACCGGCTGGCATTATCAATTATGTTTTGGCTAATCGGTATGCAGGAGACAGACATCCCGGTGAACACTTGCTATATTTGTCACGACTATGTTCATTATTTAAGCTTGCAGGTGTATCGAGGGAGTTTGTCATGAGGAAATTGTTTGTCGTATCCCTTATAGATAAAGCTTCAGATTGGTATGGGCTTCTCGATAACCCACACTTGCTGGACTGGCAGGAGCTTATGTCTCTCTTTTATACTAAATTTTATCCTCTTCATGAAATTCATCGAGACAGGAATTATATCTATAACTTTAGGTCTCGTGACGGAGAAAGCATTGCTCAAGCTTGGGGAAATTGAAGTCTCTAATGCTCAAATGCCCTATTCATAAGCTTCCCAAGGAAATTATACTTATAAATTTTTATGCCAGGCTTTCTCGTCAGGATAAGGAGATGCTGGATGCCTCCTCTAGTGGGGTATTTCAGAAGAAGAGTGTTGAAGAAAGGTGGGATCTCCTTGAAAGAATCCAGAGGAATACCGAAGATTGGGAAATTGATAAAGGTATTCAACCCGCTATAAATTATGAACATGATTATATTGAGAGTTATGTAGAAACTGATTACTTCAATACTTTTTGCTCTAAGATTGGTCTTGATTCCCATCTAGTGATTGATTTGTGTAAGAATTTTGCCTCTCACGTTGATTCTTTTAAAAAGAATGGAGACCAGCACCATGCACCTTTTAAAGAAAAACCTATTGATATTTATGTTGCTGAGCCTATTTTGCCTGCAGTTATATATGAACCGCCTCCTTTTCCCACGAGGATAAAGGAGCACTCTCTTGTGACAGGCATAATAAATAAAAGTGAAAGAAGAGTTGATGAGCCTGAGGACCAGATCAGGGTCGATCCTCGAGTTGCATTGATTAAAGACCTTGTTACTGATGATGTTTTGGATTCCAATATAACTTTTTGTGCTGTTTCCACTAACCTTGTCACAGCCAAGAACAAAGGCCCAATTTCAGGTACTCCGGTGGTATCTGTTAAAATAGGATATCACAATTATTATGGGCTATGCGATTTGGGATCGAGTGCAAGTGCTATTCCTTATTCACTCTATGAAGAAATCATCGGTGAGATTTCCCCTTGTGAACTTGAAGAAGTTGATGTTACTATTCATCTTGCAAATAGATCAACTATCTCTCCTATCGGAATTGTGAGGGACGTTGAAGTCCTATGTGGAAAGGTAAAATATCCTACCGACTTTTTGGTACTTGGTTCAGCCAGGGACAATTTTTGTCCCATAATTTTTGGTAGACCTTTTCTTAGAACTTGTGGAGCTATAATAGATTGCAAGAAAGGTAAAGTTTCTGTTGAATTCAATGGTGAGCCATATGAATTTAATTTTTCTAAGTTCTCTAAGCAACCTCGTGGTACTGATTTACCTAGTAATGATAAAATTGTTGAAAGTATTGCCTCTATTGCTATTCCCCCTGATGATCCTTTGCAGCAATACATGGAGGACCACGAGAATGATTTACATATGTAGGAAAGAAATGAACTAGATGAAATATTCTTGAGGCAGCCTGCTATCCTGAAGCACAACCTTCCGGTTGAACCTTTGGGAGTTTTATCAAAACCGAAAGAAGACCCGGTGTTCGATCTTAAACCTCTTCCCGATACGCTCAAGTATGCTTATTTAGATGAAAAGAAAGTATATCCTGTTATTATCAATTCTAACCTTTTAGGATATGAAGAAGAGCGATTATTAGAAGTACTTCGTAAACACCGAGGCGCAATTGGCTACACCCTTGATGACCTTAAGGGGATTAGTCCATCTATCTGTCAACATACTATCAACCTTGAGCCTGATGGTAAACCAGTTGTTGATCATCAACGACGGTTGAACCCGAAGATGATGGATGTCGTGAGAACTGAGATTCTCAAGCTTCTAGCCGCAGGTATTATCTACCCTATAGCTGATAGTAAGTGGGTAAGTCCGGTACATTGTGTTCCTAAGAAAGGAGGTACAACTGTGGTTCCTAATGATAAAAATGAACTAATACCTCAGAGAATTATTATTGGATATAGAATGTGTATTGATTACAGGAAGTTGAACAAGGCAACCAGGAAGGATCACTACTCGTTGCCGTTCATCGACCAAATGCTTGAAAGGTTATCCAAAAATACCCACTTTTGTTATGTAGATGGTTATTCTGGCTTCTCTCAAATTCATGTTAACACTGTCGATCAAGAGAAGACCACTTTTACTTGTCCTTTTGGTACTTATGCTTACAGACGTATGCCTTTTGGTTTATGTAATGCCCCTGCTACTCTTCAAAGGTGTATGTCTGCTATCTTTCATGGTTTCTGCGGGGATATTATGGAAGTCTTCATGGACGATTTCTCCGTCTATGGAACTTCATTTGACCATTGTCTTCACAACCTTAATAAAGTTTTGCAGAGATGCGAGGAGACAAATTTGGTACTCAACTGGGAGAAGTGCCACTTTATGGTTAATGAAGGAATTGTTCTTGGTCACAAGATTTCCAAAAGGGGAATTGAAGTGGACAAAGCCAAGATCGAAGCTATTGAGAGGATGCCTTATCCAAAGGACATCAAAGGTATTCGCAGTTTTCTCGGTCACGCAGGTTTTTATAGAAGATTTATTAAAGACTTTTCTAAAACCTCGAGACCCCTCACTAATCTTCTCCAGAAGGATGTTCCTTTTGCGTTTGATGAAAATTGTAAGGAAGCTTTTGAAATCCTTAAGAAAGCTTTAATAACTGCTCCTATAGTACAACCACCTGACTGGAACTTACCTTTTGAAATTATGTGTGATGCAAGTGATTTTGCTGTTGGAGCTGTTTTAGGACAAAGGGTTGATAAGAAATTAAATGTTATACATTATGCTAGTAAGACCCTTGATAGTGCTCAAAGAAATTATGCTACTACTGAGAAGGAATTCTTAGCTGTAGTTTTTGCTTGTGATAAGTTTAGGCAGTATATTGTTGATTCCAAAGTTATTATTCATACTGATCATGCTGCCATTAAGTATCTTATGACAAAGAAGGATGCCAAGCCAAGGCTTATCAGATGGGTACTCCTTCTTCAAGAATTTGATTTGCAGATTGTTGATAGTAAGGGGGAAGACAATCCGGTGGCGGACAATCTTTCAAGAATGGAAGATATACCGCATGACCCCATTCCAGTTAACGATAGTTTTCCAGACGAACAACTTGCTGTTGTAAAAGTACAACCTCTGGGGGGGCGCCTCGGCCCCCCGAGAGTCCCCCGGTGCCCCACTTTGGCATATATTTAAAGGGTTCCCCGAAACCCTCAGAACATGACTTCTTTTCGCGATCCCATCTCTGTTCCGCCGCCGCCGCTTCCAAGATCGGGAGCACCAGGAGAACTCTTCCCGGCACCCTGCCGGAGGGGAGGATCACCATCGGGAGCTTCTCCACCACCATGGACGCCTCCCGGATGACTCGTGAGTAGTCTCCCTTGGACCATGAGTCCATGACCAGTAGCTATGTGATGTTCTCCTCCCGTTCTTGTGCTTCACTAATTAGTCCTCGTGAGCTGCCCTGCATGATCGAGGCACCTATGTAATCCTTATGCTGTTGCTATGTTGAGTTTGCTGGGATCCGATGGATTATGAGATTATGTTCAGATTGATCTTGAGTAATATATTTGATTCACCTCTTTTATATTTTAGTTCATAAGTAATTCTTGCATGTTCTCCGTTGTTATTTATTGCTTTGGCCGAGTAGTAAGTAGTGACTCCAAGAGGGAACGTTATGCTCGATTGTGGGTTCATGCCCCTCGATGACTAGCTTGAGTGACAGAAACATTAGTCTAGGGGATGTGCTGTTGCCACAAGGGGGAAAACAACGGTGCTTGTGCCCGCGGGTGCAAGGATTGTTTACTTTACGCAAAGTTCTTTTAATGCAGTTGTCTGTTGCATTGAGTTTACACTATGGGTGGGACTCGCAACTTAATACCAGCGAGATGTTCTGGATAGATATCTCAAGGTGGATGATTAGTAGTAGATATTGATGGATTTCGGTCTACTTACTTTGGCGTACCGCCCATGCTTTGAACCTCAACCTTTCTTGCAATGTAGTCAGCATTGGTTTGCGTTCGTGGTCCTGTCAATTGCCCAGCTGTAATTTGTTTACCTCACATAGCTGTTTTATCGTCTTTTGGGAGAGAGACATCACTAGTGAACATCATGAGACTCCGGTCCATATTACCATCATAGATCACATCCACTATTTACTTTTTTGCTATTTTATTTACTATTGCAAAACACTATCTATCACTACTATCATATTGCTTTTAACCCTTTGTGAACTACAAGGCCGGAGAGATTGACAACCTCTCTGTACTCGTTGGGAGCAAAGTTATTTGTATCTGTGTGTAGGTCCACGTTGATTGCTAATTGCGCCGTTAGCAGTTGACACCTACTTGTTGAACCTAGGAGTCCCTGGGGATTCGATCCTTGGCATCTTTGCTAGGGGAAAACACTTCTACTTACTGCATCTTACACCTTCCACTTGGGGTAACCAACGAGGGGTTCGAGGCCCATCAAGGAGTATTTTCTGGCGCCATTGCCGGGGAGCGTAGCGCTATTGGTAAAGTGAAACTGGTAAGAAAGTCTTTTTATAATTCTGTTTTTATTTTTTGTTATTGCTGTTCTCTGTCCTTATGGATAACCCTATTATTGGAGCATTGCTTGCGGGAAGACACCCCACACCTGTGGTGGTTGATCCTCCCCCTACTGAAATTGTGCCTTATAAAATACCGGCTGGCATTATCAATTATGTTTTGGCTAATCGGTATGCAGGAGACAGACATCCCGGTGAACACTTGCTATATTTGTCACGACTATGTTCATTATTTAAGCTTGCAGGTGTATCGAGGGAGTTTGTCATGAGGAAATTGTTTGTCGTATCCCTTATAGATAAAGCTTCAGATTGGTATGGGCTTCTCGATAACCCACACTTGCTGGACTGGCAGGAGCTTATGTCTCTCTTTTATACTAAATTTTATCCTCTTCATGAAATTCATCGAGACAGGAATTATATCTATAACTTTAGGTCTCGTGACGGAGAAAGCATTGCTCAAGCAAGCTTCCCAAGGAAATTATACTTACAAATTTTTATGCCAGGCTTTCTCGTCAGGATAAGGAGATGCTGGATGCCTCCTCTAGTGGGGTATTTCAGAAGAAGAGTGTTGAAGAAAGGTGGGATCTCCTTGAAAGAATCCAGAGGAATACCGAAGATTGGGAAATTGATAAAGGTATTGAACCCGCTATAAATTATGAACATGATTATATTGAGAGCTATGTAGAAACTGATTACTTCAATACTTTTTGCTCTAAGATTGGTCTTGATTCCCATCTAGTGATTGATTTGTGTAAGAATTTTGCCTCTCACGTTGATTCTTTTAAAAAGAATGGAGACCAGCACCATGCACCTTTTAAAGAAAAACCTATTGATATTTATGTTGCTGAGCCTATTTTGCCTGCAGTTATATATGAACCGCCTCCTTTTCCCACGAGGATAAAGGAGCACTCTCTTGTGACAGGCATAATAAATAAAAGTGAAAGAAGAGTTGATGAGCCTGAGGACCAGATCAGGGTCGATCCTCGAGTTGCATTGATTAAAGTCCTTGTTGCTGATGATGTTTTGGATTCCAATATAACTTTTTGTGCTATTTCCACTAACCTTGTCACAGCCAAGAACAAAGGCCCAATTTCAGGTACTCCGGTGGTATCTGTTAAAATAGGAGATCACAATTATTATGGGCTATGCGATTTGGGATCGAGTGCAAGTGCTATTCCTTATTCACTCTATGAAGAAATCATCGGTGAGATTTCCCCTTGCGAACTTGAAGAAGTTGATGTTACTATTCATCTTGCAAATAGATCAACTATCTCTCCTATCGGAATTGTGAGGGACGTTGATGTCCTATGTGGAAAGGTAAAATATCCTACCGACTTTTTGGTACTTGGTTCAGCCAGGGACACTTTTTGTCCCATAATTTTTGGTAGACCTTTTCTTAGAACTTGTGGAGCTATAATAGATTGCAAGATAGGTAAAGTTTCTGTTGAATTCAATGGTGAGCCATATGAATTTAATTTTTCTAAGTTCTCTAAGCAGCCTCGTGGTACTGATTTACCTAGTAGTGATAAAATTATTGAAAGTATTGCCTCTATTGCTATTCCCCCTGATGATCCTTTGCAGCAATACATGGAGGACCACGAGAACGATTTACATATGCAGGAAAGAAATGAACTAGATGAAATATTCTTGAGGCAGCCTGCTATCCTGAAGCACAACCTTCCGGTTGAACCTTTGGGAATTTTATCAAAACCGAAAGAAGACCCGGTGTTCGATCTTAAACCTCTTCCCGATACGCTCAAGTATGCTTATTTAGATGAAAAGAAAGTATATCCTGTTATTATCAATTCTAACCTTTTAGGATATGAAGAAGAGCGATTATTAGAAGTACTTCGTAAACACCGAGGCGCAATTGGCTACACCCTTGATGACCTTAAGGGGATTAGTCCATCTATCTGTCAACATACTATCAACCTTGAGCCTGATGCTAAACCAGTTGTTGATCATCAACGACGGTTGAACCCGAAGATGATGGATGTCATGAGAACTGAGATTCTCAAGCTTCTAGCCGCATGTATTATCTACCCTATAGCTGATAGTAAGTGGGTAAGTCCGGTACATTGTGTTCCTAAGAAAGGAGGTACAACTATGGTTCCTAATGATAAAAATGAACTAATACCTCAGAGAATTATTATTGGATATAGAATGTGTATTGATTACAGGAAGTTGAACAAGGCAACCAGGAAGGATCACTACCCGTTGCCGTTCATCGACCAAATTCTTGAAAGGTTATCCAAAAATTCCCACTTTTGTTATGTAGATGGTTATTCTGGCTTCTCTCAAATTCATGTTAACACTGTCGATCAAGAGAAGACCACTTTTACTTGTCCTTTTGGTACTTATGCTTACAGACGTATGCCTTTTGGTTTATGTAATGCCCCTGCTACTTTTCAAAGGTGTATGTCTGCTATCTTTCATGGTTTCTGCGGGGATATTATGGAAGTCTTCATGGACGATTTCTCCGTCTATGGTACTTCATTTGACCATTGTCTTCACAACCTTAATAAAGTTTTGCAGAGATGCGAGGAGACAAATTTGGTACTCAACTGGGAGAAGTGCCACTTTATGGTTAATGAAGGAATTGTTCTTGGTCACAAGATTTCCGAAAGGGGAATTGAAGTGGACAAAGCCAAGATCGAAGCTATTGAGAGGATGCCTTATCCAAAGGACATCAAAGGTATTCGCAGTTTTCTCGGTCACGCAGGTTTTTATAGAAGATTTATTAAAGACTTTTCTAAAACCTCGAGACCCCTCACTAATCTTCTCCAGAAGGATGTTCCTTTTGCGTTTGATGAAAATTGTAAGGAAGCTTTTGAAATCCTTAAGAAAGCTTTAATAACTGCTCCTATAGTACAACCACCTGACTGGAACTTACCTTTTGAAATTATGTGTGATGCAAGTGATTTTGCTGTTGGAGCTGTTTTAGGACAAAGGGTTGATAAGAAATTAAATGTTATACATTATGCTAGTAAGACCCTTGATAGTGCTCAAAGAAATTATGCTACTACTGAGAAGGAATTCTTAGCTGTAGTTTTTGCTTGTGATAAGTTTAGGCAGTATATTGTTGATTCCAAAGTTATTATTCATACTGATCATGCTGCCATTAAGTATCTTATGACAAAGAAGGATGCCAAGCCAAGGCTTATCAGATGGGTACTCCTTCTTCAAGAATTTGATTTGCAGATTGTTGATAGGAAGGGGGAAGACAATCCGGTGGCGGACAATCTTTCAAGAATGGAAGATATACCGCATGACCCCGTTCCAGTTAACGATAGTTTTCCAGACGAACAACTTGCTGTTGTAAAAGTACAACCTCTTTCCGATCCTTGGTATGCAGATTATGCTAATTTTATTGTTGCAAAGTATTTGCCTCCAGGTCTAACATTTCAGCAGAGGAAGAAGTTCTTTCATGATTTGAGGCACTACTTTTGGGATGACCCACATCTTTTCAAAGAAGGTCCCGACGGGATCGTGAGAAGATGCATTCCGGAACATGAGCAGAAGGACATTCTCAGACGGTGCCATGACAGTCCCTATGGAGGACATCATGCCGGTGAGAGGACTGCACATAAGGTTCTTCAATCAGGTTTTTATTGGCCCACTCTCTTTAAAGATGCTAGAAATTATGTTTTATCTTGTGATAAATGTCAGAGAGTTGGTAACATTAGTAGAAGGAATGAGATGCCTATGAATTACTCACTAGTGATTGAACCTTTTGATTGTTGGGGTTTCGATTTTATGGGTCCTTTTCCTTCTTCGCACAAGTACACTCACATTTTAGTTGCTATTGATTATGTGACCAAGTGGGTTGAAGCAATCCCCACTGAAAGTGCTGATCACAAAACATCCTTGAAAATGCTTAAGGATGTAATATTCCCTAGGTTTGGTGTACCAAGGTACCTCATGACAGATGGAGGATCACACTTCACGCACGGAGCTTTTAGAAAAGCTCTGGCTAAATACGATGTTAATCATAGAATTGCTTCACCTTATCATCCTCAAACTAATGGGCAAGTTGAGCTCACCAATAGAGAGATTAAGTTGATCTTGCAGAAAACAGTAAACAGAAATAGGAAGGATTGGTCAAATAAATTGGGAGATGCTTTGTGGGCATATAGAACGGCTTACAAAAACCCCATGGGCATGTCTCCTTATAAAATGGTGTATGGCAAAGCTTGCCATCTGCCATTAGAGCTAGAGCACAAAGCTTTCTGGGCTGTTAGAGAGCTTAATGCTGACCCAAAACTAGCTGGTGAGAAGCATCTCATGAACTTGACTTCTCTAGATGAATGGAGAAGTGCAGCTTACGAGAGCGCTAAAATGTTCAAAGAAAAGGTAAAAAAGGTGGCATGATAGGAAGATTCTGAAACGTGAATTTAATGTTGGTGATAAAGTTTTGTTGTTTAGATCCCGTTTCAGGTTTTCTCCAGGTAAACTACTTTCCAGGTGGGAAGGACCATTTCATATTGAAGAAGTTTATCGGTCTGGTGCAATTAAGATTAATAATTTTGAAGGCACCAAACCTCAAGTTGTGAAAGGGCAAAGACTTAAACATTACATAGCAGGAGACCCTGTCGATGTTGATGTGAATATAATATACACAACAACCCACGAAGAACATGTTGCAGCCCTGTTTCAGACGCCAGCAGAAGCAGAATAAAGAAAAGGTATGTAGTACGGTAAGAAAACACCGCAAAACATCATAAAAGTTCCGTATTACGAGTTTTTGAAAAATTAGTAAAATTCCGAGTCGAAGTGGAGCCGGAGACGACCACCAGGGAGTCCAGGCGCCCCCCTGGCGCGCCCCCCCTGGGCCACGCCGGCAGGCCGCCTGGACACCCTGGTGCCCGTCTCCGACCCCGCTTTGGTCCGTTACCTTCCTTTCTGTGCATAAATTTTTCCTATATATTTGCCCGGGTTGTTCCGGCATCATATCTTGCGATTTCACGTGTTTTCTCTTCGATCTGTTTCTGCCAGGAAATCTTTCAGCTAAATTTAGGTGCCATGGCTTCTCCAAGTTCCCCCAAGGACACGTTCGTCGTCAACGTCATCAACCCTTACCTCGCTGAGGTGAAGAAGCACCCTCAGGTTGTTCAGATGAAGGAAGGCGTCCTTCATCAAGAAGATCTGAAGGGACCTA
The DNA here is from genome assembly GCA_902687465.1 of Secale cereale. Classification (NCBI taxonomy): domain Eukaryota; kingdom Viridiplantae; phylum Streptophyta; class Magnoliopsida; order Poales; family Poaceae; genus Secale; species Secale cereale. Next base: position 267,777,629 of record LR738713.1, on the reverse strand, counting down.
TCAAGGAGGGAAGCGTCCATGCCAGGCTGGAAGAAGTGGAGCAGGAAGTCTTCAAGTACAAGAAGATGACCGAGCGTGGTGTCGAAGCTAACTTTGACATCACCAACGAGCTGAAGAACTACTTTCTGAAGGAGATGAAGGAGATGTGGGAAAGAATCGCCGCGTCTGAAGACAGAATCATAGAACTCCAGGGGCAAATTAATGATCTATATAACCAGAACTGTGAGTATGAATTAAGATTTATGCGCATGAGTTTGGGTGCTGAATGCAGGATTCAGGAGATGAGCCTCTCACGAGGGACTTTAGCAAGATATCCATGGAAGCGTTTCGCCAAGGACTACGTGATTAACGCCAACAAGTATGGGTGAAATCTCCGTAGGTAATGGCATTCCCTTGGCTTGTTCCAAGTTTGGGGGAGTGCCCGGTATCTTTATCTTTTACCTTTTGTCTTTTAGAAGTCAAGTAGAGTCGTATCATGTCTGGGGAGGTTATCATATGAGGTAGGTGTGTGCATTGAGGTCTATCGCCCCCTTGGTGAAGAATTGTATCCGCGTGTGTGGAGTCGTCTATGATGGAATATTAATGAGAAGTTTATCGGTTCCTTTTTGCTGCACTCGGTATTCTCTTCGCGCAATCGACCTTATATGATGATTCTTATGGGGAGTATTGACCTTATGTCAGGTATGGCTATGAAACTTTATTTAATCTTGGCAAACATAGCTTTGGTCATAACAACAAGCATGATTCTCTTAAAGTATCAACATAGCCAAAACCTTTATGTTATTATACTTGAAGTGTTATGTTGACAAGCAAGACAACTTGATGTGTTATGCTTATTTCAATGTTCATGCTTTATATTGCTTTGCATCTTATTCATCATCAGTTGTCTGCTCTTTCAAAACCTTTGCTAGCCTAACTCTGTACTAAGCGGAATTCTGCTTGTGCGTCCATACCCTTAAGCCAATACCTTCCATATGAGTCCAGCATACCTACCTGAAGGAAATATGCCCTAGAGGCAATAATAAAGATGTTATTTGTATTTCCTTATATCATGATAAATGTCTTTTATTCATGCTAGAATTGTATTAACCGGAAACTTAGTACATGTGTGAATACATAGACAAAACAGTATGTCCCTAGTATGCCTCTACTAGACTAGCTCATTGATCAAAGATGGTTATGTTTCCTAGCCATAGACATGAATTGTCATTTGATCAACGGGATCACATCATTAGGAGAATGATGTGATGGACAAGACCCATCCGTTAGCACAGCACTATGATCGTTTAGTTTTACTGCTATTGCTTTCTTCATAACTTATACATGTTCCTATGACTATGAGATTATGCAACTCCCGAATACCGTAGGAACACCTTGTGTGCTATCAAACGTCACAACGTAACTGGGTGATCATAAAGATGCTCTACAGGTGTCTCCGAAAGTATTCGTGGTGTTGGCATAGATCAAGATTAGGATTTGTCACTCCGAGTGTCAGAGAGGTATCTCTGGGCCCTCTCGGTAACACACATCACAATAAGCCTTGCAAGCAAAAGACTAATGAGTTAGTCATGAGATGATGTGTTACGGAACGAGTAAAGAGACTTGCCGGTAACGAGATTGAACTAGGTATAAAGATACCGACGATCGAATCTCGGGCAAGTAACATACCGTTTGACAAAAGGAACAACGTATGTTGTTATGCGGTTCTGACCGATAAAAGATCTTCGTAGAATATGTAGGAGACAATATGAACATCCAGGTTCCGCTATTGGTTATTGACCGGAGATGAGTCTCGGTCATGTCTACATAGTTCTCGAACCCGCAGGGTCCGCACGCTTAACGTTTGATGACGATCGGTATTATGAGTTTTTGAGTATTGATGTACCGAAGGTAGTTCGGAGTCCCGGATGAGATCACGGACATAACGAGGAGTCTCGGAATGTCCGAGACATAAAGATTGATATATTGGACGACTATATTCGGACACCGGAAGTGTTCCGGAAAAGTTTCGGATTTATCGGGAATGCCGAAGGGGGTTACCGGAACCCCCTACGAGAGGGGATGGTCCATAGTGGGCCTAAAGGGAAAGAGAGAGGCAGCCCATAGGGCTGGCCGGCGCCCCCACCTAGGGTTCCTAGTTGTACTAGGATTGGGGGGGGGCGCCACCTCTCCTATTCCTTTCCCCCTTCTTCCTTTTGGTGAATCCTACTAGGAATAGGATTGCAATCCTATTCCTAGTAGGATTCCTTCCCTAGCCGCACCATAGGAGGTTGGCCGGCCCTCCTCCCTTGCTCCTTTATATACGGGGGCAGGGGGGCACCCAAAGACACACAAGTTGAATTGTTTTAGCCGTGTGCGGTGCCCCCTCCACAGAATCACACCTCGGTCATACCGTCGCGGAGCTTAGGCGAAGCCCTGCGCCGGTGAACACATCATATCCGTCACCACGCCGTCGTGCTGACGAAACTCTCCCGTGAAGCTCAACTGGATCAAGAGCTCGTGGGACGTCATCAAGCTGAACGTGTGCTGAACGCGGAGGTGCCGTACGTTCGGTACTTGATCGGTTGGATCGTGAAGAAGTTCGACAACATCAACCGCGTCACTTGACGCTTCCGCTCCCGGTCTACGAGGGTACGTAGACACACTCTTCCCTCTCGTTGCTATGCATCTAGTAGATAGATCTTGCGTGATCGTAGGAAAATTTTAAAATACTACGTTCCCCAACAGTGGCATCATGATCCAGGTCTATGCGTAGATGATATGCACGAGTAGAACACAATGAGATTGTGGACGATACTAGTCATACTGCTTACCAGCATGTCATACTTTGCTTCGGCGGTATTGTGAGATGAAGCGGCCCGGACCAACATTACGCGTACGCTTACGCGAGACTGGTTTCACCGTTACGAGCACTCGTTGCTTAAAGGTGACTGGCGGGTGTCTGTCTCTCTCACTTTAGCTGAATCAAGTGTGGCTACGCCCGGTCCTTGTGAAGGTTAAAACAGCACATACTTGACGAAACATCGTTGTGGTTTTGTATGCGTAGGTAAGAACGGTTCTTGCTAAGCCCGTAGCAGCCACGTAAAACTTGCAACAACAAAGTAGAGGACGTCTAACTTGTTTTTGCAGAGCATGTTGTGATGTGATATGGTCAAGACATGATTAGTTATACGGTTTTTGTATGAGATGATCATGTTTTGCGAGGGTGATCATGACGGTGCTTTGGAGATGGAGATCAAAAGCACAAGATGATGATGGCCATATCATGTCACATATTTTGATTGCATGTGATGTTTATCTTATTATGCTTCTTATTTTGCTTAGAACGACGGTAGCATTATAAGATGATCCCTTACTAGATTTCAAGGTATAAGTGTTCAACATCCCCACCAAGCACACGTTGGGGGTCCTGCCGCGGGGCGCCGGACGGGTGGAGGAGATGGAGGGCTTCTCCCCCCCTGACAGGCGCGTCGCTCCACCGCCGGCCACGGCGGACTACACTATGCTCATCCACGTCGATCGCGTCGAAGACTGGACTCTGCCGTCGCCGCGCTCCTCTCACTCGGGGCAGAGTGGCCTGCCGTCCTCTGATTCTGACTCTGACGGCCGCCCCTACCCTGAAGTCTCCCCCGGCGCCTGGACCATGGAGGTGGAGGACGGCCAGCGCACTGGTCGCCAGCATCGGCTGGGGCGTGCACCGGTGGCTGATCTGGGCTGCCGTGGTGCGCCACGATCTGGGCATGGCCGCGGCCACGACGACGACGATGACGCTGGCCGTGGCAGCCGACGCTCCTGGAAGGACGCCCTGCTTCGCCGCGGTCGCGCTGCCCCACCCCAACCCCAGGCGCCTACTCCTCGTCAGCGCAGTCGCTCCCCACCTCAACGCCAACCCAAGGGCGCGCGAAACCACCGCCGCAGCAACAAGATGCCCGTCGCTGGCGCGGCGCGCGCTCCTCAGCGCCGTCGTTCCACCGCTCGGGCTCCAACGGCCCGCCCCTCGGAAGATGCTGTTGCTCCAAGGCCATACGGCAAGGACCCCGTCGACGAGTTCTTCCGGGCGGCGAAACGTCCCACGGTCGCTTCGATCGTCGTCGACAACATGGCTGCTGATGTTGACTCTGCTGCGGACGCCATGCTGGCTGCCCCCCTCGATTTCGATCAGGCCCAGCAGGCAGACGCGGCATCGCCGGAGCCACAACCCGACGCTTTCCGGCCTACGCTCGCAGCTCCATCCTCCTCTGGAGGTCAGTACAACCGCAGCACTCCCACAGCGGCGTGCACCATGGAGGTGCAGCTGGGGGCCGTGACCAGCCGCGTCTGTCAGCTCGAGATTGCCGGGGAAGAGGACACGCACGCCCAGCCGCGTCGCCTCTTCCGTAGCAAGACGCCGCCCCTGCTTCCCTCGTCGCCTGCTCGTCGCCCCTCCGCCCCACCACGGAGCCGCGCAACACCGGCACCAACTAGACACAGCGCTCGTCAGGCCGCCAACCCTTCCTCGGTGCCGGTGGCCCAACGCGCTTCTCTGCGCATCGTCAAGGAACTGGGGCTGCTGGGGCCACGGGACAAGATGACGGCGGAGGTTGCCGCGGCTCTGTTGCGCCGCTTC
>LR738713.1:267748347-267768980 GCA_902687465.1 Secale cereale | reverse complement strand
ATCTCACGTGATGATCGGACATGGTTTAGTTGATTTGGATCACGTGATCATTTAGATGACCGGAGGGATGTCTATCTAAGTGGGAGTTCTTAAGTAATATGATTAAATTGAACTTTAATTTATCATGAAGTTAGTCCTGGTAGTATTAGCATATCTATGTTGTAGATCAATAGCTCGCGATGTTGCTCCCCGTTTATTTTTCATATGTTCCTAGAGAAAACCAAGATTGAAAGATGTTAGTAGCAATGATGCGGAATTGTTCCGTGATCTGAGGATTATCCTCATTGCTGCACAGAAGAATTATGTCCTTGATGCACCGCTAGGTGACAGACCTATTGCAGGAGCAGATGTAGACGTTATGAACGTTTTTGACAAAAGCTCGATATGATGACTACTTGATAGTTTAAGTGCACCATGCTTTACGGCTTAGAACCGGGACTTCAAAAACGTTTTGAACGCCATGGAGCATATAAGATGTTCCAAGAGTTGAAATTGGTATTTCATACTCATGCCCGTGTCGAGAGGTATAAGACCTCTGACAGTACTTTGCCTACAAGATGGAGGAGAATAGCTCAACCAGTGAGCATGTGCTCAGATTGTCTGGGTACTACAATTACTTTAATCAAGTGGGAGTTAATCTTCCAGATAAGATGGTAATTGACAAAGTTCTCTAGTCACTATCACCAAGTTAGTAGAACTTCGTGATGAACTTTAATATACAAGGGATGACGAAAGGAATTCCCAGCTCTTCGCGATACTAAAGTAGGCGAAGGTAGAAATCATGAAAAAGCATCAAGTGTTGATGGTTAACCAGACCACTTGTTTAAAGTAAAGGGCAAAGGGATAGAAGGGGAACTTCAAGAAGAATGACAAGCAAGTTGTCACTCCCGTGAAGAAACCCAAAGCTAAACTCAAGCCTGAAACAAGTGCTTCTACTGCAAAGGAAATGGTCACTAAAAGTGGAACTGCCCTAGATACTTGGCGGATAAGGAGGATGGCAAAGTGAACAAAGGTATATTTGATATACAGATTATTAATGTGTATTTTACTAGTGTTCATAACAACCCCTCGGTATTTGATATTGGTTCAGTTGCTAAAGAGTAGTAACTCGAAGTGGGAGTTGCATAATGAACATAAACTAGTTAAAGGATGAAGTGACGATGTGTATTGGAAGCAGTTCCAAGATTGATATGATCATCATCGCACACTCCCTATACTTTCGGGATTAGTGTTGAACCTAAATAACTGTTATTTGGTGTTTGTGTTGAGCATGAATGTGATTTGATCATGTTTATTGCAATACGACTATTCATGTAAGTTAGAGAATAATTGTTGTTCTGTTTACATGAATAAAACCTTCTATGGTCATACACCCAATGAAAATAGTTTGTTGGATCTCGATCGTGTGATACACATATTCATAATATTGAAGCCAAAAGATGCAAGGTTAATAATGATAGTGCAACTTATTTGTGGCACTGCCGTTTAAGTCATATTGGTGTAAAACGCATGAAGAAACTCCATAATGATGGACTTTTGGAATCACTTAATTATGAATCACTTGGTGCTTGCGAACCATGCCTCATGGGCAAGATGACTAAAACTCCGTTCTCCGGAACTATGGAGCGAGCAACATATTTGTTGGAAATCATACATACTGATGTATGCGGACCAATGAGTGTTGAAGCTCGCGGCGGGTATCGTTATTTTCTGACCTTCACTGATGATTTGAGCAGATATGGGTATATCTACTTAATAAAGCACAAGTCTGAAACATTTGAAAAGTTCAAAGAATTTCAGAGTGAAGTAGAGAATCATCGTAACAAGAAAATAAAGTTTCTACGATCTGATCGTGGAGGAGAATATTTGAGTTACGAGTTTGGTCTTCATTTGAAACAATGTGAAATAGTTTCACAGCTCACGCCACCCGGAACACCACAGCATAATGGTGTGTCCGAACGTCGTAACCGTACTTTATTGGATATGGTGCGATCTATGATGTCTCTTACCGATTTACCACTATCGTTTTGGGTCATGCATTAGAGACAGCTGCATTCACGTTAAATAAGGGCCTCATCTGAATCTGTTGAGACAACGCCTTAAGAACTGTGGTTTGGCAAGAAACCAAAGTTGTTGTTTCTTAAAATTTGGGACTGCGATGCTTATGTGAAAAAGTTTCAACATGATAAGCTCGAACCCAAACCGGAGAAGTAAATCTTCATAGAATACCCAAAAGAGACTGTTGGGTACACCTTCTATCACAGATCCGAAGGCAAGATATTCGTTGCTAAAAATGGATCCTTTCTAGAGAAGGAGTTTCTCTCGAAAGAAGTGAGTGGGAGGAAAGTAGAACTTGATGAGGTAATTGTACCTTCTCCCGGATTGGAAAGTAGTACATCACAGGAAATTGTTCCAGTGATTCCTACACCAATTAGTGAGGAAGTTAATGATAATGATCATGAAACTTCGGATCAAGTTTCTGCTGAACGTCGTAGATCAACCAGAGTACGTTCCGCGCCAGAGTGGTACGGCAACCCAGTTCTGGAAATCATGTTACTAGACCATGATGAACCTACGAACTATGAGGAAGCGATGATGAGCCCAGATTTCGCAAAATGGCTTGAAGCCATGAAATCTGAGATGGGATCCATGTATGAGAACAAAGTGTGGACTTTGGTTGACTTGCCCGATGATCGGCAAGCCATCGAAAATAAATGGATCTTCAAGAGGAAGACCGACGCAGACGGTAATATTACTGTTTACAAAGCTCGACTTGTTGCGAAAGGTTTTCGACAAGTTCAAGGAGTTGACTACGATGAGACTTTCTCACCTGTAGCGATGCTTAAGTCTGTCCGAATCATGTTAGCAATTGCCGCATTTTATGATTATGAAATCTGGCAAATGGATGTCAAAACTACATTCCTGAATGGATATCTCAAAGAAGAGTTGTATATGATACAACCAGAAGGTTTTGTCGATCCAAAAGGTGCTAACAAATTATGCAAGCTCCAGCGATCCATCTAGGGACTGGTGCAAGCATCTCGGAGTTGGAATATACGCTTTGATGAGGTGATCAAAGCATATGGTTTTATACAGACTTTTGGAGAAGCCTGTATTTACAAGAAGTGAGTGGGAGCACTACAACCTTTCTGATAAGTATATGTGAATGACATATTGTCGATCGGAAATGATGTAGAATTTTCTGGAAAGCATAAAGGAATGTTTGAAAGGAGTTTTTCAAAGAAAGACCTCGGTGAAGCTGCCTACATAATGAGCATCAAGATCTATATAGATAGATCAAGACGCTTGATAAGACTTTCGATGAGTACATACCTTGATAAAATTTTGAAGTAGTTCGAAATGGATCAGTCAAAGAAGAAGTTCTTGCCTGACTTGTAAGGTGTGAAGTTGAGTAAGACTCAAAGCCAGACCACGGCAGAAAAATATAGAGAGAATGAAAGTCATTCCCTATGCCTCAGCCATAGGTTCTATAAAGTATGCCATGCTGTGTACAAAACACGTTGTGTACCTTGCCAAGAGTTTGACAGGGAGGTACAATAGTGATCCAGGAGTAGATCACTGTACAGCGGTCAAAATTATCCTTAGTAATTGGATGACTAAGGAAATATTTCTCGATTATGGAGGTGATAAAGAGTTCGTCGTAAAGGGTTACGCCGATGCAAGCTTTGACACTAAATCTAGATGACTCTAAGTATCAATCTGGATGCGTATTGAAAGTGGGAGCAATTAGCTAGAGTAGCTCCATGCAGAGCATTGTAGACATAGAAATTTGCGAAATACATAGGGATCTGTATATGACAGACCCGTTGACTAAATTTCTCTCACAAGCAAAACATGATCACACCTCATTACTCTTGGGTATTAATCACATAGCGATGTGAACTAGATTATTGACTCTAGTAAACCCTTTGGGTGTTGGTCACATGGTGATGTGAACTATGGGTGTTATTCACATAACGATGTGAACTATCGGTATTAAATCACATGGCGATGTGAGCTAGATTATTGACTCTAGTTCAAGTAGGAGACTGAAGGAAATATGCCCTAGAGGCAATAATAAAGATGTTATTTGTATTTCCTTATATCATGATAAATGTCTTTTATTCATGCTAGAATTGTATTAACCGGAAACTTAGTACATGTGTGAATACATAGACAAAACAGTATGTCCCTAGTATGCCTCTACTAGACTAGCTCATTGATCAAAGATGGTTATGTTTCCTAGCCATAGACATGAGTTGTCATTTGATCAACGGGATCACATCATTAGGAGAATGATGTGATGGACAAGACCCATCCGTTAGCATAGCACTATGATCGTTTAGTTTTACTGCTATTGCTTTCTTCATAACTTATACATGTTCCTATGACTATGAGATTATGCAACTCCCGAATACCGTAGGAACACCTTGTGTGCTATCAAACGTCACAACGTAACTGGGTGATCATAAAGATGCTCTACAGGTGTCTCCGAAAGTATTCGTGGTGTTGGCATAGATCAAGATTAGGATTTGTCACTCCGAGTGTCGGAGAGGTATCTCTGGGCCCTCTCGGTAACACACATCACAATAAGCCTTGCAAGCAAAAGACTAATGAGTTAGTCACGAGATGATGTGTTACGGAACGAGTAAAGAGACTTGCCAGTAACGAGATTGAACTAGGTATAAAGATACCGGCGATCGAATCTCGGGCAAGTAACATACCGTTTGACAAAAGGAACAACATATGTTGTTATGCGGTTCTGACCGATAAAAGATCTTCGTAGAATATGTAGGAGCCAATATGAACATCCAGGTTCCGCTATTGGTTATTGACCGGAGATGAGTCTCGGTCATGTCTACATAGTTCTCGAACCCGCAGGGTCCGCATGCTTAACGTTTGATGACGATCGGTATTATGAGTTTTTGAGTATTGATGTACCGAAGGTAGTTCGGAGTCCCGGATGAGATCACGGACATAACGAGGAGTCTCGGAATGTCCGAGACATAAAGATTGATATATTGGACGACTATATTCGGACACCGGAAGTGTTCCGGAAAAGTTTCGGATTTATCGGGAATGCCGGAGGGGGTTACCGGAACCCCCTACGAGAGGGGATGGTCCATAGTGGGCCTAAAGGGAAAGAGAGAGGCAGCCCATAGGGCTGGCCGGCGCCCCCACCTAGGGTTCCTAGTTGGACTAGGATTGGGGGGGGGGGCGCCACCTCTCCTATTCCTTTCCCCCTTCTTCCTTTTGGTGAATCCTACTAGGAATAGGATTGCAATCCTATTCCTAGTAGGATTCCTTCCCTAGCCGCACCATAGGAGGTTGGCCGGCCCTCCTCCCTTGCTCCTTTATATACGGGGGCAGGGGGGCACCCAAAGACACACAAGTTGAATTGTTTTAGCCGTGTGCGGTGCCCCCCTCCACAGAATCACACCTCGGTCATACCGTCGCGGAGCTTAGGCGAAGCCCTGCGCCGGTGAACACATCATATCCGTCACCACGCCGTCGTGCTGACGAAACTCTCCCGTGAAGCTCAACTGGATCAAGAGCTCGTGGGACGTCATCAAGCTGAACGTGTGCTGAATGCGGAGGTGCCGTACGTTCGGTACTTGATCGGTTGGATCGTGAAGAAGTTCGACAACATCAACCGCGTCACTTGACGCTTCCGCTCCCGGTCTACGAGGGTACGTAGACACACTCTTCCCTCTCGTTGCTATGCATCTAGTAGATAGATCTTGCGTGATCATAGGAAAATTTTAAAATACTACGTTCCCCAACACTACCTACTCGTGGTACCCCACTACCACCTCCTAAAGTATATAATTTATGTGTTATCCTTAAATGTTCAAAATCTTTTATTTTGTGCCTCTGCTTTAGCTCATGAGGAATTAGTAGCTAATTCATGACCTTTTTGAGTTGGACAAGCTTCACCCCGGGATTGCATGTATAATGTGCAAACCCATAATATGAAAAGGAACTGGCATTGAGTGCGCCCAGCTTAAAAATAATATAACAAACAAACCCTCCTTCACGCTTTGTTCATGAGAAATCAGAAAACTTTGGTAGTGATAAACAAAGGAGAATAAGAGGATGTTATCGTCCTCATACGGGAGCCGTTCCTCGAAACTTGTCCAGTTCAAGAAGTAATTGAGTTATCTATTAGCATTCGTTGACGAATCATGCACCTCTCAAAACTTGTTTTCATTCTGTTTGATTTGAGGATAGCACATGAGTTTTCCCTACTACCCTAGAGCAGGGCCTATCTTTTAATTTTAAGTTGAGTCAGTTATTTCTACTTCCCTCTATTTCTTAAAGAGAGCAGACGTCTGATGTTGATAAGGATTCATTCATATAAAGCTGCATTAAGATTTGTCATATCATATCCTTGTTGACATTATCATTTGATAAGTAAGTTGTTTGTCATGCCCAGCTAAGGCAAATATCTTCCTTTGTGTTAACACTTTCACTTCTTGCTTATTAACTTGTTATTTCAAAAAGCTTCAACTAATCCCATCAAAAGCAAAAGTTAAAATTGTTTGTTGTTCTTTGACCAAAGGACATGTTTGCCATGATATAATGAGTTTCTATTGGTCCTACTTTCGAATATAAGTGTTGACACTCTTTCATAAGAGCCTTATGAGTTGAAGATTGTTGCTGAGGATATTTGAGTTGGTGAAGAGACTATGATGCTTCTTGTCCGTATTCTATTTATCGACACTTCACTCTCTAAACTTGTGGACAGGTTTACCGAGTTCACATTCGCTTGGGGACAAGCGAGGTCTAAGCTTGGGGGTGTTGATACGTCCAAAATGCATCACTATTTTGTATTATAATTTATCCTTTTCATTGATATATTTCACGTTATGATGATGTCTATTTTACACAGTTTGCGACTTTCCGATACCGAAACAGCAGACGCAGGATTCAACAGGAAAAAGTGGATGCTGAGTTGCTGAAGAAGAATACCTCCAAATTACCTGAAAATTGACGGGAGGTATTTTTCAGAAGAATAACGAAGACACGCAAAAGGGGAGTCAGAGGGAGGCCACAGGGTGCCCAGGCGGCCTGGGGGCGCGCCGCCCCTGGCCGTGCCGGGGGGGGGGGGGGGCGCCTGGAGCCCCTGGTCCACCTCTGGCCGCCCCATTTTGCATATATGTTCTCCGTCCTCCGAAAACCCTAGGCACGGGACTTTTTACGGAGTTCCGCCGCCGCTTCGAGGCGGAAACCTACAGAGAAGAAAAGGGCATCTCCGGTGGGCAGATTCCGCCGGGGAGATCACCTCCCGGAAGGGGAGATCGTCGCCATCGTCATCACCATCATCACGGGCATCATCGAAATCATCATCAACATCATCCCCAACACCAGCACCATCTCCATCTTCATCCAAATCTCATCTTTCCATCGCAACTCGTGTTGTAACTTGTACTACCTATCCTCTCTACTCCATCGGTGTTGATTACTACTTTGTGGTGAATGCTATTGAGTTTTGTTGGAGAAATATTATTATGTCCAGATTGTTTATCACATATTTATCCCCTCTGATCATGATCTCTTTTATGTCTTGTGAGTAGTTACTTTAGTTCTTGAGGACATGGGGAAAGTCTTGTTGTTAGTAGTCATATGCTGTTGAAGTAATATGTGTTGTTTGATACTTAAGTTGTGTTGTCATTCTACTAGTGGTGTTGTGTGAGTTGAACACCCAACACTTCGCCTTATTAAGGACCTAGGGGAATACATTGTGTATAAAGAATGCTTATGGTGGGTTGCCGGAGTGACAGAAACTTGAACCCCAGTTCGCACGCTTTTGCATAAGGGAATAATGGATCCTCAATCGTATTGCTATGGTTAGGCTTTTGCCTTAAATTCTATCTTGTATTTACGGATGCTTGCAAGGTGTTTAATCATAAGAGTGCATTCATCTTAGTCTAGAGAGTGCACTAGCATAGATCCACCCACCAACACTTATCAACACATAACATAGTATCGATACGGAATATGTCGAAAGCACATGACTACCTCTCCCGTGTGTCCTCAAGAATGCTTTAGTCTTTATAAGTTCAGTTGCTAGGCCTCTCCTTTGCTAAGAAAGGATTGGGCCACTTGTTACTCTCAGTATCTCTCATATTACTTGCCTTTACATTCCTGTTGCTTATATATCGAGAAAACCCCTAAAAGTTATCTTTCAATGCTTGCAGTAATTTCTTGCTCAGAATCGCTTATCAATACCTTCTGCTCCTCGTTGGGTTCGATACTCTTACTTATCGAAAACGCTGCAACAGATCCCGTACGGTTGAGGGTCATCACCAAACTACATCTCTTCGGCGTCCAACGAGATCTACATCAAGAAAGTGAAGCTATGCGAGAGCACATTGAGCAAGTCGCTGCCGACGCGTGCCAATTTGAAGCACGAACAAGAGAGCAATTCGACATCATCAACACCAACATGGCTATTCAATTCGATGCGCTTCAGACTTTGATAGTCAACCGACGCTCTTCTTCTACATCTTCTCAAAGACGAAGCCTCTCATGTCGACACACCGAATCTACGGACGGCTCAAGTACCCCTACATCAAACACTCCTCGTCAAGCCGCACGTCAAGCTCGACATGAAAACCGGAACCCCCTTCACGACAAGAGCTCCCAAGAGTTATTTGAAGGAGCAAGAAAGTCGACATTGTCAAAACCAAGCTACACTTGAGCAAGCACAAGAACGACAACGACTACGCCAACAAGAACAAGAGCGAGCGCGACAACATCAAGAAGAACAAGATGCCGAAGCCCATCGTCAAGCACAACAACGGCGAGAAGCCCAAGCTCTTGAGGCACAACGAGCATTATGTGATTCACATTGCAATGTGGCAACTCGCAATCGACACACTCGTCAAGAAGAGGATTTCCTTTGCGACGATATGCAAGAGAGGCGCCACCAAGCACGAATGCAAGAAGAAGTTCCTCCTCAAGCGCGACAAGAGCAACAACCTCAACAAGAACCACAAGCTCGGCAAGTATACCATGACAATGAACATCTACTCCGCCAAGAGCAACATGAGATTGACAACCGTCCAAATCAAGAACGCCCTCCCAATAGGCAAGCAAACAATGAAGATCATCACTATGGCAAGCTTATGTTCACCATGCCAAATTTTTCCGGAAGCATTGATCCCGAAGACTACCTCTCATGGGCATTTAGAGTTGATAAGATCTTCCGCTTACACAACTTTGATGAAGAAAAGAAGATTGCAATGGCATCCCTTGAGTTCCAAGACTATGTTCTCATTTGGTGGGAGCAAATCATAGAGCGAAGAGAAGCAAGAGGCGAACCCCCTATCACTACTTGGGCTCAAATGAAGGAAGTCATGAGAGCATGCTTCGTGCCAACACACTACAATCGTGACTTGTTCAAGAAGCTACAACTCCTCAAGCAAGGTACCAAGTCCGTTGAAGAGTACTACAAGGAGATGTAGATTGCCATGATAAGAGCAAACATCACGGAAGATGAAGAACAAACGATGGCGAGATTATTGAATGGACTCAACTATCCTATCAAGAAGATTGCCGACTTTCAACCCTACACGACCCTCCTCGAGCTAGTACACCAAGCAACCAAAGCGGAGCGACAAGTTCAGTAGGACTACAAGTACTCCAAGTTCACCTCCAAGAACTTCGGCTCCTACAACCAAGCTTCAACGACTTCGGGTCCTCCTACATCTACCAAGCCATCTACAAACTTCGGTGACAAGCCAAGCTACAAGAATGCGACTACATCTAGTCGTCCACCTTCTACGAACAATTTCAAGCCAAGAACTTCATCATGTACAACACCAACCGAGGACAAATCCAAGACGAGTTCCATCAAATGTTTCAAGTGCCAAGGGCGAGGCCACAAGTCATTTGAGTGCAAGACCGTTCGCACAATGATCATCAATATTGACGGATCTTATGACTCAATGAGCGATGATGAGATGGAAGCCCTTGAGCATGTCGCTATGCACCGCCAAGTGAATGAAGACGAAGACAATCAAGTGTTTTGCCACAATAACTCGAGTCCCAATCTCGTTGTCTCCATGGTCTTGGCACTCCAACATCAACAAGATGATGATCAAAGATGTCACATGTTCCATACCAAGGCCGACATCAATGGATGATCCGTCAAGGTTATCATCGATGGAGGAAGTTGTCATAACTTGGCAAGCGAAGAGCAATGCGACAAGCTACAATTGGTCAAGACGAAGCACCCTCATCCCTACAAGGTCTAATGGCTTAACGACGCCGGAATTCTTCGAGTCGAGCACACCGTGCAAGTATCTTTCAAGATAAGCGCCTACGAGGAGACACTTGTGTGTGATGTGGTCCCCATGTCCGTGTGCCACCTTCTACTTGGACGACCATGGCAATACGATCGTGGAGTCTCTCACAATGGACGGACCAACCACTATAGCTTCAAGATGAAGGGCAAGGAATTCGTGCTACGTCCAATGTCACCAAGTCAAGTAGCCGCTGACAAACACTTACCTACCAACCATCATGGAGAGAATGGTGAGACAGTGAACCACCAAAAAGAGAGTGAGAGCCACAAGCCAAATATGAGCGACTCCACGATGAGCGACAAGAAGCAACTAGTGCTATTCGCCACCAAAAGTGAGATGAGAGAAGTGTGTGAGAACCCATCGAGTGTCTTTCACCTTGTGCTTTTATGCAAAGGGGAAGCTAAACCTACTAACACTTCACCACGTCTACCTTTAGTGTTGTCTCAATTGTTGCAGGAATTCTCGGACGTTTTTTCCGATGAGCTACCTCCGGGTCTACCTCCACTTTGCGGAATCGAACACCGCATCGACCTCATACCCGGCGCACCACTTCCAAACAAGGCTCCTTACCGCGTCAACCCCGAGGAAACCAAGGAGATACAACGGCAAGTACAACAACTCATCGACAAAGGTCATGTACGTGAAAGCTTGAGCCATTGTGCCGTTCCGGTTATTCTCGTGCCTAAGAAAGATGTAAGTTACCGCATGTGCTCCGATTGTCGCCCAATAAATGCTATCACCGTTAGATACCGTCACCCTACTCCACGCTTAGACGACATGCTTGATAAATTATGTGGTGCTACTATTTTTTCAAAAATTGATCTTAAAAGTGGCTACTACCAAATTCACATTCAAGAGGGAGATGAATGGAAAACGGCTTTCAAAACCAACTTTGGGTTATATGAGTGGTTGGTCACGCCAATGGGTTTATCGGAAGCGCCCGGTTCATTTATGTGTCTCATGCATTTCGTTCTCCGACCCTACATAGGCGTCTTTGTAGTGGTTTATTTGGATGACATCCTCGTGTTTAGCAAGTCGCTTGAGGACCATGTGACACACATCCGTATGGTTTTACAAACCCTTCGGAAAGAGCGCTTATATGCTAACATGGATAAATGCACTTTTGGCATTGACAAGGTCGTTTTCCTAGGATTTGTCATTTCTTCACAAGGTGTTCACGTTGATGAAACTAAAATTGAAGCAATTAAAACTTGGCCACAACCAACGAATCTCCAACAAGTGCGTAGCTTTCTTGGTTTAGCCGGTTTCTATCAACGTTTTGTGAAGGACTTTAGCACAATTGCTATGCCTCTTCATGCCTTGAGGAAGAAGAACACACCCTTCATTTGGGGTCCTCCGCAAGACACCGCTTTATTTGAGCTAAAACGCTTGCTTACACACGCACCACTTCTTGCCCTACCAAACTTTGACAAAGCTTTTGAAATTCATTGTGATGCTAGCGGTACCGGCATAGGTGGCATGCTAATGCAAGAAAAACGCCCAATTGCGTTCTTTAGCAAGAAGCTATCCGGCGCGCAACTTAACTACCCCATATATGATAAAGAGCTCTATGCCTTGGTGAGAGTTTTGCGTGTTTGGGAACATTATCTTAGACCTCATGAATTCATTCTTCATACGGACCATGAGACCCTCAAGTATCTCAAGGGTCAAACTAAGTTAAACAAGCCTCATGCTAAGTGGAGTGAGTTCATTGAGTCTTTTCCCTCTGTCATCAAATACATCAAAGGCAAAGAGAATGTTGTGGTGGATGCGCTTTCCCGCAAATGCATGCTTGCTACACAACTTGAGTTGAATGTTATTGGCTTTGAGCACATAAAAGATTTATATGAGCATGATCCTTTCTTTGCACATCCTTATGCTAAGTGTTTGACTCACACTTCTTGGGAACGTTATTACATAAAGGATGGATATCTTATGAGAGCTAACAAACTTTGCATTCCCGAGTCTTCGCTTCGTTTGCTCCTTTTGCAGGAATCTCATGGAGGAGGACTCATGGGACACTTTGGACGCAAAAAGACATTTGCTACGCTCTCCAAGAACTACTTTTGGCCCAAGATGCTTCGTGACGTCTCACTCCTCACCAACTGATGCTCTACATGTCTCAAAGCTAAGTCAAAAGCTCAATCTCATGGTCTTTACATGCCACTTCCTATTCCATACCATCCATGGGAAGACATAAGCATGGACTTTATACTTGGAATGCCTAGGACTCAAAATGGCAAAGATTCCGTGTTTGTTGTCGTGGATAGATTCTCTAAAATGGCTCATTTCATTCCTTGTAACAAGATCGACGATGCTTCACATGTTGCGAATCTATTTTGTAGGGAAATCATTCGTCTACATGGAGTACCAAAGACAATCGTGTCGGATCGGGACGTCAAGTTCTTGAGCTACTTTTGGAAGACTCTATGCGCCAAACTCGGCATCAAGCTACTCTTCTCTTCGGCATATCATCCACAAACCGACCGCCAAACGGAGGTGATGAACCGCACACTTTCAACGCTTCTTCGCGTGTTGATCAAGAATAACATCAAGGAATGGGAGCAATGCTTGCCCATCGCCGAGTATACCTACAACCGCACAAGACATTCGACTACCGGCAAGTCCCCCTTCGAGGTCGTCTACGGCTTCAACCCGTTGTCCCCATTGGACATCCTACCTCTACCTCTACAAGAACGCATCAACATGGACGCAACTGCACGAGCAAGCTATCTCAAGAAGGTGCACGAAGATACAAGGGCAACGATCGAGCGACAAATGCAACGCATAGCCACCAAGTGCAACGTCGACAAGGCACCAATGGTGTTCCAACCGAGAGATCTCGTATGGCGTCATCTTCGAAAAGACCGCTTCCCCAATGAACGCAAGTCCAAACTACTACCTCGAGCCGACGGACCTTTCAAGGTGCTAGCACGCTACAACAACAATGCCTACAAGATCGACATTCCACGCGACAAATACAACGTGAGGAATACCTTCAACATCAAGGACCTATCTCCTTTCCATGGTGATGAAGATTTCGATCCGAGGTCGGATCTTTCCCAAGGGAGGGGAGATGATGCGGAGCATCCCAAGGTCATCCCCATGGACCTACCGTCGACTCACCAAGTGCCCAAAGGACCAATGACACGAGCCCGTGCAAGAGCTCTCAAAGCCGAGGTGAACTCGCTCCTTTATCAATTTCCTCTTGATGCACAGGGGACATGGCTTCTACCCTCATCAGAAACTCTATGCATATTCAGGTATAGGGATGGCAGTTTTGCCCATGGGTATGGGTACCCGCGGGCACCCTACCCGAAAATGGTGGGTATGGGTGAGACTTTCTACCACTTCATTCCCATGGGTATGGGTATCCATACCCGCAAAATGCATGGGTAGGGTATGGGTATGAAATTATACCCATGGGTAACCCAATGGATACACAAAAAATTAATAAATTAATTAAACCCTATAATATGTGAATAAATAATTATCTTGAGTTTTAACTAGCCCATGGACCACATGCCCATAGCTGGCCATCACCCCAGACCCTTCGTATACCTATAGTAGTTATCTTCTCTGCTTTTGCTTGACCTTGGAAGATGAAGCAATCAAAAGCCAGGTTACTGAATCCTCGTCAATTCATCCCCAACCAAGGCTACATATTGTACTCACCGGATGGGTACCTAAATTTAGACATTTTTCTCATCTTACTTTTGTCATGTCAATGCTATATATTGTACCCACCGAATGCCCATTGGGTATAGGATACCCGATGGGTATGGGCATGGGTACCAATTTGCACCCACGGGTAGTAAAGTGGGTGGGTATAGAAAAAAAATTGGGTATGGTTTTGGATAGAATAGTATTGTACCCGCCCATACCCTACCCATTGCCATCCGTATTTAGGTACTTGGAAGAAGGCCAGGTGACAGCTCTGCATAGTGGACAAGGCTGCGGGATCGACAAGTGCTTGGAACAAGAAGAAGTGATGCTGAAGACGCTACACGCACCGGACGTCCGACCCCGACCGGACGACCGGTCACCCCCGGGCACCGGACGTCCGACCCCGACCGGACGACCGGTCACCCCCAGGCACCGGACGTCCGACGATCACCGGACGACCGGCGACTCCCAGACGACCGGACGACCGGAGGCCAACGTACGTCCGTGACACCGACTACAGAATGTAATTAGCGGAAATCCGAGGGTTACCGGACGTCCGGTCCCTCCCGAGCCACCGGACGTCCGGTGATCCAGCGGACGTCCGTCCCGCCTGCCTGCGCGTAGTGACAGGGCCGAAGCCCAATGTACCCCTCCCCTCGTCCGGAGAATATATACCCGTTGACTTCCTCCTTCCTAGGGTAGCTTTTGGATCACTCATTTGATACCTTCTTGTGGTTCATCTCCTCGAGAGTGACTGCGGTCCTCTTCGGAGAAGATCCACACGGATTCAAGACCTCCACTACGGAGAAGATCCCAAGGGATACCCCAAGACCTCCTCCGGGAGAAGACTATCTTTGTACCATCATTGTTGACTATGGATCATGTGTCTTGATATGTATCGCGAATCTAGCACCTGTGTGATCATCTTTGTATTGATTTGAGTGTTTCCTCTCGTGTTTCCCTCTGTGATTCCTTTGTGTTCATCGTGGGATTCATCTCCTTTTCGTGAAAGATCGGCCTAGAACGGGTTGACCCCGCATCAATGAGAGGACAAAAGAAAATATAAAAAGTATCAAGGAGATCATATTGATCTTATGAGGAGTAATGACTTCACATATAAAGAGTATGATGAATAAAAGTTGTTGAGAGTTGACAAACATAGTTTTGGTCATCGTTGCAATTATGATAGAGGCAAAGGTGTCCCGTCTTTCAATGAGATGGTGGCTATCATTTTGGAGGAAGTCGACTTCGACGATCCGACTACGAACGTGCGAGGACGTCGCGCCTTAGCAATCGCTAAACCAACTCCGAGAGGTTATTGACCACGACGGAGCACGAACAACCTGACCACGAAGGTCTATTTCCTGCAGGCAAACGAAGAACAAGCAAGAAACTGAGATTGCAATCTGGATATTGCGAATTCAAGAGGAAAGCTTTATTGATCAAGTGGGGTTCTATGACGTCTTTGTCTGGTCGTTGAACACAAACGAAGTATGCGAAGTTGCAGCTATGGCAAACTTTAATCTAAACAAAACCCAAAGTCTAAACGACGCCCTAAGGGCTGTATATATGGGGGAAGAGGGGGGAATTTCGTGGCCCTTGGTGGAGGGGTCCGAAACCAACCCTAACTCTTGTTTCCCCACACATACGGACTCTAAAAACAGCCTATACTCAAGTATTTCAAAATTACATGGGCCTGGCCCAATAATAAGGTGACGCAGCACCTATAATAGCCTCTGGACGAAATTTATGAAGTGGCATCTTGTATAGTTTGTCCAAGGCTTCTCGCACTCATTATGGTGGCTTCAAAGTCCTGAAATCATCACTTGCAACTCCATTCTTGTTCCCCTTGCGCATGCCATCATCTCCATGCTTGATCTTGCTCCAATGTTCATCCTTCTTGTCCAAGCTAGACCCTTCATTTGTAAGCAAGACAAATGTATCCAATTTAGGCAACATCATATTCTCATGAACATTAGAATCATTATCAAGAAACGAAAGTACCTGGTAATTTAATTGGCGTGCGCAAGCCCTAGTAATTGTTCCTGTATATGTGTCAGTTGGAGCTGTGGGTGTAACCTTGTTAGTGATGTCCTCATCATCCTCCCCTTCTTGAATTGAAGTCGCCCTCGACGGAAGCTCATCTTCCTCACCCAAGTAAGGCTTCAAATCTGCAATGTTAAATGTGGGACTAACCCCAAAATCTGCAGGCAGCTCAAGTTTATATGCATTATCATTTATTTTCTCTAACACCTTGAAAGGACCATCAGCACGTGGCATTAGCTTTGACTTGCACAAATTAGGAAACCTATCCTTACGCAAATGTAACCAAACAAGATCTCCATGTGCAAAGACAACACGTTTTCTACCCTTATCTCCAACAAGTTTATATTTAGCATTCATGCGCTGAATATTTTCCTTAGTTAACTCATGCATTTTTAAGATCAATTCAGCACGTTGTTTAGCATCAAAATTAACCTTCTCCGAAGATGGAAGAGGCAACAAATCAATAGGTGCACGAGGTAGGAAACCATAGACAATTTCAAAAGGGCACATCTTAGTAGTAGAATGCAACGAACGATTGTAAGAAAATTCAATATGAGGCAAGCATTCTTCCCACATTTTCTTATTATTCTTCAAAATAGCCCTAAGCATAGTAGACAAAGTTCTGTTGACTACTTCAGTTTGTCCATCAGTTTGGGGGTGACAAGTAGTACTAAAACGCAGTTTAGTCCCCAAGTTAGCCCATAAACATCTCCAAAAGTGGCTAAGAAATTTAGTATCATGATCTGAAACAATAGTATTTGTCACACCATGCAAGCGAATAATTTCACGAAAGAACAAATCAGCAACATTAGCAGCATCATCGCTTTTATGACATTGTATAAAGTGTGCCAGCTTCGAGAACCTATTCACGACAACAAAAATGCTATCCCTCCCCTTCTTTGTTCGAGGTAAACCCAAAACAAAGTCCATAGATATATCTTCCCAAGGAACACTAGGGACAGGCAAAGGCATATATAAACCATGAGGATTGAGTCGTGACTTAGCTTTTTGACATGTAGTGCAGCGACCAACAAGACGCTCAACATCCCGTCGCATCTTTGGCCAAAAGAAATTTGTAGCAAGTACGTCCTCCGTCTTCTTCACGCCAAAGTGTCCCATTAATCCTCCTCCATGCGCCTCATGCAACAACAAAAGACGAACAGAGCTAGCTGGAATGCATAGCTTGTTAGCACAAAACACAAATCCATCATTAACGACGAACTTGTTCCATGTTCTCTACATCTTTAAATTCAGCATCATGCACATATTGATCTTTGATGGTCTCCAAACCAAATATTTTAAAGTCAAATTGTGAAAGCATAGTATAACGACGAGACAAAGCATGAGCAATAACATTTTCTTCTCCCTTCTTGTGTTTAATAACAAAAGGGAAAGTCTCTATGAATTCAACCCATTTAGCATGTCTACGGTTCAGTTTTGCTTGAATTTTAATGTGCTTCAAAGATTCATGATCAGAATGTATAAAAAAAATCTTTGGGTTATAAATAATGTTGCCATGTTTCCAAAGTCCGAACAAGAGCATATAATTCCTTATCATAAGTAGAATAATTCAGACTAGGCCCACTCAATTTTTAAGAAAGTATGCCAAAGGTTTACCATCTTGTAATAACACACCTCCTAACCCAATTCCACTAGCATCACATTCAAGCTCAAAAGTCTTATTAAACTTAGGAAGTTGGAGTAAAGGAGCATGTGTCAACTTATCTTTCAATACCGTGAATGCTTCTTCCTGTGCAGTACCCCAAACAAAAGGCACATCCTTCTTTGTAGGCTCATTGAGAGGTGCAGCAATGGTGCTGATATCTCTCACAAAACGCCGATAGAATCAAGCGAGGCCAAGGAAACTCCTCACGTGTGTGACCGTTTTGGGCTGTGGCCAACTCTCAATAGCTTCAATCTTGGCTTTATCAACCTCAATTCCCTATGGAGTAACAACATAGCCACGAAAAGAGACCCGGTCGGTGCAAAAGGTGCACTTTCCAAGGTTACCAAACAAACGTGCATCACATAGAGCAATAAAAACAACACGTAAATGTTCCAAATGTTCCTCCAAAGAACTGCTATAAATCAATATATCATCAAAGTATACTACCACAAATCATCCAATGAAAGCACGTAAAACTTCATTCATTAATCTCATGAAAGTACTAGGTGCATTAGTTAACCCAAAAGGCATGACTAACCACTCATATAATCCAAACTTAGTTTTAAATGCTGCTTTCCATTCATCTCCCAATTTCATACGAATTTGATGGTATCCACTACGCAAATCAACTTTGGAGAATATTGTAGAGCCACTCAATTCATCAAGCATATCATCTAGCCTAGGAATAGGATGACGATAACGAATAGTAATATTATTAATGCCTCTAAAATCAACACACATACGCGATGTACCATCCTTTTTCGGCACTAGAGTAATAGGAACAACACAAGGACTAAGGGATTCGCGTATATAACCTTTGTCGAGTAACTCTTGTATTGACGCATAATCTCCTTCGTCTCTTCTGGATTGGTAAGGTATGGTGCGCGGTTGGGTAGCGATGCACCGGGAATTAAGTCAATCTGATGCTCAATCCCTCGAATAGGTGGTAATCCCGGTGGCACGTCTTGTGGAAAGACGTCGGCGAACTCTTGCAAAATGTTAGTGACAGCAGGAGGCAAAGAGGAAGGCACATCCTCGAATGAAAATAATGCCTCTTTGCACACAAAAGCATAGCAAACAGATTTGCTAAAATCTAGCTCATCAATATCAGATTTGGTGGCAAGTAAAGATGCACTTTTCAGTTTAATTCAGAAGCAACAGTAGATGGTTTATTATTAGGCTTCATTTGTTGCTCAAATTCTTTTGCCACAATCTGATTTTCACTCTTATTTTTCTCCTGTTTTGCTTTATTAGCTCTATTAATATCATCTTTCAAAATGGAATCAGGAGTCATAGGAAGCAAAGTAATATTTTTATCCTTATGAACAAGAGTATACTGATTGTTTCTACCATGGTGTAAATATTTTTTTATCAAATTGCCATGGTCTACCAAGTAATAAGGAACATGCTTGCATAGGTACCACATCACAATCAACATAATCAGCATATGTAGAGATACTAAAATGCACACGAATAGTACGTGTTACCTTAACCTTGCCGCTGTTGTTGAACCATTGGATGTAGTAAGGATGTGGATGTGGTCTTGTGGTGAGAGATAGCTTCTTCACCATCTCCATGCTAGCCAAGTTGTTGCAACTCCCTCCATCTATGATCATGCGAACAGAACGTTCCTTCACAACTCCCTTTGTATGGAACAAATTATGCCTCTGATTTTGCTCAGCTTGTGTAACCTGCACACTTAAAACATGTTTTGCAACTAATCATTCATACCTGTCAGCATCTTCAGGAGCCATGTATTGCGTCTCATGATCACAATCGTCTCCACTGTGTTCTTCACGTGTAATAAGAGCCAAAGTCTCCTCATCATAGTCACTAGCGGACTCATATCCACCATCCTCAATAGAAATCATCACACGCTGAGATTTGCATTCTCTCGCAAAATGTCCTCTTCCCTTACAACGACAACAAATAATATCACTGGTGTGCCCTGTTGATGCCATGGAAGAAGAAGAACTCTGTGCAGGCCCAGTAGGTGTGCTCTTGGCAGATAATGGTGGTTGTGCCTGCTTCCTTGTATCACGGCTGGTGGTAACAGCTGATGGAGGTGTCGGTGCAGTAGAATGTGTGGAAGTAGAGGATGCACACTATGTCCATGATGAAGGTCGACCTGCAGAAAAGTTAGTTCGCGCCAATGCCTGTCGATCCTGCACTTCACGTTCAGCTTTACAAGCAAGATGGAATAAACGAGTGATATTATTATAATCCTTATACTCTAGAATGGTCTGAATCTCTCTATTTAATCCACCCATAAAACGTGCAAGCATAACTTCATTCTCCTCAACAATACCACAGCTAATCATGCCAGTTTGTAATTGCTGATAATATTCTTCTACAGAATTTTTTCCTTATCTTAAGCACTGCAATTTTTTGAAGTAATTCACGTTGATAATATGGTGGAACCCAACGAGTACGCATAGCAGTTTCCAAAGCAGCCCTAGTAGCTGGAATAGGACATAATCTACAATGTTCAGACCACCAAACACATGCAAAACTAGTGAAAGCACAAACAACAGCAGGAACACGTCTCTCCTCGGGATATTGTTATTTTGTAAAACGTTGTTCAGTTTCTAACTCCCAAGTAAGATATATATCAGGAACATATCTACCCTCAAATGGTGGAATATTCAATTTCAGTTTAGGAAGATGGTCATGTACCTCAGGTGGTGGTGCAGCCCTACCATTGCGATGATATGCATGAGGATGACCTGGTGGTGGTGGTGCTGGTGGTTGCACGTAGTTTTGATTTTGGTCAACCTTATCCTCGTAATGGTCCTCCACCTCTGCAGTAGCAGCAGGAGCTACAGAAACATCAACAACGGCACCAGAAATTTTGTTGTTGTTGTTGTTGTTGTTGTTGTTGTTGTTGTTGTTGTTGTTGTTGTTGTTGTTGTTGTTGTTGTTGTTGTTGTTGTTGTTGTTGT
>LR738713.1:267736491-267747461 GCA_902687465.1 Secale cereale | reverse complement strand
TGCTTTTGTTGTTGTTGTTGTTGTTGTTGTTGTTGTTGTTGTTGTTGTTGTTGTTGTTGTTGCTGTTGTTGTTGCTGTTGCTGTTGCTGTTGCTGTTTTCGGGCTGCAACGTTTCATGTTGCAAACTTTTCAGACGACGAGTAAGATGCCCCTTTTAGGTCGTGGTTCTATACTCAGTGATGCCGCTGGAGTTGATGGACTCACTTATCTTCCAAGCCTTCCGGTGTTATCGTGTTAGATGGCCTTCAGCCATATTATTTGTAATAAATTCATCGTTGGAGTATCGATGTAATAAGTGTGTGATTGCTACTCTGTTATAAATCCTTCGAGTACTGTGCGTGTGAGCATTACTGATCCAGGGATGACACTGATGCATAGAGATCGGACTGTTTGAGGTCTGGTCGCTACAAGATGGTATCAGAGCACACGCTGACTGTAGGACACGACCACTAAGACAAGCCCTAGAGCACAATTCACTCTTCTCTTTTCTGACTCCTCATCTTTTCTACTCTTTAGGATGGTGGAAGCAAAGCACAAGTTCATGCAACCGGATGATGATACACCCTTTGGACGACATCTGAAGGAAGTCCAGATATCTAAACATTGGATTACCAAGTTTCACCGGAACCTACAATACCACTCTACCTGAGGAGGAGCGTTGGTTGATTCAAGCTCAAGTTTCAGGAAAGACGTTCGCACCCGTCACCTCACTCATATCATTTTCCTTTAATGCGCCTACATGGAGCCTAGGAAGGAGTATGGCAACCCACATTGCTATGGAAAGGATTGGAGAAGTCTACAAGCAGGAGCTAAAGGACACTATCTACCAGATTTGTGGACGCCGAGATGAGAATTGGGATATGATCAGCACCCGGAAGGATAGGTCCATTGCAGCATTCATCCAGGAGTTGAACCACCACATTCGTCGCCATGAGCACCAGATGTGTGCTGGGATGATAGATTTGAAGAAAGCCCTAAATAGGAATTTGGAGCTAGAAGAACTCAAGTCTACACGCGACGGATATGAGGAGGAGATGAACATACTAGTGGAAAAGAATGATGATTTGACCCGGAAGTTAGGGATACTCATGGGAGAAGAAGACGAGGAAGAAGAACCCAAGGAGATTCCACCGGAAGACTATATCATTATAGATGACACAGATTCGGAAGCTGAGGATAGCAAGGACGAAGACTATGAAGATGAAGCTGGAGCAGATATTATGGAATCATCTGTCGATCAATATTTTTAGATGACCACCCTGTGACTAGTAGTTACTACCATATATTAGTTTTAGAGCACTTTTGTAAACGATCGTTAGATTTGTAAGACCTTATTTGAAATTGATTGGTGTGAATTGATTGTGTGTTTGTCTCATGTGCATATGGGTAGTGATTTTCCCTTAGACCTCTTTTCTATTCTAATCTCTTCGCTCTACACCCATCAGATGCCTCCAAGACGTGAATTTGATTTCCCCCTGAGCTCACCCAGTTGATCCAGCAGCAGAACACCTTGATGCAACTTCTTGTCCAGAACACTCAGAACAACCAGAACAACAACAACAACCCTCCACCACCACCACCCGTGGACAACCTGACCCTTTTCTTAAGGTTGCAACCACCCGTGTTTGCTAGCAGCATCGAACCAATTGTGGCTGATGACTGGCTACACAAGATTGGAAGGGATTTGACCACCGCCAATTGCTCGGATGCTGAGAAGGTGCGATTTGCCGCACACCAGTTGTTTGGACCAGCCGCAGCATGGTGGGAGAATTACACATCCACTTACCCCGTAGCCAATGTGACTTGGGATCAGTTTCAACAAGCTTTTCGTACCGCCCATGTCTCAACTGGAGCCATGAGTATGAAGTAGCAGGAGTTTCGCAATTTGCGCCAAGGGAATCGTACTGTGGCCCAGTACGTGGATGAGTTTAGTACCCTATCTCGTTATGCCCCAGATGATGTGGCCACAGATGCCGCTAAGCAGGAGAGATTCATGGAAGGGCTGAATGATGAGATGAGCGTATAGTTGATGGTGGCAACTTTCAATAACTACCAGGAGTTGGTTGACCGCTCCCTAATAAGTGAAAGGAAGCACCAGCAGATTGAGAGTCACAAGAGGAAGTATGGGCAAGGGAAGTCTAATTCTGGAGCTCAACAGAAGCCCCGCTTTACCCCTAAAGCGGTAGGACAGTTTCAACATACCCATGGAGGAGGTAGCTCGCACAACCACAATGGCACCAAGAATGGCAATGGGAATGGGAATGGAGCCAACGGAAACCAGAACCGCCCTACACCGTCTACACCCACCAAGAGGGATTTTAGCGATGTCACTTGTTACTAGTGTGGGAAGAATGGACATTATGCCAATGAATGCCCAGAAGCTAAGAATGGGAACGACAATGGAAGTGCCGCGAAGAAGCCCAACCCGTTCAACAAAGGACAAGTGAACCACGTGACCGTGGAGGAGGTAGAAGAGCAACCAGATGCTGTTGCCGGTAAGTTTTTGGTTAAGACATTTATCGCAATAGTTCTTTTCGATACTGGTGCATCGCATTCATATATTTCAAGGGGATTCGTAAATAGACATAGGATGTCCACCCGAGTTCTTAAGACCCCCATGTTAGTAAGTTCGCCTGGAGCAGATTATATGGCACACCAAGGATGTTTTCAGACGCCATTGATCATAGGACGCCACACTTTCTCCTCTGACCTAATAGTTCTGGAGTCACAAGGATTGGATGTGACATTAGGTATGGATTGGCTATCGAAGTATGGAGGTAATATTGACTGTGCCAGTAAGTCTATTTTTCTCACCACCCCGGAGGGAAAAAGGATTAAGTATGTATCTAGGCATTCGCCTACAAGGACTCAAGTGCATTATCTCACGGGAGTTGTTCAGGAGGAAGTGCCAGTAGTAAAGGATTATCCGGATGTGTTTCCAGAGGAGTTACCTGGCATGCCACCGGATAGAGATATATAATTTTTGATTGAACTTTTGCCAGGCACCGGGCCAATTTCTAAGAGACCATATAGGATGCCCGCAAAGGATTTGGAGGAGATAAAGAAACAGATTAAGGAGTTACTAGATAAAGGATTTATACGCCCAAGTTCTTCGCCTTGGGGTTCGCCAGTACTTCTAGTGGAGAAGAAGGATGGATCCTTAAGAATGGTTGTTGATTACCGAGGACTGAATGAAGTAACTATGAAGAACAAGTACCCATTACCGATGATCAATGATCTGTTCGATAGATTGCAAGGAGCTAATATATTTTCCAAGATCGATCTGCGATCAGGGTACCACCAATTGAAGATCCGAGAGCAAGATATACCTAAGACGGCCTTTACCGCTAGGTATGGGTTGTACGAGTATACCGTCATGTCGTTTGGTCTGACGAACGCACCGGCATACTTTATGAACCTGATGAACAAAGTGTTTCTGGAGTATTTGGATAAGTTCGTCGTAGTGTTCATAGATGATATTTTGATCTTCTCGAAGGATGAAGAGGAGCATGCAAAGCATTTGCATTTGGTATTGGAGAAGCTCAGAGAACATCAATTATATGCCAAGTCTAGCAAATGCGAGTTTTGGTTGAAGGAAGTCGGATTTCTCAGACACGTTATATCCGGAGAAGGAATAGCAGTAGATCCCGCTAAGGTGGACACTGTGACCCATTGGGAAGCACCAACAACAGTTGGAGAGATCCGGAGTTTTCTTGGACTTGCAGGATACTACCGGAGGTTTATCGAAAATTTCTCGAAGATTGCAAAACCCATGACGGAGTTGTTGAAGAAGGACACCAAGTTCAGTTGGACAGAAGAATGTGAGGCCAGTTTTCAGGAATTAAAGAAACGTTTGGTCTCATCCCCTGTGTTGATTCTGCCAGATCAACATAAGGATTATGAAGTGTACTGCGACGCTTCACGTCGAGGACTTGGATCAGTTCTGATGCAGGAAGGAAGAGTTGTATCGTATGCTTCACGACAACTAAAACCTCATGAGCTGAACTATGCCACCCACGATTTGGAGTTAGCAGCCGTAGTGCATGCACTGAAGACGTGGAGACATTTTCTTATTGGGAACCATTTTGAAGTATATACAGATCACAAGAGTTTGAAGTATATATTCACTCAGAAGGAGTTGAATCTTAGGCAAAGGAGATAGCTGGAACTCATTAAGGATTATGACATGAGATTGCATTATCATCCCGGAAAGGCTAGCGTAGTAGCTGATGCGCTAAGCCGTAAGAGCCATGTCAATACCTTAATGATGGAAGAATTTCCAAAGGAGTTATCCGAGGATCTATGAGAACTACGTATGGAGATAGTTCCGAGAGGCTATGTAGCAACATTAGAAATCCAGTCTACCCTGATGGATAAAATTAGAGAAGCTCAGAAAGCTGACAAGGAGGTTGTTGCTATAAAGGAAAGGATGAGCGAAGGAAAAGCTAAAGGTTTATGTGAGGATGAGCACGACACCCTATGGTTTGAGGATCGAATCTATGTGCCTAATGACCCGGATATCAGGAAGTTGATTTTACAGGAGGCCCATGATTCGCCATACTCGATTCACCCAGGAAATACTAAGATGTATTTGGATTTGAAGGATATTTTCTGGTGGACCGGTATGAAGAAGGATATTGCGGAGTATGTAGCAGTTTGTGATGTGTGTTAGAGAGTAAAGGCAGAACATCAGAAGCCAGCAGGATTGTTACAACCTATGCCAATACCCGAATGGAAGTGGGAGAAGCTTGGCATTGATTTTATCACCGGTTTGCCCAGGACCAAAGCAGGATATGATTCAATCTGGGTAGTAGTTGACCGATTGACGAAGGTAGCCCACTTTATCCCTGTGAAAACCACTTATACCAGTGCAAAGTTGCAAAGATATACATGACCAAAATTGTATGTCTACATGGAGTTCCGAAGAGCATCGTATCAGATAGAGGAACCCAGTTTACCTTAAAGTTCTGGAAGCAGTTACATGAAACCTTGGGTACCAGGCTAGAGTTTAGCACAGCGTTTCACCCGCAGACAGATGGACAGACGGAGAGAGTCAATCAGATTTTGGAAGATATGCTTAGAGCCTGTTCTTTAGATTATGGATCTAGTTGGGATGACAACTTGCCCTATGCGGAGTTCTCATACAACAACAGCTACCAAGCCAGTTTGAAGATGGCCCCTTTCGAGGCATTGTATGGAAGGAGATGCCGAACACCGTTGTCGTGGGATGAAGTTGGAGACCGACAGTTGTTTGGACCAGACTTAATCAAAGAGTCTGAGGAGAAGGTAAAGTTGATCCGAGATAGATTGAAGGTAGCTCAGTCCAGGCAGAAGAGTTATGCAGACTCGAAGCGCAAAGAGATAACCTATGAGATCGGGGATAGAGTATACTTGAGAGTATCGCCTCTGCGAGGAGTTAAACGTTTCGGAGTTAAAGGGAAGTTAGCCCCGAGATTTGTGGGACCTTACCGTGTTTTGGAACGCATGGGAGAGGTTGCCTATAAGTTGGAATTGCCCGAAGGATTGTCAGGAGTGCACGACGTGTTTCACGTTTTGCAGCTTAAGAAGTGTCATGCGGAGATGGCCGATATACCGCTTAGAGACACAGTGCCCCTGGAAGCAATTCAGTTGGACAGTGATCTGACCTACGAGGAGAAACCGTTTAAGATTCTTGAATTTTCGAGCAGAGTTACTCGCAGTAAGGTTATCAAGTTTTGCAAAGTTCAGTGGAGTCACCACACCGAAGAAGAAGCCACCTGGGAACGAGAAGATGATCTACGCCAGGACCACCCACACCTGTTCTCTAGCCAAGTCGAATCTCGAGGGCGAGATTCATTCTAAGGGGGGTAGGTTTGTAACATCCCAAATTTTCAATTTGGAATGTTATACATAGATCATATTTGCATTTGCATGTTTTTGCATTTTGTTTGTGGAGTTCCTCGAAATTCTAAGCAACTCAAAGACCTACGGAGAGAGTTGGGGATTTTACCGTTTTCGTATTTGAGTTCGCTCGAATACCGGTACGAGGACAGTGTGATTCTAATTATTTTTCTCTCCTAAAAAGATTTCTAAACACAAAATATGAGTGGAGATAATATGACTTCTCCAAAATAACAGAAATATTGGAGGAAAAAAATATTAAAATCACTTTTGGTATTTTTCTGGATTTATTTGCGGATTTATTTGCATAGGAAAAATACGCATTTTTCAAAATTGCATTTAGGTCCGGGAAAAATGTTCACTTTGTCCTAAATATTATTAAAGGACGGTAAAAATTTATTTCGGGAATTTTGGAGTCCGTTTGGTATTTCCTTCGTTAGTTTTTCTGCGCCAGGACTCTATTTAGAAAAAAAAAGGAAACCGACTTGGAGTCTTACTAGCCCAGGACTCTGGGCTTTATAAGCCGCCCGAGCCAGCCCGAAACGCCCAGCCCAGCGCCCTGCCTCGCCCTAGCCGCCAGCCCCGCCGCCCTAGCCGCCGCGCGCCGCCGTCGCCTGCAGCCGTCGCCCCGCCGCCGCCGCCCGCCTACTTCAGCGCCGCCGCCCGCCTACTGCAGCGCCGCCGCCCCGCGACGCCGCCGCGCCGCCGCCCCGCCCCGCCGGAGTACCCCGCCGCCGGACCGCCGTCGCCGGAGTTCGTCGTCGAGGTATATCTGTTTTTTTTTCAGAAACCGATCGGTTTAGTAAGAAAACCGTAGATTCGTTTTTTTATTAGATTAGACCGGTTCGGTTTTCGTCGGTTTAGTTATTTAGCGGACGTTCGTCCGTACGTTCGTTTTAACAAACGGTTTTCGTTAGTTAACCGCAGATAGCGAACGTTCGTTCGTTAGCCTGTTCGTCCGTTTTGTTTTTCGGGGTATTTATCCACGGTTATTCCGATCGCGATTTCTGCCCTGATCTTGTTTCGCGTTTTTCTTTTCGCTCGAGAGTCGGAATCAGGTGATTCAAAATCCCAGATCTTCGTCTCAATGCCCTCTTTATGTTTAATCAACTTGAACAAAGTTTTGGCTACTGTAAAATTTGACTTTAGGCCAACTAGTAAACCGGAGCTCGTTTCTTTCGCAGTTTGAGTTTCGTTGCTTCTTTCGAGTTGATTCTTTTTGCAAACCGGAGTTCGTAAGTTGAACTTTCTGGTTAGATCTTATATTTGAGTTTTACCCATGCATTAGTTAAGTACTTATTGTATGCTTGTTTGTTTGCGATAGAGTACCCGGAGTGCGCCGCTTGCTACTTTGAGTCTCTAGGTTTTGCGGATCATCAGCAAGGCAAGTAACACTTTGATCATACTTTCCAATTACCCAGTTTTCATTGCATTAGTCCAACCCTCACACATTGCATGAGTAGGATTAATTAATTTGTGGGATTGGGAAGTAGTTTGAGGTAGTACATATTACCTGCAACGCATTCAAACCTTTGGGAGTTACTTCTACGTTTGCTGTTAGGACATGCTATGCTCGTAGACGTGGTTTGGGTTTGAGTGAAATCCATGACAGATGTGAGTTTGTTAATTAAGGGTTCAACTTAAGGTGGCAACATTAATACACATCTGGGTGGATTGAGGCATCTGGGTATTCTAGTGATTGCCTGTTTTTCTTTTGGACCGCCACCCAGGCTCAAAGGGATCATGAGATTTTTCATACTAGAAACTTCCGTGTGCAGCCACATGCCAATATGGGCTCTGGCATAGTTGAGTAAGTTGTGGGAAACCTTTCCATGATGGGCTAGCAGATGTAGTGGGTTTTGTAGGTGTACCGGCCTATCTATCTGGTTAAGGGGACCTCTTCGGAAAGACTGTGTCTCGGTCATCCGTTTCTCAAACACCATGTAGTGCGAGAAAACAAACGGAGGAGATCGAGTCTTGTGGGGAAAAGTGCACAAACCTCTGCAGAGTGTACAAACTGATCATGATTAGCCGTGTCCCCGGTTATGGACGTCTTGAGTATCTAGTACTTGGATTATCATGTGAATCTCATCATGTTACTTTAATTAATTTTGTTGGGTTTAATGATTATTTTAATTGGGGTTGAGAGGATGTCTATCTTCTCAACGATGTTTCAACTACCATGATAGTTAATTAAAATCTATTCCTTTGAAGTAGGGAAAAATTGGCTTTACGCAAAAACTTAACCGTAGAGCTTTCCACCAGCCATATTGCATATAGTATAGTTTTACTTTCATTGCATTCTCTTGTGTTACCTTGCTAGCATATTCCATGTGCTGACCCGTTTTCGGGCTGCAACATTTCATGTTGCAGACTTTTCAGACGACGAGTAAGATGCCCCTTTTAGGTCGTGGTTCTATACTCGGTGATGCCACTGGAGTTGATGGACTCACTTATCTTCCAAGCCTTCCGCTGTTATCGTGTTAGATGGCCTTCAGCCATATTATTTGTAATAAATTCATCGTTGGACTATCGATGTAATAAGTATGTGATTGCTACTCTGTTATAAATCCTTCGAGTACTGTGCGAGTCAGCATTACTGATCCAGGGATGACACTGATGCACAGAGATCGGACTGTTTGAGG
The DNA here is from genome assembly GCA_902687465.1 of Secale cereale. Classification (NCBI taxonomy): domain Eukaryota; kingdom Viridiplantae; phylum Streptophyta; class Magnoliopsida; order Poales; family Poaceae; genus Secale; species Secale cereale. The sequence continues at coordinate 267,738,936 of LR738713.1, read as the reverse complement.
TCTGGTCGCTACACCCGATGCCCATATTATGGTATAAGGTGTCTTCTGCAATGGGAAAAATCATAAGGATGCTTTCGGGACGAAGCGGCGCCATCTCGAGGTGGAACCTTGGCGGAACCAATATAGGGCTCCGGCGGAGCTGTTGTGCCGAGGAAACATCCCTCGGGAGGGGGAAATTGTCACCGCCGTCATCACCAACAACTCTCCCATCTTGGGGAGGGTTATCTACATCAACATCTTGACCAACACCATCTCCTCTCAAACCCTAGTTCATCTCTTGTATCCAATATTTGTATCAAAACCTCATATTGGTACCTGTGGGTTGCTAGTAGTGTTGACTACTCCTTGTAGTTGATGCTAGTTGGTTTATCCGGTGGAAGATCATATGTTCAGATCCATTATGCATATTAATATCCCTCTGATTATGAACATGAATATGATTTGTGAGTAGTTACGTTTGTTCCTGAGGACATGGGAGAAGTCTTGCTATAAGTAGTCATGTGAATTTGGTATTCGTTCGATATTTTGATAAGATGTATGTTGTCTTTCCTCTAGTGGTGTTATGTGAACGTAGACTACATGACACTTCACCATTGCTTGGGCCTAGAGGAAGGCATTGGGAAGTAATAAGTAGATGATGGGTTGCTAGAGTGACAGAAGCTTAAACCCTAGTTTATGCGTTGCTTCGTAAGGGGCTGATTTGGATCCATATGTTTCATGCTATGGTTAGGTTTACCTTAAGACTTCTTTTGTAGTTGCGGATGCTTGCAATAGAGGTTAATCATAAGTGGGATGCTTGTCCAAGTAAGGGCAGTACCCAAGCACTGGTCCATCCACGTACCAAATTATCAAAGTAACAATTCCAACAACATAGGCGGGATGGCGACTCCCACCTCCCACCGTTCCCACCCACCACCACCGGCGATCTCTCCACACCGCCTCTAATCTGAGGTTCTTCTCCAATCAATCTCTTCGGCGTCTTCTCATCGTTCTGGTGATATATTTTTCTTATGGCGATCTACTCTGGATCAACCCTTGGCTTGGATTTCTCCAAGGGTTTTGAGTTTGCGGATATGGTTTTCAGATCTACTGGCCTCACCATTCACCCTACGGATGAATCTGGGCATTTCACGATGGTTGTTTCTTTTGGGAGACATGATTTTCGTCTCACAGAAGATTCTGTTGCGGCGGCTTTGGAGGCGACCATTGGAGGTTCTGCTATTGATTTGGGAGTCTCATACATACATGACAAGGTTTATTCTTTTAATGTATCCTCTAAGAAAGTTGGTTTCCTAGTTCTTAATCTCCGTTCTTTCGCTTGCTTAAACTTCAAATGTTATTTCAATCTCTAGGGTCGTGGTGGCCCTAATTGGGAACGTGAGTTCCATCGTTGGAATCTTGAATGTGATGCAGAATGGATCCTTATTAGCCCTTCCAAGAGACGAGCTGCTCTTGGCATGCTAGCCATGCATCACCCACCGCGTAAGTCTTCCCTTCGATCGGGTGCCAAAGTTCAGAAGAGGATTTCCTTTGCAACAATGAAGAACTATGATGCTTGCAAAGGCTATAGATACCCCGCAACACAGGCTGAGATTGACACCATCATTGAAGCGGGTTATGAAGTTTCTTCCCATGAGAGGGTTATCATCCATCCCTCGCCGCCGGCGAGTTTGCGTTGGACGGCGGCGTCACCTCCAATTATTTTTGGCACAGTTCAATCTGCGGATTTCATTCCTAATACTGCGCCGGGATTATTGCAACCACGTGATTTGCATGCCCGAGATACGTTGCTGGTTTCACCCATGTCCATCCCGGAATCGCCGGCTCCCCATGTTGGGCCTTTAGTATCTGGGCCGATTGCGCCATCTGGCCCTTTGCACGCTGATATACCATCGTCGCAGGAGGCGCGTGATCAATTTAATGAAATGGTGGATGACATGGTGGCCCGTGTGTTAACGTGCTCTACATGTTTGCAAAAGGGCCACATGTCAGCTTCTTGTCCTGTTTGTCTGGCTTGCAATCGCGCTGGTCACCGAGGTTATCAATGCAAGCAATGGGCTACGGATAACGGTTTTGTTTGGAAAGCTAAAAAAATTGCGTCACAAAATCTTGGTAAATCGAAGGAGGTGGAATCAGCTCCTGCCACGAGTCCTATTCCTATTCTACCTCTTCGCGTCTCCTTGGTTTTAGAGACGACCTCCCATGCGCACCTGCAGCGTCTTGTCCCATCGCTGCCGCCCTCCCCCGTTGGCCAAGCTTCATCCTCGATGCCACCTCCTACCTTGCTACCTCCATCGTCCATGGCCAACTTCGCCATTAACCCTGTGGAATTCCTACCGCCGGGCTTTGATGTCATTGATGGAGGGCCAACAAGGTTGCCGCGGACGTTTCTTTCTCCAGCGGTTGCTCCAGATCAGCACCACGAGCAGTATGCTATTGGCATCG
>LR738713.1:267648628-267736383 GCA_902687465.1 Secale cereale | reverse complement strand
CCCCCCCCCCCCCCGCCGCCTGGTCAGATTCCACAGTTTCGCCAACTGGTTAGTGATTTTGTCATGACCCAACTTCATCGAGTGTTCTTAGTTATCAGCAGTGGATCGAAGGTGTTGGTTTGTTTGAGTTCAGAAGTGTTGCTTCTAGGCACGCTATCATGGATCATCCTCCTTATAACCTTGGCAATGGCCACTTTGTTTGTTTCATACCACACAACCACGACATTAGTCATAGAGCTACCCAAGGATTTCGTAGAGGCTGGCTTATGATCTTGGGGATTCCGCTTGATTACCGCAACTCCAAATATATATCTGATGCAGTCAGTACTTTTGGTCGCTATCACCAGTGGCATCAGGATGATCCGCGCATGGTACGCACGCTTGTTTATGCATCTTTCCCATGTCCAGAGCAAGTTCCGCGTGATATTGTCTATCGAGAGTATGGTGATTTTGGGGCCACAAGAATCTCATGGACTGCTCCTGTTTATGTCCTCTCGACGGAGTTTGCAGACATTCTTCCAGCGGATGAAGATCCGATGCCACTGAATGGCAATCCGCACCCTCTGCCTGGGCACCTGCAGTTTGACAACATAAACTTTGTCATGCCTGAATTTCCCCAGTTAGGATGGAATGAACCCCAGTTAGGATGGAATGCCCCACCCGAGCCGCAGCACAACAATGAGGAGGTTGTAGTTGAGGATTGGGTCCAAGATAACAACCCACAGGAGGTCTCGCAGGAATCTGTGGTGATGGAAAATTCTGGGCCAGATCAAAGTTCCGACAGTGACAGTCATGCTATTGCAGTGTATCAGCCACCTGCTCTTCAGGCGCCAATTTTTGTTGGCCGTATACTTATTGTTTTTGGACCTGAGATTCCCCCGCAGATGCTTTGGACTCGCTACTTTTCTAACATGATGCCTTTTGTGGAGACTTTGCATATCCCTAAAGGTATGCCTCAGCTCAGCCCTATTCAGTCGATCTTTTTGCCAAAGGAATCCTGGGAGGTTTCATTCTCCACTACGCTGTTATGTAATGAGCTGGTGTTTCTGCCGTCTTCACATTGTTCTTCTGAGCCAATGTTCACAAAACCAAAAGTCGTCTGCTCTCTTTGTTTTGATGAGGTTGCAGATTCAAACGATGCCTTGGCAGCGTCAGATCCTCTGACTGAGGTGGTGATGGACACCTTCAGTTTTACTGCGACAGTAAAGAAGACTCGAAGACACAAGTTTTGCGCGGTAGTGGAATCAGAGGTTAGGCGTAGCGCTCGGCTGTCTGCGCTTAGGGATGGTTTCAGGCACAGTGGGCCGAAACCAGTTCCCCTGAAGAAACCATCAGCCAAGCCTCTCAAGAAGAGGAAGGTGCAGGAGCACAAGTCTGACGACGAGACAGCTGCAGTTCCACCGCCCACACCAATCAGAGTTCTTCAGCAGATTGGGAGTCATCTTGGCATTGCTCCTGAGAAGATTTCTGCCGACAAGCTTAATGCTGAACCGGCATCCTTGTCCGCTACTTCTTCGGCTCATGATGATTAGTCTACTCTTCATGCTGGGTTTATGGTTAACCCCTGTTAAAACCATTTATCTCGTTAGTTTATTATTTTCAGTTGTTGAAGTTTGTTGCAACTTGCGGCCCTGGAAGGGTCATCATTATGTGGTGCCTGTTTTGCTACTTTTATTTTGGGTTTGTAATGACTAATACTTCCTTAAGAGATTGGAAGGTTTTATGCTGGAATGTGCGAGGGTTAAATTCAAACAATCGTCAACGTGCTGTTCGTCAGAAAATTGAGGAATGTGGATGCTCTGTTATTTGTCTTCAGGAAATAAATGTGAGATTATGGATCAACGATTCATTCGCAAATTTTTCCCGAGACGTTTCGATCATTTTGTCTTTGTTCCTTCGGTTGGGGCTTCTGGTGGCATGATAGTGCTATGGAACTCTGCTATTTTTACTGGCAGAATGATTGACTCTCTCAGTTTTGGCATAACAGTGGAATTTCAATCCAGACACAGCTCTGACGTCTGGACCCTGGTTACTGTTTATGGGCCATGCCACAACCCTGCTAGAGACAACTTTATTACATGGCTGCATAACCTAACTATTCCCATAGATGCTAACTGGCTTTTGCTTGGGGATTTCAATTTTCTTAGGTCCATGGACAACAGAAATAGGCCGGGTGGCAATATTAATGATATGCTTTTATTGAATGAGGTAATTGGACACCTTGGCCTTATTGAACTTCCTTTAAAGTGAAGTAGATTTACCTGGTCAAATATGCAAGTTGTACCTTTGTTGGAGCAAATTGACTGGTTTTTTACTACTGTCAGCTGGACTTGTGATTTCCCCAACACATTGGTGCTGCCTCTAGCCAGATCAACTTCTGATCATACTCCTTGTGTGGTTTCTATTAAAACCATGATCCCTAAGGCCAAGATTTTTCGTTTTGAAAACTACTGGGTTGATTTACCTGGATTTATGGACTGTGTTAGTCAAGCTTGGTCTAAACCTGTACACATGAATTCTTCTGCTGCTATCTTATCTGCAAATTTAAGAATCTTAGACATGCTCTCAAGGTCTGGCACACCAACCTTTCTAAAATCAAGAGGCTAATCCAAGATTGCAACAAGGTAATCCTCCACTTGGATACTCTTGAAGAGATTAGACCTTTATACACACCTGAATCTAACTTCAGAAGGATTGTGAAATTACATTTGGAAGAGATTCTAAGATTACAGTTTATCTACTGGAAGCAAAGATGCACAATTAGGAACATCAAAGTTGGGGAAGATAACACAAAGTTCTTTCATGCTATGGCAACTCAAAGATTCAGGTCCAACACCATTTCCAGTATCACTGTGGATAATGATATCATATCTGACCATGCTACCATGTCAGCACTCTTTTTGCAAGAATTCAAAGATAGAATGGTTTGTTCAAATGGTATACATATGGGGTTTGACCTGGCCTCCATTATTCCAAGAGTTGAGGGTCTAGATGATCTAACTAGGCCTTTTTCAAAAGAGGAAATTGAGCTGGTTATCAAGCAAATGCCATCTGATAGAGCTCCTGGGCCTGATGGTTTTACTGGGCTCTTCTTAAAAAAATGCTGGGATTTAATTAAGGAGGATTTCATGATGTTAGTGCAAGAGTTTTATGATGGATCATTAAACTTGGAATGTATAAACACTTCCTTGATAACTCTGATACCTAAGAAAATAAGCTCTGGAACTCTGAATGACTACATGCCTATTTCTCTCACTAACACATGCTTAAAGTTTTTAACAAAACTGTTAGCTAATAGGTTGCAAGGAGTTATTCTATCATGCTTGCACAAGAATCAGTATGGGTTTTTGAAGTCTAGATCTATCCAAGACTGTTTGGCTTGGTGTTTTGAATATATACACCAATGTCAGGCTTCAAAAAGACCTATTGTGCTACTTAAGCTTGATTTCACTAAAACTTTTGATACCATTGAACATGAAGCTATTTTAAGAATCCTCAAATACAAGGGTTTCAATGAGAAGTGGATATCATGGATCAGGACTATCTTATCTTCTGGGTCTTCATCAATTCTGCTGAATGGGGTACCAGGAAGTCACTTCCATTGTAAAAGAGGAGTTAGACAGGGGGACCCCATGTCTCCTTTGCTATTTGTTCTAGCTGCTGATTTACTGCAATCTGTGGTGAATGACATGTGTAGCAAAGGAATTTTAACTCTGCCAATCCCTACAAACTGTCAAGATTATCCCATTGTTCAATATCCAGATGATACTTTAATTGTTCTTCCTGCTGTGGATCAGCAACTCATTGCCTTGAAGGACATGCTGGATGTCTTTGCAGCTTCAACTGGATTATCAGTCAACTTTGCTAAATCAATGATGGTACCGATTAATCTATCTATTGAAGAGGCAAACAGATTATCAACTGTTTTAGGTTGTAAGCTTGGAACTATGCCCTTTACCTATTTAGGTCTGCCCATGGGTACCACCAAACCTACAGTGCAAGACTTGCTTCCTTTGGTGCACAGAATTGAAAGAAGGCTTTCTGCATCCTCTTGTTTTCTCAATCAAGGTTGCAGACTACAACTCTTACAGTCTGTCTTATCTTCTATGCCCATTTACTTTCTTTGCACTTTGGACATCCCACTTGGTATTCTAAAGCAGATTGAAAGAATACAGAGACAGTGCCTTTGGAGAGGAAATTCCGACACACCAAAACAGTCTCTTGCTGCATGGAAATTGGTCTGTGTACCAAAGGATAAAGGGGGTCTTGGTGTGCTTAACCTCAAAGTGCAAAATGAAGCCCTATTGATGAAATTCCTCCACAAGTTCTACAACCATCATGACATCCCTTGGGTCAGCTTGGTCTGGGATTCTTACTACAATGACTCTGTGCCTCACTCCACTATCCTTTGTGGATCCTTTTGGTGGCGTGATGTTTTCAAATTATCTTCCAAATACTTGTCTTTTGCCAAGCCTTGCCTTGGTAATGGTACCTCCATTCTCTTCTGGAATGATCCCTGGCTATCTAATCTCAATGGAGAAACACTGAGTCATTATTTCCCCAGATTATTTTCATATGTGATTGATGTTCAACTTTCTGTGGCTCAAGTGTTGGATCAGGATCATATGGGGATTTTTCAACTACCTCTCTCCACACATGCTTTTGATGAACTGCAGGAGCTACAGACAGCTCTAAGTTCTCAGTGCACTTCTCAAGACACTGATAGCTGGATTTGGCCTTTTAATAAAGGATCTTTTAGGCCAAAATAATACTACACTCAAGTTCATCAGCAAATAGTTGCTGATCCTATCTTCCCTTGGATATGGAAAAGTGCATGCACAATGAAGATTAAAATGTTTGGCTGGCTGCTGCTTAGAGACAGACTGAATACCAGAGATATGCTTCAACGCAGGCATTGGCATGTGGATGACCTTACCTGTGTTCTCTATCCTCATCATACCCATGAAGATGTGAGCCATCTTTTCTTTTCCTTCATCTTCAGCCAAAGAGTTTGGAATTATTTGCAAATCTCCTGGGATCTAGTGCCTGGTATGACCACATACCAAATGGCTTACAAAGCTAGGGCTGATTTTGGCAAACCATTCTTTACTGAAGTGGTTTTCACTGCTGCCTGGAACATCTGGATTACTAGGAATGGGAAGGTCTTCAGAAATGAAACTCCTCTTTTCAGGCGATGGAGACTCAATTTTATCCATGACATGACCCTTTTATCTCATAGGATCAAATGTAAATACAAGGATAGCTTCAGGAATTGGCTAACTAACTTACCTTAGGTTTTTTTGTTTAGTTTTCCCATGTAAGTATTTCTAACTTTGTTGTAATCTGATCTTATTCTATTTTTCAATAAAGTGGGCTGTGAGGCTTTTGCCTTGCAGTATATAGTCAATTTTTTTTATCAAAGTAACGAACGCGAATCATATGAGCGTGATGAAAACTAGCTTGACGATAATTCCCATGTGTCCTCGGGAGCGTTTTCCTTTATATAAGAGTCTATCCAGGCTTGTCCTTTGCTACAAAAAGAATTGGGCCATATTGCTTCACCTTATTTACTTTTACCACTTGTTACTCGTTATAAATTACCTTATCACAAAACTATCTATTACCGATAATTTCAGTGCTTGCGGAGAATACCTTACTAAAAACTGCCTATCATTTCTTTCTACTCCTCGTTGGGTTCGACACTCTTACTTATCGAAAGGACTATGATAGATCCCCTACACTTGTGGGTCATCAATGACGAATGATGAATGACACCTACTACGAGCTCAAGCATGACAGCGACACCATCATCATGAAGATGCTCAACACGCGTAAACCTTCAAGTCACAACAAGCTCTACATCAAGCTACGGCTAAACTTCATGAGCAAAAGAGAAGACGGTGAGACGAGCACCACCTAGACAGAGCCACGGCACCTTCGCCAAGTTTTACGTACGACATCTTCCCCTACCTCCCATAAGTTCGCCTACATCGACATCTTCAACAACAAGGCGACCACCTACTAGCGAGGGCGACACTTCCATCTTCGGAAGCCCCTCAAGGAAGACGACCGAGCATGGGAAATTCCCTTCGGCCATGGAGACGAGCTACGAGGTGCCACATCATATGGGCCTCATACGACAAGATGGTGACAAGACGGTTGAGAAAGGACCATCCCCTTCGACTACGGCGATGAGCATGAACCTATTCAACAACATGAAGACGGCGCCCCTATATGTCTCCTATTCCGAGTCAAGCTACGAGAGCTGATGTCGCTTGAACTACACCGGTATTTCCCCAAGGAGGAAGGGATGATGCCGCAAACCTATGGTAGGTATTTCTCTTAGTGATGAGACCAAGGTTATCGAACCAGTAGGAGGACCAAGCAACACTATGTAAATGGTACCTGCACACAAAGAACAAATACTTGAAACCCAATGTGTAAGAGGGGTTGTCAATTCCTCCCGGGTAATTGATTGGTAAATGGATAGATGACTAATGGCAAATGGAACAATGACAAGTAAAATTTAGCGATTTTTTTTGAGTTTTTGATAATACAGATCTGAAAATAAAAGTTGCAAATAAAAGAAAAAACAAATGGCAATATAGATCTGAAAGTACATGATAGGAAAATAGACCCAGGGGTCGTAGATTTCACTAGTGGCTTCTCTCGAAAAATAGCAAATGGTGGGTAGATATATTACTATTGGGCAATTGATAGAAAAGCGAATAGTTATGACGATATCCAAGACAATGATCATGTTTATAAGCATCAGGTCCAAGATTAGTAGACCGACTCCTGCCTGCATATACTACTATTACTCCACACATCGACCGCTATCCAGCATGCATCCAGTGTATTAAGTTCATGGAGAAACGGAGTAATGAAATAAGAACGATGACATGATGTAGATAAGATTTATTCATGTAGGAATAGAACCCATCATTTTATCATTAATAACAATGATACATGCATGCCTTGCTGCCCCTTCTGTCACTGGGAAAAGATATCGCAAGATCGAACCCATCACAAAGCAACTCTTCCCATTGCAAGATAAATAGATCAAGTTGGCCAAGCAAAACCCAAATATTGGAGAAGAAATATTAGGCTATAATAATCAAGCATGTATATTAAAACAAGGCAAATCTGATCATAAACTCACAATTCATCGAATCCCAACAAACACACTGCACAAAGTCATTGAATCAAATAGATCTCCAAGAGAACTTTGTATTGAGAAACATAGAGAGAAGAAGCCATCTAGCTACTGCCTACGAACCCGTAGGTTTGAGGTGAACTACTCACGCATCATCGGAGATGCACAATTGAGGATGATGAACCCCTCCGTGACCGTGTTCCCCTCTTGCCGAGTGCCGGAAAAGGGCTCTAGATTGGATCTCGTGGTTTCTAAACTTGCAACGACTGGAACAAAATTTTGTCAACTCCCCTAGGGTTTCTGGAATATTATGGTATTTATAGAGTGAAGAGGCAGTGCAGGAGGCCACTGAGGTGGGTTGTGCTCCCCTTGTGCGCGCCCTGGTGGGTTGTGCTCCCCTTGGAGCACCCCCAAGGTGCTTCTTTGGCCCATCCTGTGTCTTCTGGCCCAGAAAAATTCTCCAAAAAGTTTCGCTGCATTTGGACTCCGTTTGGTATTGATTTTCTACGAGGTAAAAAACAAGGGAAAAAACAACAACTAGCACTGGGCACTATGTCAATAGGTTAGTCCCAAAAAATGATATAAAGTTGCCATAAAATGGTTGTAAAACATCCAAGAATGATAATATAATAGCATGGAACAATAAAAAATTATAGATACATTGGAGACGTATCAACATCCCCAAGCTTAATTCCTGCTCGTCCTCGAGTAGGTAAATGATAAAATAGAATTTTTGATGTGGAATGCTGCCTAACATGTTCATCACACATTCTTTTCTTTTGTAGCATGGACATTTGGACTTTTATATGGTTCAAAGCAATAGTCTAGTTTTGACATGAAGACTTCAATACTCAAGCATATCAACAAGCAACCATGTCTTTCAAAATATCAATACTAAAGCAAGTTATCCCTAGCCCATCATACTCAATCATTGATCCATTCATGAAACACACTCGTATATTAGCTACATCCATTGCTCATGTACGATCATAGTGCCCCTTAGTTGGTGCTTTATAAGAGAAGATGGAGACTCAAATAAAAATAAAAATAGCATAAAGTAAATAGAAAGGCCCTTCGCAGAGGGAAGTAGGGATTTGTAGAGGTGCCAAATCTCAAAGCTTAAATTAAGAGATTTTTTTGGGAGGCATACTTTTCCCCTCAATGAAAGTGACTAAGAGTTTCCAATACTTTCCATACTAGATACATCATAGGCGGTTCCCAAATAGAAAATAAAGTTTATTCCTTTTCCACCATTCTTTCACAATCCATGGCTAACTGTGTCCACGGGTGCCCTCCATACCAACTCTTTCCAAGGAATTTATTATTTGACAATATAAAGTAAATTTCTTTATTCATTTCGGGTCTGGGCATCCCTATTACCACTACACTCTCGTGCAATGACAGGTGAATAAACACTAATCTTGAGAATAACACATCTAGTATGGAAAAATATCGGCCACCCCTCACCGCCTCATGAGCGGTACGGGCACGCAAAAGAGACGTTTATTTTGAAATTTAGAGATAGCACATACAAATTTGGTTAGAACAGCAAGGAAACACCACATATAGGTAGGTATAGTGGAATCATATGGCAAAACTGGGTTTAAAGTTTTTGGATGCACAAGTAGTATTTCTACTTAGTACAAGTGGAGGCTAGCAAATAGATTAAGAAGCAACCAACCAAGAAACGAAAAATCACATAAGCGAGCATTGCACATAACTAACACCGAATAATGCACCACAAGTAGGATGTAATTTCATTGCATAAATATTGACTTTCGTGCTTGCATAGGGAATCACAAACCTTAACATCACTATTCTTACTAAAACATAATTACTCATTAACATGACTCACATATCAGTATCATCATATCTCAAAACTATTACAAAGAATCAAGTTTATTTTGTCCAATGATCTTTATGAAAGTTTTTATTATATCCCTCTTGGATATCTATCACTTTGGGACTAGTTTCGTATGTTTCTTTTGATAAGCTCAAACAAATCTAAGTGAAGAACATGAGCATAAAATTTTCTTTCTCTCAAAATAGTCTAAGTGAAGCATGAGAGAATCTCTTAAAAAATATACCAACTCTCAAATAAATCTAAGTTAAGCATGAGAGAATTTCTTCAAAAATATTAAAGCACACCATGCTAAAAAAGATATAAGTGATGCACTAGAGCAATTCCATAGCTCTATTTTTTTAAAGTGAAGCATAAAAAGCAAACATAACATAATTTGGCTTTCTCAAGTAGGTGTGTTCAGCAAGGATAGATGAGACAAACTAAAAATAAAAACAAGCAAAGACTCATATAATAGAAAATGCTCCAAGCAAAACTCATGATAAATAGATCAAGTTGGCCAAACAAAACCCAAATATTGGAAAAGAAATAGATCATGTTGGCCAAACAAAGCACCTCTTCCCATTGCAAGATAAATAGATCAAGTTGGCCAATCAAAACCCAAATATTAGAGAAGAAATACGAGGCTATAGTAATCAAGTATGGATATTAAAACAAGGCAAATATGACCATAAACTCACAATTCATCGGATCCCAACAAACACACCGCACAAAGTCATTGAATCAAATAGATCTCCAAGAGAACTTTGTATTGAGAAACAAAGAGAGAATAATCCATCTAGCTACTTCCTACAGACCCGTAGGTCTGAGGTGAACTACTCACGCATCATCGGAGAGGCACCAATGAGGATGATGAACCCCTCCGTGATCGTGTTCCCCTCCAGTGTAGTGCCAGAAAAGGGCTCTAGATTGGATCTCGTGGTTCTGGAACTTGCGGCGGCTGGAACAAAATTTCATCGACTCCAGGTTTCTGGAATATAGGGGTATTTATAGAGCGAAGAGGTGGTGCAGGCAGCCACCGAGGTGGGCACTACCCACCAGGGCGCGCCTGGGGGCCTGTGCACGCCCTGGTGGGTTGGGCTCCCCTCGGAGCACCCCCTAGGTGCTTCTTTGGCCCATACTGTGTCTTCTGGTCCAGAAAAATACTCCCATAATTTTGCTGCATTTGAACTCCGTCTGGTATTGATTTTCCGCGAGGTAAAAAACAAGCAAAAAATGACAACTCGCAGTGGGCACTATGTCAATAGGTTAGTCCCAAAAAAAATATAGTTGCTAGAAAATGGATGCAAAACATCCAAAAATGATAATATAACAACATGGAACTATAAAACATTATAGGTACGTTGGATACTGTCGGCGTCCTGGGAACCAGGGTACCCAGACTTGCCTGTCTGCGGGCCGCGACTCTCTCCTACCATGGCCTGGTACGGCCCAGCTGATCGACCAGCTGCTCAAGACCCTCGCGAGTGGGCTAGACCTCGCGAGGAGAACGCCGTCAAGACCCCCTCAGGAGCGGCCTCGGCTAGGTTGCTCCGGAGGGGCGGAGAACCCAAGGCCAAGCCTACCTCGGGAGGAAGCAGTGACACAAGCAGTGATGCACCGCGCCAGTGGGCGCCAGCACGTGCCAGCGGCGCAGTTGCCGTTTTGGTGCAAAGGAGACAGCGCAGGCGCGGGTTCCCGAGGAGTAGGACAAAGGTTTCCCAGTTGGTGCAACAAGACCGAAGACCGCAAGGATGGCAGGGAGGATGTCACCACCGAGCCCACCACCGCGTCATCGCCGGATCCCTTTGCAGGCGAAGACCACTTTTGTCAGGATAGGAACGTCCTTGTGTTCCCACTCAAAATGGCCATTGTGGGATCCCGTCCCGCCTAAGCATTTCGGGGGAAGAGGACCCTGGCCGCCTATATAAGTAGCTAGGATCCCCACTATGGGGGAAGAGACCCAAAAATCTCAGCCCTCGCACAAAGGAGCAAGAACCCTTGCCTCCTGACCCTCCTGAGCCCTCCTCCTGAGCTCAGTAACAACTTTACTCATTCATACTCAAGCCCTCTCGAGGCCAATCCACCAAAGCAGGAAGTAGGGTTTTACACCGCAAGGTGGCCTGAACCTGGGTAAATTCGTGTGTGCTTTACTTGTTGTTCGCTTGAATCTCTTCACTAGACGAGGGCGAGACGCTAGGTAGACGTGAGCGGGAGAGATCTTGGTTCATGCCCCTGTATTCGAACTTCTTGTGTTTGCGGAGCCCGTAATCCGACATTTGGCGCGCCAGGTAGGGGGCGTGCCGAAATCTCGCCTCCCCGACGACCTCGCCTCCCCTCTCCTGCTCCGCCCCGCCACGATGACCGCGGCCCGCCCCATCCGCGTGGAGGATGGCGCTTTCCCCGTCGTCCGAGCGGCATTGGCGGACCGCGTCACCCATGGGCGCTCGGCCTCCTTCCCCGATGACTTTTTCGCCGGCCGGGCCATCGGAGATCGGCCTGCTCCGCTCCCTGTAGCCTCGCCGGCGGCGCTCTTGGTGGCATGACGGCTGCCCCGGCACCGGCCACCCACGGAGGAGCTCGACGCTCCAACGGCCCGTGTCGGTGGGCTGTGGGGCGCTGCCGGCGGGGGGATGCCTCGCCGCAGGATCACCTGCATCCTCGGAGGATACCAAGCACCGGCGTCGGCCCGGCACGTCAAGTCGCACTTTTGGCAGGTTGGGGCAACCGCCCAGCCACAGGAGGCCTCGCAGGCACAGAGCGCGCAGGGGCACGTCGTCACCTTCGGCCCTGGTGACCGCGCTACAGTTGCAGCTGGCACGAACGTCCTCCCCATGGTATGCACTCCCACCATCTGCGGGGTGGCCGTCACGAGGACCCTCATCGACGGCGGCACCGGGCTCAACATCCTCTCCCCCGAGGCCTTCGATCATCTGCCCGTGTCCTACAAGCAGCTCCTCCCCACCAGGCCTTTCTCAGGGGTCGCGGGCTCGGCCGTCCCGCTCGGCCATATCCGCCTCCCGGTCACCTTCGGCACACCCGCTAACTACCGGACTAAGCTCATCGACTTCGACGTTGTGCCCATGCACCTGCCCTACAACGCCGTCTTCGGCTTCCCAGCCTTGGCGAAATTCATGGCGGTGACTATCCCGGGCTACAACACCGTCAAGATGCCCGGGAGCAGCGGCGTCATCACCATCAAAGGGGAGACCAAGGCCGCCATTCAGGTCCTCGGGTGCGCTTACAGGGCTGCTGCCGCAGCTCATTCGGATGCGAAGGGGGCTCCGGAGATGCCGGAAGCCGCGCCTGCCAAGAAGAAGCAGCTCTTCTCTCAGGACCCGGCCGAGACGAAGCAGGTGCCCGCTGATGAGGAGGGCTCAGGAGCCACCTTCACCATCGGCACGGGCATGGACCCTGAGCAAGACGCAACCTTGGTTAGATTCCTCAGGGCTAACAAGGATGTGTTCGCTTGGAAAGTCGCTGATTTGGTCGGGGTGCCTAGGCACGTCATCGAGCATCACCTCACGGTGTGCCCCAACGCGCGCCCTATCAAGCAAAAAGCACACAGACAAGCACTCGAGAAGCAGGCCTTCATCATTCAGGAGGTTCGGAAGCTAGAGGAAGCAGGCGTCATACAAGAGGTACGGCACCCGGAGTGGCTAGCCAACCCCGTCATAGTCCCGAAGAAAGGAGGCAAGGAGCGCATGTGCGTTGACTTCACGAGCCTCAAGAAGTTCTGCCCTCAAGACCCGTTCTCTCTCCCCGCGCATCGACCAGATCGTGGATTCAACGAATGAGTGTGACCTGCTCTGCTTCCTCGACGCCTTCTAGGGCTACCACCAAATTAAGATGGCGGTGGAGGGTGTGGAGAAAACGGCGTTCCTGACCCCTTGCGGGGTCTACTGCTACACCTGCATGCCTTTCGGGCTGAGAAACGCGGGCGCCACCTTCCAGCGCTTGATGCACATCACCCTCGGTCCTCAGCTTGGAAGGAACATGGAGGCCTACGTCGACGACATCGTGGTCAAGACTAGAGAGGCCAGGACCCTCATCGAGGACCTAGAAGAAACGTTCGCCAACCTGCGCAAGGTGAAGCTGTGCCTCAACCCGGAGAAGTGCGTGTTTGGTGTACCCTCTGGCAAGTTGCTAGGGTTCCTGGTTTCACACCGGAGCATTGAAGCTAATCCAGAGAAGATCAAGGCCATCGAAAGAATGAAGCCGCCCACAAACCTGAAGGAGATGCAGAAGCTTGCGGGATGCGTAACGTCCCTGGGGCGCTTCATCTCTAAACTTGGTGAACGCGCCCTCCCGTTGTTCAAGCTCATGAAGAAGAAGGGGCCCTTTGAGTAGACTCCGGAGGCCGATGCCGCCTTCCGGGATCTCAAGGAATACCTCACCAGCCCGCCGGTTATGGTAGCGCCACGACCCCTGGAACCCATGACTCTCTATCTTGCCGCGACGCCTCACTCCGCCAGTGCAGTGCTAGTGGTGGAGCGTGAGGAGAGGCCCTGAAGCGCGAGGCCACGGGGCAATTTGGCATCCTCAGGACCCCCGTCGTCGCCTGACGTGGTTCCGGAGGTAGATTCAACCACGGTTACTGGTGGCCCCGCTGTCCAGCCAGAGGCACCCAAGATTCCTGAAGCACCTGAGGATCCTGCAGCGCCGACCCTCGTGGAGCAGCCAGTGTACTTCGTCAGCACCGTACTGCGTGACGCGTGTTCGCGCTACCCAATGCCTCAAAAACTGCTCCTAGCGCTCCTTGTCGCCTCGAGGAAGCTGCGCCATTACTTCCATGGCCACCCTATCAAGGTTGTCTCTTCGTACCCTCTCAAGAAAGTGCTCTGGGGCCCGAATGTCGCCGGGAGGGTCGCCGAATGGAACATTGAGCTCCAGGCGTTCCAGTTGGAGTTCAGCACCACGCGAGCGATCAAAGGAGAGACTCTGGTAGACTTTGTGGCAGAATGGACTGACGCGCCGGAGCAGGGGGCTGGCGAGGATCGCTCGTTGGCCCCCGGCGATGAAGCCCCGGACGGATGGGTGGTATACTTCGACGGCGCCTTCTCGTGCCTTGGCGCGGGAGCTGGGGCTGTGTTAGTATCTCCCACTTAGGACAAGTTGTACTACGCCGTGTAGCTTTGCTTCCAGCAAGGCGAGAAGGTCTCCAACAACATCGCAGAGTATGAGGGCCTAATTGCTGGGCTCAAGGCCGCCGCTCAACTGGGGGTCAAGCGCCTCACCATCAGAGGCGATTCACAGCTCCTCGTCAACTTCTCCAACAAGAAATACAAGCCAGAGGACGAGCACATGGAGGCATATCTGGAGGAGGTGCGTAAGATGGAAAAGCAATTCCGAGGGTTGGAGGTGCAGCACGTGCCAAGAGGCACGAACAAGGAAGCGGATGACATCGCCAAACGAGCCTCTAGGCGGGAGCCTCAGAGGCCGGGCATCTTCGAGGAGCAGCTGCTCAAGCCGTCGGCAACACCGCCCGTTCCTGAGCCGGCGTCCCCTCAGCAGGGGCTACATGCGGCGCCTGCGGACGGAGCCCCGCCCTGCGAACCGGCCACCGGAGCCCGCCTGCTACTCGCCGCGGAGGCCGAAGAGGGTTGCTGGACCCAAGAGCTCAAGATGTACCTGCAACACGACACCTTGCCTGGCAAGGAGGAAGACGCAGAGCGCATGGTCCGACAGGCCTCAGCTTACTGCATCCAAGACGGCGAACTCTACAGGAGGCACCCCAATGACGTCTCACTAAAGTGCATCTTGAGGAAACAAGGACACGAGTTGTTGGCTGACATCCACGGTGGGGACTGCGGTCACCAATCGTCGTCCCACACCCTCGTGGGCAAGGCCTTCCGCAGCGGCTTCTACTGGCCCACATAGCTTAACGATGCCACAGAGCTTGTGCATGCTTGCGAGGCGTGCCAGTTTCACGCGAAGCAGATACACCAACCAGCGCAGGGCCTCCAGACGACCCCGCTCTCCTGGCCCTTCGCGGTCTGGGGATTGGACATCCTGGGTCCATTTCCCCGGGCAATGGGGGGGCTACCGCTTCTTGTACGTCGCCATCGACAAATTCACCAAGTGGTCAGAGGTGGAGCCTATTTGCGCGATCCCAGCCGGGTCGGCCATCAAGTTCATCCAGGGCCTCATGAGGCGATTCGGGGTCTCCAGCCGCATCATCACGGATAACAGTTTGCAGTTCACAAACAATCTCTTCAGGTCATATTGTGCTAACCTTGGAACACAGATCTGCTACGCCTCGGTGGCTCACCCCAGGAGCAACGGTCAGGCCGAACGCGCCAACGCGGAAGTCTTGCGTGGCCTCAAGATGCGTAGCTTTAAGAAGAAGCTCGAGGCTTGCGGCAGGGGCTGGATCGACGAGCTCCAGTCCGTGCTGTGGTCGATCCGAACCACCGCTACCGAACCCATGGGAGAAACTCCTTTCTTTCTCGTTTACGGGGCGGAGGCGGTCCTCCCTCACAAGGTCAAGCATCGCTCCCCACGGGTCTTGGCTTTCAACGAGGAATGCCAAGGACGCCGCCTGGCGGATGGACCTCGTGCTCGGCGAGGAGAGCCGCCGCCGAGCTGCCCTCAGGGCGGCGCGATATCAGCAGGCGCTGCAGCGGTACCACTGCCGCAGTGTCCGCACGAGAACACTTGAAGTTGGTGACTTGGTCCTGAGGCAAGTCCTCTCCAGGGAGGGGTTGCACAAGCTCTCGCCCATGTGGGAGGGCCCGTTCAGAATCGCCCGTGTCTCTAGGCCTGTTGTTGTGTGCCTGGAAACGCAGGATGGGGTACCTATCCAGAATTCCTGGAACATTGAGCACCTCAGGTGGTTCTATCCGTAATCAAGGCTCTGTGCCCGTGAAGGTCTCTGCTCGTGACACTCTCACGTAATAATGAGTTGGGGATGTACACGCCTCGGAGTCTCCTGAGCGTTGCCTACGGGCAATCAGACGGTGCTCCCACCCACGTCCCAGTGGCAGTCCTTAGCTCCATGCTGGGAAGAAGACGTAGTGTATGGGTCGGACACGGCCTTTTTCCTTTTTTGGCTTGGTGTTTTGCTGTCAGCCTTTTCTACTTCCTTGGCTATCAGCCCTTCCTCTACCCCATGCTATGGATTTCTCGTGTTTCTTGCATTTGGTTGGAAGTCTTGCTTGGAATTTTCTCGCCGGTTTTAAGTTCAGCTTGTTAAGTCGGGGCTGCGCCGCTTGCTCTCCTTCGCGTGCCTCGCGCATGGGGGCTGGGACACAGTCGGTCCCGGCTCTCGTCTGTCATGGTCCCGTGACCTCGCCTGGCCAAGCCTGCTCAGGCTCTGGCGTCGGACTTCTCAGTCCGCGCGACCTATCCTGCCGAGTCGGCTCAAGCCTTGGCGCCTTAATCCACGCTCGGCGCTCTCAGCAGCTCTCAGCGGCTCACCCATAGTCGGGGGATGCGCAAGTTCTGCGAATTCAGCCGTCCTCATGGCCCGTCGGGGGCTCATGACGCCAATGAGTCAGGAACACTTTGCTTTAAGACGTCGCAGCACATAAGCTAAGCAATCTCACCCAGACCAAAAACATGATAGCAAGTTCTCGCTTCATACATATGTCATAGTCCATTACACGCCTCCTCGAGGCAACTTAAAATTTTGACACAGGAAGGAAATGAAGAAAGAAAGAAGCAGAGGCCGCTCCCACTCAGTCGGAGTCTCCCAGCGGCGCAACGATCACCTCCCCTCGCCGAGCAGAGCTCGGCTGCGCGGTGGCTCATTGTTGCCGCCGCCGCTGCCACAGAAGGGGGACCCGCGGCGCCCTCCAAGGCCAAGCTCGTCTCCAGAGGAGGAACTGCTCCTCCGGACACCGTCCCCACCATTCTCTTCGTCGTCAGCTTCAGGACAGCACCCAAGGCGCCTCCCTTCCTCCGAGAAGACCCTGACAAACAGCGTTGAGGCACCATCATACCTGAAGTGGAGCGTGCACCTCCCCTGCAGCAGGCGCGCGCGCGCAAAAGATTGCCAGCCGCGCTCTAGGAACACGTCGCCCGAGGGAGGAACATCGACCCCCACCCAGGACGCACCACTGCAGCAACCATCAGTCTGCAGGCAGAGGCCGCCGGGGCCTCCGACTGGTAGCACGTTGCCGAACGAGCGGGGGAGCCGGAGCCACAAGCCGCCAGGCTTCTCCGCCCACACCACGAACTCCGACGACACATCGAGGGAGTGGAGCTACGGGCGCGGAGGATGCACGACCGCCAAACGCCGCCTCGCGCCTCCTCTCCCACCACGGCCACGACCACCTTCACCGCGGGAAGAGGCACCACGCCTCTCACCGGCGACCGCATCGGGACCCGGATGGCCGCGCCTGCTCCCTCGAGGAGTCGTCGCGGGCGCAGTGGCATACTTGCGAGGACGGCCGCGACCCCTCTTTGACGGCGGCGAAGCCAAGTCCTTCGGGGCCTTCCCCTTCTCCGTGGCGGACGACTTCCTCGGTCGCACCATGGAGACCTCGCGCCAAGAAGAAGAGCGGGGAGCGAACAAGGAGGCGGACGGCGCTGGCTTGAAGATGGCTTGGGGGATCCCCCCAGTCCCATTTATAGGGCGAAGGAGCCCAACTGCCAGTCACTGGCGTCACATCCATAGCAACCCTGTCATCTGCGTCGGGGAGTTGTCAAGTCACACGGTTACCAAGACTGCGTGGGGAGCGGAGTCGCCACGTCCCATCCAACTGTCACGCGCCAGCCTGGCCTACAGCCTTTTGGGGCCCGTGGTCCTTCGTCCTCGACTAAGGCTTCGCCCCGAAGCCAACTCCGCGCGTGCCTTGGGCCCGGGGGCTACTGTCGGCGTCCTAGGAACCAGGGTACCCAGACTTGCCTGTCTGCGGGCCGCGACGCGCTCCTACCACGGCCTGATACGGCCCAGCTGATCGACCAGCTGCTCAAGACCCTCGCGAGGGGGCTAGACCTCGCGAGGAGAACGACGTCAAGACCCCCTTAGGAGCGGCCTCGGCTAGGTTGCTCCGGAAGGGCGGAGAACCCAAGGCCAAGCCTGCCTCAGGAGGAAGCAGTGACGCACCGCGCCTGTGGGCGCCAGTGGGCGCCAGCGCGTGCCAGCGGCGCAGTTGCCGTTTTGGTGCAAAGGAGACAGCGCAGGCGCAGGTTCCCGATGAGAAGGACAAAGGTTTCCCCATTGGTCCAACAAGACCGAAGACCACAAGGACGGCAGGGAGGATGTCACCACCGAGCCCACCACCGCATCATCGCCGGATCCCTTTGCAGGCGAAGACCACTTTTGTTAGGATAGGAACGCCCTTGTATTCCCGCTCAAAATGGCCGTTGTGGGATCCCTTCCCACCTAAACATTTTGGGGGAAGAGGACCCTGGCCGCCTATACAATTAGCTAGAATCCCCACTATGGGGGAAGAGACACAAAAAACTCCGCCCGCGCACAAAGGAGCAAGAACCCTTGCCTCCTGACCCTCCTAAGCCCTCCTCCTGAGCTCAGGAACCACTGTACTCATTCATACTCAAGCCCTCCTGAGGCCAATGCACCAAAGCAGGAAGTAGGATTTTACACCGCAAGGTGGTCTGAACCTGGGTAAATTGGTGTGTGCTTTACTTGTTGTTCGCCTGAATCTCTTCACTGGATGAGGGCGAGACGCTAGGTAGACGTGAGTGGGAGAGATCTTCGTTCACGCCCCTGTGTTTGAACTTCTTGGGTTTGCGAAGCCCGTAATCCGACAGATACCCGTCGAGAGCCCACATGAGACTTTCTCTTCCGTCTCGGAGGAGAGTGATGATTTGCCACATCTACGACATTCATCTTTGGAGACATTATGGATGAGCAGGTTGAGCGTGGGACTATCCCTTCAACCACAACGGCGATAGGAGTTGAGCATGGAGACAATTGCACCTGTACCTCTTTGACACACACATACGATGAGATGCCCAAATTCCCATGTGAGGAGAGCCATCCCACCATGAGTGATATGAGTGACTCCACCATATGTGACATTGAGCGCATTTCCTATGAGAGGATGAGTGTGACCACCACTAGCCCCACACATCCTATGTGAGGTTGAGAGCCATTTGAGTGCCTCCACCCATACGAGTGAGATCATCCAAGAGGGAGTGCGTGAGCCACACCACTTTGTGAGTGAGGTAGTTGATAGGGCATGTGAGGCCACTATGATTTCTAACGACTTAACCTCCACTCCGAATGTGTTTTCTTCTTTGGTGTTAGATCTCCAACGAGACGAAGCGCCAATCCTCTATGAGTCCATCCCTCCAATGGGAAAACCGGTTGCCATGGTGGAAGACGATGTACCACCCACATGGTTCCATCAAGATGAAGATGACAATGATTGGATCTTCGACACCTCACCTACAACACATGAGGGACGCTCCAAAGGTAACATAGGTGATGGTGCTTCTCTTGTCCCACTAGCGGACTATCTTAACATTGATTGCTAGCATGATGTTGACACACCTATTACCATGCTTCATGCTAGTGCAACTTCCTCATGTCATGACATACCAATTTATGATGAATATGATGATGAGCATGTTGAGTTGCCTAGTTGTGATGTTATGCTCCATAGGATATCATGTGTAAATTCTATAGGTCACACCATGTTCAACAATCCATTAAACTTGTCATATGCTATGAGTGAGATCTCCAATAATGCATCATTACAATGTCAACATAGTAACTATGCATGCCCCATTAAAATAAATCCCAGTTGCATTTATGGCATAGATGACGAGATGATGGTCATTGGCTTTTGTTTTTCTTTTGATGATATTGATAAGCTTCCTTTACATGATTTACAAAATTCATCTACTATGCCATGCATGAACACATTGTCTCGGATATGCATTGTTTTGGATGTTATCAATATTCTCCACGTGATGTTTCCACTAATGCTCATGAGGAGACCCCCATAGTTGCCTCATACATTTTAGGAATTTTTATGCATCCTGTACTTTGCATGCTTCCCATAATAGTGTGCACCATATGCATTCCATGAACAACAATGCTCTAGCTGCTTCTCATGATGCATTACACAATTTAAGTCTCCATTATGCTATACATAATAACAAACCTATCATGATGGATGACATGTTCATATATCATGCATCTCATTTATTTGAGCATTGGACATTTTGTGCTAACCACCACACGCACGTGCACATCAAAATGGATGATGTGTACATGTACCACACGCACCCACACAATTTTCCCTTTGTCTTTGTTTTGTGTAGGTACTCACATATACTCGTCAACCTCACAATCCCAAGAGTTGATTGAAACGAGCTTGTCGGGGGAATTACCCGCGGTTTAACCCGTCTCATGACGTTAAGTCATCTCTGGATTTAACCCGGTATATCCTGACCCGACAGATCCTAAGCCGGCACACAGTTCGTAAGCCGCTAGACAGTTTCTAAGCCGGCAGACAATTTCTAAGCCGACGGACAGTTGTAAGCTAACAGACAGTTTCTAACCTGACTGTTAGATTGTAACCCGACAGACAGTCTAACCCAACAGATAGTTATAACCTGGAAGATTGTGACCCAGCAGATGCATGGAGTCATGGAGATGAGTCTCGGAGATGAGTCGCTCGGAGTTAAGAAGCCCAAGGCATTAAGAAGCCCACAAAGAGAAGCCCAAGGTGTTAAGAAGCCCGCGATAAGAAGCCAGAAAGAGGCTAAGTCCTGATCCTACTAGGACTCTACATTTAACTCGCCCCTTCAATTTATATAAGGAGGGGCAGGGAACCCCAAGAGGGCCAGGTGACAATAGATAGGTCTTAGTTAGACAAGTATTAGACAAGATCAAAGTAGACACTCTCGAGATAGAGGTAGCGAAACATCGCCCTTGTAACCGAGATCGTCATCATCATCAATATTAATCAAGCAGGATGTACGATTGTACTTCCACCGTGAGGGGCTGAACCCAGGTAAAATCTCGCGTCTCTCATCCTGCTCAACCCCATTCAAGCTACCACTTAGATGCGTTGGCCTCACGACGAAGTCCTCACAATAGGACATCTACCTTGATAAAATCACGACAGTTGGCGCCCATCATGGGGCCTCACACGGTGGTGTTGAGTTCTTGGAGGATCTTTCCCTGGGTTTCGAGAAGTTCTGAGAGAGGCAAAGGTGTTGATGCGGAGCATCCCAAGGTCATCCCCATGGACCCTCCATCGCCTCACCAAGTGCCCCAAGGACCAATGACACGGGCTCGTGCTAGAGCTCTCGAGACCGAGGTGAAATCTCTCCTAGTCCAACTTCCATATGAATCTTGCGAGACATGGCTACTACCTCAGACGGATGTGTTTTGTGTGCTCAGGTACGAAGAAGACCCCATTGGAGTGGCTCGGGAAGATGGACAAGTACCCAAGCTCACGGACGAAGCTTTGCATCGAGAAGGGCTGAAGAAGGCTCTAGGCCCCGGACACCCGGCCCCCTGGCCCGGTCATCCGGCCCCCGGATGATCAGCTATAGAAGAGTACCAGCAGCCGAAGCTACAGGGCCCGGACATCCGGCCAGGGCCCGGACATCCGGCCTCGAGCCCGGAAGTCCGGCGCGCCCACCACAGAAGCATACCCGTGGCTAGCCCCGATAGCCCGGACATCCGGCGCCTCCCGACAGCCCGGACATCCGGGCCGACACCCGGACATCCGGCCCCTAATTGCCTGCGCGCATCTCCTTTGGGCCGTGACCCTTGTACCCCTTCGCCCCGTAGACTATATATATTCCCCCTCCTACATCTTTTGAGGGTAGCTTTGTGATAGCTCATCTAAAACCTTAGTGGTTCCTCTCCTACGAGACCGCGGCCTCTTCGGAGAAGATCCACCAGATTCAAGACCTCCTTCACGGAGAAGAACATCAAGACCTCCTCACGGAGATGACTACCACTACTTGTATCGTCCTTGGTTGATCGTGTATCTTTTATCACTCTTTGTGTTCCCGGATCTAGCATTTGTGTGACCTAAACTTGTTGATTTGAGTGCTTTCTTCCTGTCCCTCTTGTGTTTTCCCTCGTGTACCACGTGTTCATCCTCGGGATCCCTCCTTTTCGTGAAACATCGGCCACCTAGGGTTCCACCCTACATCATCTATGGTATCATGAGCCTAGGTTGATCACGAATTTGGAGCCCCACACCTTGTTTTCTAGCTTGTTTTTGTTGTTTCTTGTCCAATGTTCATCCTTCTTGTCCAAGCTAGGCCCTTCATTTGTAAGCAGGACAAATGTATCCAATTTAGGCAGCATCATATTCTCACAAACATTAGAATCATTACCAAGAAACGAAAGTACCTGGTAATTTAATTGGCGTGCGCGAGCTCTAGTAATTGGTCCTGTATATGTGTAAGTTGGGGATGTGGGTGTAACCTTATTAGTGATGTCCTCATCATCCTCCCCTTCTTGAATTGAAGTCGTCCTCGACGGAAGCTCATCTTCCTCACCCAAGTAAGGCTTCAAATCTGCAATGTTAAATGTGGGACTAACCCCAAAATCTGCAGGCAACTTAAGTTTATACGCATTATCATTTATTTTCTCTAACACCTTGAAAGGACCATCAACACGTGGCATTAACTTTAACTTGCGCAAATTAGGAAATCTATCCTTATGCAAATGTAACAAAACAAGATCTCCATGTGCAAAGACAGCACGTTTTCTACCCTTATCTCCAACAAGTTTATATTTAGCATTCATGCACTCAATATTTTCCTTAGTTAACTCATGGATTTTCAAGATCAATTCAGCACGTTGTTTAGCATCAAAATTAACCTTCTCCGAAGATGGAAGAGGCAACAAATCAATAGGTGCACGAGGTAGGAAACCATAGACAATTTCAAAAGGGCACATCTTAGTAGTAGAATGCAACGAACGATTATAAGAAAATTCAATATGAGGCAAGCATTCTTCCCACATTTTCTTGTTATTCTTCAAAACAACCCTAAGCATAGTAGACAAAGTTCTATTGACTACTTCAGTTTGTCCATCAGTTTGGGGGTGACAAGTAGTACTAAAAAGCAGTTTAGTCCCCAACTTAGCCCATAAACATCTCAAAAAGTGGTAAGAAATTTAGTATCATGATCTGAAACAATAGTATTTGGCACACCATGCAAGCCAATAATTTCATGAAAGAACAAATCAGCAACATTAGCAGCATCATTGCTTTTATGACATGGTATAAAGTGTGCCATCTTCGAGAACCTATCCACGACAACAAAAATGCTATCCCTCCCTTCTTTGTTCGAGGTAAACCCAAAACAAAGTCCATAGATATATCTTCCCAAGGAACACTAGGGATAGGCAAAGGTATATATAAACCATGAGGATTGAGTCGTGACTTAGCTTTTTGACATGTAGTGCAGCGAGCAACAAAACGCTCAACATCCCGTCTCATCTTTGGCCAAAAGAAATGTGTAGCAAGTACGTCCTCCGTCTTCTTCACGCCAAAGTGTCCCATTAATCCTCCTCCATGCGCCTCCTGCAACAACAAAAGACGAACAGAGCTAGCTGGAATGCATAGCATGTTAGCACGAAACACAAATCCATCATTAACGACGAACTTGTTCCATGTTCTCCCTTCTTTACAATTCTGCAATACATCTTTAAATTCAACATCATGCACATATTGATCTTTGGTGGTCTCCAAACCAAATATTTTAAAGTCAAGTTGTGAAAGCATAGTATAACGACGAGACAAAAGCATCAGCCATAACATTTTGTTTTCTCGTCTTGTGTTAAATAACATAAGGGAAAGTCTATATGAATTCAACCCATTTAGCATGTCTACGGTTCATTGTTGCTTGATTTTTAATGTGCTTCAAATATTCATGATGAGAATGTATAACAAATTCTTTGGGCCATAAATAATGTTGCCATGTTTCCAAAGTCCGAACAAGAGCATATAATTCCTTATCATAAGAAGAATAATTCAGACTAGGCCCACTCAATTTTTCGGAAAAGTATGCAACAGGTTTACCATCTTGTAATAACACACCTCCTAACCCAATTCCACTAGCATCACATTCAAGCTCAAAAGTCTTATTAAAATCAAGAAGTTGGATTAAAGGAGCATGTGTCAACTTATCTTTCAATACCGTGAATGCTTCTTCTTGTGTAGTACCCCAAACAAAAGGCACATCCTTCTTTGTAAGCTCATTGAGAGGTGCAACAATTGTACTGAAATCTCTCACAAAACGCCTATAGAATCCAGCGAGGCTAAGGAAACTCCTCATGTGTGTGATCGTTTTGGGCTACGGTGAACTCTCAATAGCTTCAATCTTGGCTTTATCAACCTCAATTCCCTCTGGAGTAACAGCATAGCCAAGAAAAGATACTCGGTCGGCGCATTATGTGCACTTTCTAAGGTTACCAAACAAACGTGCATCGCATAGGGCAATAAAAATAGCACATAAATGTTCCAAATGTTCCTCCAAAGATCTGCTATAAATCAATATATCATTAAAGTAAACTACCACAATTCGTCCAATGAAAGCACGTAAAACTTCATTCATTAATCTCATGAAAGTACTAGGTGCATTAGTTAACCCAAAAGGCATGACTAACCACTCATATAATCCAAACTTAGTTTTAAATGCTGTTTTTCATTCATCTCCCAATTTCATACGAATTTGATGGTATCCACTACGCAAATCAACTTTGGAGAATATTGTAGAGTGATGTGGGGCTCAACCCGATCTAGGCCGATCTTTCACGAAATCGAGAGGATCCCACGAAGAACACGGAGAACACAAAGGGGAGAACACGGGAAAACGCAAGAGGAACACTCAAATCAACATGAAGATAGTCACACAAGTGCTAGATCCATGATACATAAAGAGATACACGATCCACGGTCAACAACAGACGATACAAAGGTAGTCTTCTCCGGGAGGAGTGTAATGTCCCGGATGTAACACTTTCCCCTTTTGGCAATATATAAACTTTGGCTTCATCAGTTCCATTCCGGGTTTTTCGTATTTTCGGGTTTTCGTCGTTTTGTCGTGTGCGTGCGTGCATTTCATCCATGTCATGTTGTCATGTGCATTGCATTGCATTTGTGTTGTCTTTTGCATCCGGTCCCACTAGTCTCTTCCCGTTGTCCCTTTCGAGTTCCGACGCTCTCACACGTGCCCGGGGCTTCCCCGATTCCTTCTTTCGTGCTTGGGCGTGTAACCTTTCCGGAATGGCGTGAGACTTGTCATGCGATGTTGTTTTGATACGTGTAGGCCGCCTGTCAATTTTCGTCGCGTTTGGAGTTCGTTTGATACTCCAACGGGTAACCTCGTGGGCTAAAAGTACCTCCTCTTTGAGGCCCAAGACCCCCTCCACAACAGCCGAACAACCCAGCTCAACCCTTCCCATCATCTCGGCCGTTGAATTGTGATCGCGTGGCCGAAAACCGTTCCCCATTTGGAGTCTCCTAACTCCTTGTGCCTATATAAACGCCCCCTCCCATTTTTGCGTCCAAAGCGCTAGTGCTTCCACCACCGCCGCCGCACAGTGCTTCCACCGCCGCCACACAGTGCTTCCACCGCCGCCGCACAGTGCTTCCATTGCCGCCGCGCGGGCCCGCAGGCCCAGCGCCGGCCCGCAGCGCGGCCGATCTAGGTCGAGCTCCCAGCCGCGTCGCGCTCCCTCCTCCGCAGCGCCGCCGGTGCCCCGCGGCCCGCACCTCCGCTCCGCCGGCCAGCCACCGAGCCCCCGCCTCCGGCCAGCCGCCAGCCAGGAGGACCCGCCGCCCTTCGACCAACCTGCCGCCGCGCCCTTGCAGATCGCCGTCGCCCTTTGAGCTGACCACCGCTTCGGCCCCCTCGCCGCCGACCCTCTCCACCCCTCGCCGCCGGCCGCCGTCCCGCCGGCCACCCGCAAGCCTCCGGCCGACAGGATCGAGGGTGCCGCCACTTCGAAGCCAGATCGGATCGATCGATCCAGATCGCCGCCCGGGTCTAGAAACCCTAGCGGGTCCGACCCGTTGACCACCGCAACCCGCGCGCCCGCTCCGTTTGACCAGACCCGACCCGGTTGACCCGATCCAGCAGGTTGACCCCCTCTGTTTTTCTTCTAAGTGTTTTAGATTTTCCTTGTCTGATGCATTTTTGTGATGAGGATAACTTTTACTGTTCTTGTCCGATTTGTGCATATAATATGTCAAAATGATCGTGGTGACATGTACTATGTTTTGTTCCATTGTGTCATGCATGTTTGAGTCCATCTAGAGGTCTTAATCTTCATGAGAAGAGTGCTACTTGTTATAAACTGCTGCTATTAGTTGTTTTCATGCCATGTTTGATATGTGATAACTTGATGCATGTTTATCCAAATGAAGCAAATGACATGTCCACATGTTCATCATGAGATGCTCTACCTGTTGGTTGCTTTAGTTTGCATGATAGAATTCATATTGCCATGTCTATCTCCTTTGCAAAAGTGCATGTGTCTGTTAGGTTTTTAAACTTGTTACGAGATGCCTAGTTGAGGAGCTCGTTGCTATTGATGTGGTTGTCCCCATGTTGCATGCTTATATGTTTTGGACTCCCCATCATGTGCTCTTTGCTGTGGTACAAACCACTTGCCATGTTATGCTTTGAGGTGACTTAAACATGCTCACAAACATGCCATGATAATATTGCTGTTT
The DNA here is from genome assembly GCA_902687465.1 of Secale cereale. NCBI lineage: Eukaryota > Viridiplantae > Streptophyta > Magnoliopsida > Poales > Poaceae > Secale > Secale cereale. Next base: position 267,709,754 of record LR738713.1, on the reverse strand, counting down.
TAACACTTAGTGAAATTTCACTAAGTCTGGAATCTGTAATATCCGGATGCTATGTTTGCTTGTTGTCCTAGGCAAATCCATGTTAGTTTTGGGGTGACTATTGATGATTCCTTGTTGTATATGTTGTTGTCTATCCATTCATGTCCTCACATGCTCTTTTGGGTGGCTGTAGCATATTTAACTCTTGTTCCCAAGTTGCTATAAAATACTGCTGTCAGGTTTTGTTGTCATGTTCAAAATGTTGTAGCTTGTTGCTATTGATCCATGCCTCCTATGGAGATGCTCCAATGGAGTTGTTTGCTGTAGGATATGTCTACTTCATGTCCATACTTTTTGACATGATGTTTGAGTGCTGTAGAGTATATATTTCTTGCTCCGAAGTTGCTATGTGGTTGTTAATTTCAGCTTTGCATTGTTTCTTGTTTCGGGTGCATCCTTTTAGTCCGTTGCTCCGTTTTGAGCAAGTCCTACATGAAACTTGTGTGGTTTTGCATGTAGATTCATAATATCATCTTGTTAACATGTTTTGAAGTATCTTGCTTGTTGCATATTGTCATGTTCCTTGTGCTGTATCTCTGTGTTTCCTATGTTGTCTTGCTGTGCATCCTAAGTGTATCTTCAGTGCTTCCTTAGTGCATCAGCCATGCATCCTGTGGTTTGTGCATTGCATCTTGTTTGATTTCGTGCCTCGTGTGTTTTGTGTTGAGTAGAGCCGGAAGCCGAGACCGAGTACGAGAACGAGGTTACTACCGAGGTTGAGAACGAGGAGCCCTCTTACGATCCCATCGATGACTCAACAGGCAAGATGACCTGACCGAGATATCATTATTATCTTTGCCTATTGCTAGAAGTTTCGCTCTTTAGCTTATTGCCTCGATGCCCATGTTTGTCTGTCAGCCTCCTATTGTAACCATGAATCTGTTTAACCACCCAACCTATGCAAACCTTTGATTGGCTACGTAGGCATCGCTCAGCCCCTCTTATAGCATTGCTAGTTGCAGGGGAAGATTTGAAGATTCTTGCTTCATGTTGAAGCTTGTTGGGATATCACACTATATTAACTCTTTAATTAAATCATCTATATATTTTGTAATGGGTGGAAGGCTAAGCCTCTTGCTTTGTGATTTGTTCCACTCATGCCGCCTTAGGAACCGTATAAACCGGTGTTATGTTCCTTGATTATGCGTTTCTCACACGGTTGGGGTTATGGGACCCCCTCGATAAACCGCTTAGCGTTAAGGCTTTTCCAGCAAGTCCCACCATTGGTACTCCATTTTCCTAATAACTAAAAACTTGCATAGGGACTAGCTATCCCTTTTTATTTAATCAACCACCCCGGGCCAGTGCTACACATGAGTGTTGGTCCGAACCAAGCAGATTGCAGGGCCGCCATGGGGAAACCCGAGGTATTTGGTATTCACCTGTAGGATGACTCATCCGGTCGTGGCCTGAGACTAGATACGCGCGGCTACTGTCAGGGTGTCGGCACGCCGGGAGGATTTGCTGGATTAGTCTTAACTTAGTTGGAGTATCTTGAGCACGGGATTCCGAGGATACTCGTGCCTTCCCACCTTGGAGTTGCGACTCCGCGGATCGTGGGCTTGTCATGGGCCAAGTTGGAACACCCCTGCAGGGTTTTGAACTTTCGAAAGCCGTGCCCGCGGTTAAGTGGCAGATGAGAATTTGTTAATATCCGGTTGTAGAAAACTTGACACCATGTTCAGAACACACTACCAGCATGAGTACCGTGACTGTCATTTTCCGAAAAGGGGTTCGGGAAGTGAACACGGTGGGGTTATGTTTGACATGCTTAGTGATGATCACTTCGTGATCATCTTTTGTCCGCGGCACTTCTCTTCTCGCTCTTATTTACGTAAGCTAGTGCTAGTGCAGCTGCAGCCTTTTGTTCTTTCTTCAGCCTTGTTCCACACCCAAGGCTTAGATAGTCGTGTTACCCGGGAACGGGATTGCTGAGTCCTCTGTGGCTCACAGATTCTACACCACACCAGATGCAGGTACTATGGTGAGCTATTTAGGTGACGGCACAGAGCTATACTGGGAGTACGACGAGGAACATAGCCGTTACTATGTGCACTACCCCGATGATCAGTAGTGGTTTCTATTAGGGGCAATTCACACATGTGGCTTTATGAATGTTTGGTATCTTTCATTTGGATCTTCACCCGTAGACGGGTTGTGATGTTATTTGAATGATGTTTTGCTATGTAATGAATTGTGTGATGTGGCGAGTGTAAGCCAACTATCTCTTTTGTTTTCCATCCCCATTTTTACATGAGATGTGCAAAGATACCAAACTTGAGATCATTCCAGAATGGGCTTATACCTTTAAGTCGTGCCTCGACACGTAGGAAGTATAGTCCTATCCTGGGCATTACAAGTTGGTTTTCAGAGCCTTCTCCGACCTAGAAGCCCCCACTGATTGATCGAATCATTGATGGTTGAGTCTAGGCACACACTTTAAAATGTTTTGAGTCCTATATATATATCGGAGCGTATGTTTTCTTTTGCTCCTCATCTCTTTTCACTCTGGTGAGGACTCCTGACGATTACTCTTGCCTCTTCTACTCTCAAAAATTGCACCAATTTTTTTTAGGAATCTCGTGAGTATTGTTTGGATTGTTCCGATGTCTTTGTGACGAGAACATTGTTCTTGATGCCTCCTGTCATTTAGGGGTTGTGGCAGTGTCCTGGGGAGTTGAGCTCTGAGGTGTTGTCGTCACAAATCCATCGCATCAGTTCTGGAATACTTAAGACGGCTGACATAGAAAACTCTCCTATGCGGTTAGTGGCAAGATAACCCCGACATCACCCAGTACTGGGGAGGTAGTTCGGGAGTATTGCAATAGCTTGTATAGTAGATGCGTTTCGAAGGTCCGAGGTAGACGGTTTCCAGAAATAACTAGTTATGTGTTGAAGGATGGATACAGCTGGATGTAGGATTAGAGTTGAGTGCACGATGCTTCCCCTGTATCCCCAACACCTGATTGCATAACTAGAAACTTTCGGAAATTAATAGGTGGGTTCATCTAGTAGCTCGTAGGCATTCTTCCAACGAATGCATGATATGGAGTTCGGGGTTCTACATTGAGTGAAGTAGTTTTATGGCCGTTGTTCCGATCGGGAGTTGCATCTTAAAGGGTCCTTGGCTATGCTGATCCGGGGATTGCAAAACCCTTTCGTAACACGTTCCATAAGCTTTCAGCACGAATATGTCGAACGAAGCTTCTATCTTGTATTTGTTCTATGTGCACCTTGTTGTTTAATTTACCTTTTGTCTCCCAAGTGGCTTCTCGTGAAGATTGTTGTTATCATTAAACTGAGAATTTCATTCGTTCCTCTTGTTCGAATGATTCTTGTGAAGACTATGTTGCAATTCTAGCCGTTGTTTCAGCTTATATCTTCTTTCAATCAAATGGCTAATAGTGGTCATCTCTTTTAGGATGGCTCCTAAAAAGGTTCCCAACGCTAACCCAGAGGGTGAAGAGGTTCCTAATCGTCCTCCTTCACCTCCTCCTCCGTCTGAGGCCTGGAGAGCAATTATGCAAGTTACGAATGAGAACACCCAGATGCTTATGCAGATGATGCAGCATATTCAAGCAAATCAAGCAAATCAGGGTGCTCATGGGAACCAAGGCAATTTGTTCAACCAACAGCACTTTGCTACGCTCAACCAGTTCTTGGCAAATCAACCAAAGGCTTTCAGTTACTGCGTGGACCCTCTGGATGCTGAAGACTGGATAACAGATATCAAGAAGCATTTCGAGTGCAGCAATGTAAGTCCCGAGGACTATGTGAAGTTTGCAGCCTTCCAACTCAAGGACCAAGCAGCTGATTGGTGGCAGCAGTACAAAGACTCTATAGAAGGGCGTGTAATCTCCTGGGATGACTTCTGCAAGGATTTTCGCTCTCACCACATTCCAACAAGTGTCATCGAGGGTATGCGTGAGCAATTCCGCAACCTGAAGCAAGGCTCTATGTCTGTCTACCAATATAATGTCAAGTTCCAGAACCTTGCCCGCTATGCCAAGCAAGACATCCCAGATGCCAAGAGCAAGATCTATCAGTTCCGTGGTGGTCTGAAGGATGAACTCCAACTAGCTCTCACCTTGTTCGAGCCTGATGAGTTTGACAAATTCTATAACATGGCACTTAAGCAAGAGGCAGCCCAGCTCAAGATGGAAGCTTCCAAAAAGAGGATCAGAGATGCTGTTCACTCCTCCTCTTCTTCTCAAGTGGTCGCGAAGCAACAGAAGTTTTGGCTTCCACCTCCTCCAGTGATCCGAGCTCCCTACAACAACAACAAGAAGAACTCTGGTGGCCGTGCTTTCTCCCACCCACCCAACCCAAGCAACCAGTCAAAGAATCAGTTTCAAGCTTCCAAGTCAAGTGCTCCTCATTTCCGTCCTCTCTCAGAAGTGGTTTGCAACAAGTGTGGCAAGAAGGGTCACTATGCCAACAAGTGTACTCAAAGGCGCCTTCCGCCTCCTCCACCTGTCAGCACCGCTATTGTCAAGCATGATCCCAAGGTTGCAAGAGTGAATCTGATGAATGCAGCTCAAGCAGAGAAATCTTCAGATGTGATACTTGGTAACCTCTTAGTTAACTCTATTCCTGCAAAATTATTGTTTGATTCTGGTGCATCTCTCAGTTTCATATCAAGGCCATTCTTTACCAAGCATAATTTCACTTCAGCCTTTCTGGATAAGAAGTTGCAAATTTGAGGGCTCCGAATGTATCTATTCGCATGGGTGATTACCGCTTTCTAGCTTCTTCGGTGGTTCTCGGCAACTCCGACATTGACCTTATTTTTGGGATGGATTGGCTTTCTTAGAATGATGCTCACATCGATTGTGCAAATAAGAAAGTCAAGATTACTCATCCTAACAAAGACGTGATTATCTTCGCCTCTCGAGATAACACAATCAGGCTATTCTCTCTCAATGACAAGGGCGAGATTAATGACATCTCTCAAATTCCGGTGGTTAACGAATACGAAGACGTTTTTCCTGAAGAGCTTCCAGGCATGCCTCCGCATCGTCAAGTTGAATTTGTCATTGAACTCGAGCATGGTACTGAGCCAGCATGCCGGCGTCCGTACAAGCTCTCCCCTGAAGAGTTGAAGGAGTTGAAGAAACAGCTTGATGAACAAGAGCGTATGGGTCTGATCAGGCCTAGCACATCTCCTTGGGGCTGTGGTGTCTTATTTGTCAAGAAGAAGGATGGCACGGAGCGCCTTTGCGTTGATTACCGACCATTGAACAAGAAGACAATAAAGAACAAGCATCCGCTCCCCAACATCAATGAATTGTTCGAGCAGCTCAAAGGAGCTAAAGTGTTCTCTAAGCTCGATCTCCGAATGGGTTATCACCAAATTCGCATTCGTGAAGAAGATATCCACAAGACTGCCTACAGAACAAGCTACGGCTCATATGAGTATACAGTCATGTATTTTGGCCTCGCTAATGCTCCACCTACCTTCTCGAGAATGATGCACTACATTTTCAACCCCTACACCAACGAGTTTGTGCTTGTGTATCTGGATGACATCTTGGTATTCTCCAAGAATGAAGAGGATCACGAAAAGCACCTCCGTCTGGTTCTCGACAGACTCCGTGAACATAAGTTCTATGCCAAGTTCTCCAAGTGCGAATTCTGGCTCGATAAGGTCTTGTATCTCGGCCATATCATCTCCGCTGACGGTATTGCGGTCAACCCCGAGAAAGTTGAAGCGATTGTCAACTAGGAACCTCCTCAGAACGTCAAGCAACTCCGAAGCTTCCTTGGTCTTGCTAGCTATTGCAGAAGGTTCGTTGAAAACTTCTCCAAGATTGCCAAGCCTCTCTCAAACTTGCTGCAGAAGAATGTCAAGTACAACTGGTCTCCGGATTGTGATGTGGCATTCAAAACTCTCAAAGAAAAGCTCATCTCTGCTCCAGTTCTTACCCCTCCAGATAAGTCCAAGCCCTACGAAGTATTCTGTGATGCTTCTCTTCAAGGACTTGGTGGTGTGCTAATGCAGGACAAGAAGATTGTGGCATACACTTCTCGTCAATTGAAGCCAAGTGAGAAGAACTACCCCACTCATGATCTCGAGCTAGCAGCTGTGGTACACACTTTGATCACGTGGAGACACCTTCTGTTGGGCAGAAAAGTCGACATCTTCACCGATCACAAGAGCTTGAAGTGCATCTTCACACAACCGAACCTGAACCTCCGCCAGACTCATTGGGTTGAAATGATCCAAGAGTATGATCCAAGCATCAAATACACACCTGGCAAGGTCAATGTCATTGCAGATGCTTTGAGCAGAAAGGCATATTGCAACAGTCTCCTTATCAAGCCGTTTCAGCCTGAGCTTTGTGAAGCTTTCAGGAAGCTCAACCTCCAAGTTGTTCCGCAAGGCTTTCTTGCAAATCTTCAAGTTGCTCCTACCTTGGAAGATCAGATCCGTGAGGCCCAACTCAGTGATGCTATGGTGCAGAAAGTGAAACATGGTATTGCAAAGGGTACTCCCAAATACAAGTGCTATCGTGTTGATGAGAGAGATACCTTGTTCTTTGAGGACAGACTTGTGGTTCCCAAAGGTGATCTCAGGAAGCTCATAATGGACGAAGCACATAACTCCCTCCTATCGATTCATCCTGGAAGTTCCAAGATGTACCAAGACCTCAAGCAATCTTACTGGTGGACTCGCATGAAAAGGGAGATTGCCCAATTCGTGAATGAATGTGATGTCTGCAGAAGAGTGAAGGCAGAGCATCAATGTCCAGCCGGTCTTCTCCAACCTCTTCCTATTCCCGAGTGGAAATTCGACCACATTGAAATGGATTTCGTCACTGGCTTTCCCAAGTCCAAGAAAGGGAATGATTCTATCTTTGTGGTGATTGACAATCTTACCAAAGTCGCTCACTTCCTTCCAGTCAAAGAATCCATCAGTGCAGCTCAACTAGTAGAGTTGTACACTTCCAGAATTGTGTCCTTACATGGCATTCCTCAAGTTATCTCATCAGACCGTGGAAGTTTGTTCATTTCCAAGTTCTGGGACTCCTTTCAGTCTGCCATGGGCACTAAGATCCGTTTCAGCACTGCATTTCACCCTCAGACTAGTGGTCAAGTCGAGAGAGTGAATCAGATTCTAGAAGACATGCTCAGAGCTTGTGTCATCTCTTTTGGCATGAAGTGGGAAGATTGCCTTCCATTTGCCGAGTTCTCTTACAACAACAGTTTCCAAGCAAGTGCAGGCAAAGCTCCGTTTGAAATCCTCTATGGCAGAAAGTGCCGTACCCCTCTCAACTGGTCCGAGACTGGTGAACGTCAACTTCTTGGCAATGACTTGATCTCAGAAGCCGAAGAAATGTGCAAAGTCATACGTGAGAATATCAAGGCCGCTCAGTCGCGTCAGAAGAGCTACTATGATGGCAAGCATCGTGATTTGGCCTTCAACATTGGGGCTCATGTCTATCTCCGTGTTTCTCCTATGAAAGGCACCCAAAGATTCGGTATCAAAGGAAAGCTTGCTCCTAGATATGTGGGCCCTTTCAAGATCCTTGGCAAAAGAGGCGATCTAGCCTATCAACTTGAGCTCCCTTCCAACTTTGCTAATGTTCATGATGTGTTTCATGTGTCTCAACTCCGCAAGTGCTTCAAGACACCTGAACGCACCATTCCGTTTGAGGAGATTGATCTTCAACAAGACTTGTCTTACCGAGAGTACCCCGTTGCTATTCTCGAAGAAACCGAGCGCAAGACCCACAACAAGTCAATCAAGTTCTTGAAAGTCAAGTGGTCACACCATACCGACCGAGAAGCTACGTGGGAATGAGAAGATCACCTTCGTTCCGAGTACCCTTCCTTCTTCCAGTCCTAGATCTCGGGACGAGATCTTTTCGTAGTAGAGGAGAGTTTGTAATGCCCCGTATGTAAAAATTTCCCCTTTTGGCAATATACAAACTTTGGCTTCATCAGTTCCATTCCGGGTTCTTCGTCTTTTCGGGTTTTCGTCGTTTTGTCGTGTGCGTGCGTGCATTTCATCCATGTCATGTTGTCATGTGTATTGCATTGCATTTGTGTTGTCTTTTGCATCCGGTCCCACTAGTCTCTTCCCGTTGTCCGTTTCGAGTTCGGACGCTCTCACACGTGCCCGTGGCTTCCCCGAGTCCTTCTTTCGTGCTTGGGCGTGTAACGTTTCCGGAATGGCGTGAGACTTGTCGTGCGATGTTGTTTTGATACGTGTAGGCCGCCTGTCAATTTTCGTCGCGTTTGATACTCCAACGGGTAACCTCGTGGGCTAAAAGTACCTCATCTTTGAGGCCCAAGACCCCCTCCACAACAGCCCAACAACCCAGCTCAACCCTTCCCATCATCTCGGCCGTTGAATTGTGATCGCGTGGCCGAAAACTGTTCCCCATTTGGAGTCTCCTAGCTCCTTGTGCCTATATAAACGCCCCCCCTCCATTTTTGCGTCCAAAACCCTAGTGCTTCCACCGCCGCCGCACAGTGCTTCCACCGCCGCCACACAGTGCTTCCACCGCCGCCGCACAGTGCTTCTACCGCCGCCGCACGGGCTCGCAGGCCCAGCGCCGGCCCGCAGCGCCGCCGATCTGGGCCGAGCTCCCAGCCGCGTCGCGCTCCCTCCTCCGCAGTGCCGCCGGTGCCCCGCGGCCCGCACCTCCGCTCCGCCGGCCAGCCGCCGGCCAGGAGGACCCGCCGCCCTTCGACCAACCCGCCGCCGCGCCCTTGCAGATCGCCGCCGCCCTTCGAGCTGACCGCCGCCTCGGCCCCCCTCGCCGCCGGCCCTCACCACCACTCACCGCCGGCCGTCGTCTCGCCGGCCACCCGCAAGCCTCCGGCCGACGGGATCGAGGGCACCGCCGCTTCGAAGCCAGTCGGATCGATCGATCCAGATCGCCGCCTGTGTCTGGAAACCCTAGCGGGTCCGACCCGTTGACCACCGCAACCCGCGCGCCCGCTCTGTTTGACCAGACCCGACCCGGTTGACCCGATCCAGCAGGTTGACCCCCTCGTTTTTCTTCTAAGTGTTTTAGATTTTCCTTGTCTGATGCATTTTTGTGATGAGGATAACTTTTACTGTGCTTGTCCGATTTGTGCATATAATATGTCAAAATGATCGTGGTGACATGTACTATGTTTTGTTTCATTGTGTCATGCATGTTTGAGTCCATCTAGAGGTCTTAATCTTCATGAGAAGAGTGCTACTTATTATAAACTGCAGCTATTAGTTGTTTTCATGCCATGTTTGATATGTGATAACTTGATGCATGTTTATTCAAATGAAGCAAATGACATGTCCACATGTTCATCATGAGATGCTCTACATGTTGGTTGCTTTAGTTTGCATGATAGAATTCATATTGCCATGTCTATCTCCTTTGCAAAAGTGCATGTGCTTGTTAGGTTTTTAAACTTGTTACGAGATGCCTAGTTGAGGAGCTCGTTGCTATTGATGTGGTTGTCCCCATATTGCATGCTTATATGTTTTGTACTCCCCATCATGTGCTCTTTGCTGTGGTGCAAACCACTTGCCATGTTATGCTTTGATGTGACTTAAACATGCTCACAAACATGCCATGATAATATTGCTGTTTTAACACTTAGTGAAATTTCACCAAGTGTGGAATCTGTAATATCCGGATGCTATGTTTGCTTGTTGTCTTAGGCAAATCCATGTTAGTTTTGGGGTGACTATTGATGATTCCTTGTTGTATATGTTGTTGTGTATCCATTCATGTCCTCACATGCTCTTTTGGGTGGCTGTAGCATATTTAACTCTTGCTCCCAAGTTGCTATAAAATACTGCTGTCAGGTTTTGTTGTCATGTTCAAAATGTTGTAGCTTGTTGCTATTGATCCATGCCTCCTATGGAGATGCTTCAATGGAGTTGTTTGCTGTAGGATATGTCTACTTCATGTCCATGCTTGTTGTCATGATGTTTGAGTGCTGTAGAGTATATATTTCTTGCTCCGAAGTTGCTATGTGGCTGTTAATTTCAGCTTTGCATTGTTTTTTGTTTCGGGTGCGTCCTTTTAGTCCGTTGCTCCGTTTTGAGCAAGTCCTACATGAAACTTGTGTGGTTTTGCATGTAGATTCATAATATCATCTTGATAACATGTTTTGAAGTATCTTGCTTGTTGCATATTGTCATGTTCCTTGTGCTGTATCTCTGTGTTTCCTATGTTGTCCTACTGTGCATCCTAAGTGTATCTGCAGTGCTTCCTTAGTGCATCAGCCATGCATCCTGTGGTTTGCGCATTGCATCTTGTTTGATTTCATGCCTCGTGTGTTTTGTGTTGAGTAGAGCCGGAAGCCGAGACCGAGTACGAGAACGAGGTTACTACCGAGGTTGAGAACGAGGAGCCCTCTTACGATCCCATCGACGACTCAACAGGCAAGATGACCTGACCCATATATCATTATTATCTTTGCCTATTGCTAGAAGTCTCGCTCTTTAGCTTATTGCCTCGGTGCCCATGTTTGTCTGTCAGCCTCCTATTGTAACCATGAATCTGTTTAACCACCCAACCTATGCAAACCTTTGATTGGCTACGTAGGCATCGCTCAGCCCCTCTTATAGCATTGCTAGTTGCAGGGGAAGATTTGAAAATTCTTGCTTCATGTTGAAGCTTGTTGAGATATCACACTATATTAACTCTTTAATTAAATCATCTATATATTTGGTAATGGGTGGAAGGCTAAGCCTCTTGCTTGGTGATTTGTTCCACTCATGCCGTCTTAGGAACCTTATAAACCTGTGTTATGTTCCTTGATTATGCGTTCCTCACACGGTTGGGGTTATGGGACCCCCTCGATAAACCGCTTAGTGCTAAGGCTTTTCCAGCAAGTCCCAACATTGGTACTCCATTTGCCTAATAACTAAAAACTTGCATAGGGACTAGCTATCCCTTTTTATTTAATCGACAACCCCCGGGCGAGTGCTCCACATGAGTATTGGTCCGAACCGAGCTGACTGCGGGGCCGCCTTGGGGAAACTCGAGGTATTTGGTATTCACCTGTAGGATGACTCATCCGGTCGTGGCCTAAGACTAGATACGCGCGGCTACTGTCAGGGTGTCGGCACGCCGGGAGGATTTGCTGGATTAGTCTTACCTTAGTCGGAGTATCTTGAGCATGGGATTCCGAGGATACTCGGGCCTTCCCACCTTGGAGTTGCGCCTCCGCGGATCATGGGCTTGTCATGGGCCAAGTTGGAACACCCCTGCAGGGTTTTGAACTTTCGAAAGCCGTGCCCGCGGTTATGTGGCAGACGGGAATTTGTTAATATCCGGTTGTAGAAAACTTGACACCATGTTCAGAACACACTACCAGCGTGAGTACCGTTACGGTCATTTTCTGAAAAGTGGTTCGGGAAGTGAACACGGTGGGGTTATGTTTGACATGCTTAGTGATGATCACTTCGTGATCATCTTTCGTCCGGGGCACTTCTCTTCTCGCTCTTATTTACGTAAGCTAGTGCTAGTGCAGCTGCAGCCTTTTGTTCTTTCTTCAGCCTTGTTCCACACCCAAGGCTTAGATAGTCGTGTTACCCGGGAACGGGATTGCTGAGTCCTCTGTGGCTCACATATTCTACACCACACCAGATGCAGGTACTATGGTGAGCTATTCAGGTGACGGCACAGAGCTATACTCGGAGTACGACGAGGAACGTAGCCGTTACTATGTGCACTATCCCGATGATCAGTAGTGGTTTCTATTAGGGGCGATTCAGACCTATGGCTTTCATTTGGATCTTCACCCGTAGACGGGTTGTGATGTTATTTGAATGATGTTTTGCTATGTAATGAATTGTGTGACGTGGCGAGTGTAAGCCAACTATCTCTTTTGTTTTCCATCCCCATTTTTACATGAGATGTGCAAAGATACCAAACTTGAGATCATTCCAGAATGGGCTTATACCTTTAAGTCGTGCCTCGACACGTAGGAGGTATAGTCCCATCCTGGGCATTACAAGGAGGCCTTGAGGGTATCCCGTAGGATCTTCTCTGGAATGGAGGTCTTGTATCCGTGTGGATCTTCTCCGTAGAGGGGTCGCGGTCACTCTTGAGGAAAATAACCACTAGGTGGATGAGCAAAGCTCTAGATTTTGAGCTATGACAATTCAAACCCTAGAAAGTATGGGTGGAGTACTATAAATAAGCTAGGAGGGGCGAAGGGGTATATGGGCCTCGGCCCAAAGTCATGCACATAGGCACGGTCCGGATGATTCGGATGTTAGTCCGGATGATCCGGGCTTCGGGGGTCCGGATGATCCGGGGCGGCGTCCGGATGATCCGGCCTGGTCTTTTCTGCAGCACGAGCTCCGGATGTCCAGGTCCTGGTTCGGATGTCCTCGCACAGCCGGATGATCCGGGCTGGGGTCCAGATGATCCGGCTTCGGTGAAAGAGCTGCAAGTGTCGAGGTGCGCATTATACGGATTGTCCGGGATGGGGTCCAGATCATCCGGGCTCTACCCGGATCATCCGGGTCTCTGTCCGGATCATCTGGCCAGTCTGGGACTTGGTAGATTTCTCCTCCGTCTTCCTTCTTCGATTCCTCTTGTTCCTTCGTTTCTCCATGGTCGTTCTCGAGGTGCCTGAGTATGCATAGAGTTTCCGATGAGGGTAGTAGACATGTCTCATGTGAATCAAAATGAATTGAGAGAGGAGTAAAGTCACCTCAGTCTCGAGAGCTTGTACACGAGCACGTGTCATGGGTCCACTTGGCACTAGGTGAGACGATGGTAGGTCCATGGGGATGACCTTGGGATGCTCCGCATCATCTCCCCTCCCTTGAGAAAGATCCGACCTCGGATCGAAATCTTCATCACCTTGGAAAGGAGAGAGATCCTTGACGTTGAAGGCATCGCTCAGGTTGTACTTGTCGCGTGGAATGTCGATCTTGTAGGCATTGTTGTTGTAGCGTGCTAGCACCTTGAAGGGTCCGTCTGCTCGAGGTAGTAGTTTGGACTTGCGCTCGTTGGGGAAACGGTCCTTGCGAAGATGCAGCCATACGATATCTCTCGGGTGGAACAATATTGGTGTGTTGTTGGCGTTGAGCTTGGAGGTGAGCCGATGTACTTGCCGCTCGATCGTTGCCCTTGTATCTTCATGCACCTTCTTGAGATAACTTGCTCGTGCACTTGCGTCCATGTTGATGCGCTCTTGTAGAGGTAGAGGTAGGATGTCCAATGGGGACAACAGGTTGAAGCCATAGACGACCTCGAAGGGGGACTTGCCGGAAGTCGAACGTCTTGCGCAGTTGTAGGCGTACTCGGCGATGGGCAAGCATTGCTCCCATTGCTTGATGTTCTTCTTGATCAACACGCGAAGAAGCGTCGAAAGTGTGTGGTTCGTCACCTCCGTTTGGCCGTCGGTTTGTGGATGATATGCCGAAAAGAAAAGGAGCTAGATGCCGAGTTTGATGCATAGAGTCTTCCAAAAGTTGCTCAAGATCTTGACGTCCCGATCCAACACAATAGTCTTGGGCACTCCATGTAGATGAATGATTACCCTACAAAAGAGATTTGCCACATGTGAAGCACCGTCGATCTTGTTACAAGGAATGAAATGAGCCATTTTAGAAAATCTATCCACGACAACAAACACAGAATCCTTTCGATTTTGAGTTCTAGGCAATCCAAGTACAAAGTCCATGCTAATGTCCTCCCAAGGTTGGTATGGAATAGGAAGTGGCATGTAAAGTCCATGAGATTGAGCTTTTGACTTAGCTTTGCGGCATGTAGAGCACCGGTTGGTGAGGCGTGAGACGTCATGGAACATCTTGGGCCAAAAGTAGTTCTTGGAGAGCGTAGCAAATGTCTTGTCGCGTCCGAAGTGTCCCATGGGTCCTCCTCCATGAGATTCCTGCAAAAGTAGCAAATGAAGCGAGGACTCGGGAATGCAAAGTTTGTTAGCTCTCGTAAGATATCCATCTTTTATGTAATATCGTTTCAAGAAGTGTGAGTCAAACACTTCGTATAAGGATTTGCAAAGACAGGATCATGCTCATACAAATATTTGATGTGCTCAAAGCCAATAACATTCAATTCGAGTTGGGTAACAAGCATGCATTTGCGGGAAGGCGCATGCACCACAACATTCTCTTTACCATTGATGTAACTTGATGACGTAAGGAAAAGACTCTATGAACTCAGTCCACTTAGCATGACGCTTGTTCAACTTAGTTTGACCCTTCAGATACTTGAGCGTCTCATGGTCCGTATGAAGAATGAATTCATGAGGTCTAAGATAATGTTCCCAAACACGCAAAACTCTCACCAAGGCATAGAGTTCTTTATCACAGATGGAGTAGTTAAGTTGCGCTCCGGATAGCATCTCGCTGAAGTACGCAATTGGGCGTTTTTCTCGGATGAGCACGCCACCTATACCGGTACCACTAGCGTCACAATGAATCTCAAATGGTTTGTCAAAGTTTGGTAGGGCAAGAAGTGGTGTGTGTGTAAGCAAGGTTTTTAGCTCATGGAACGCGATGTCTTGCGAATGACCCCAAATAAACGATGCGTTCTTCTTGCTCAAGGCATGGAGAGGAATAGCAATTGTGCTAAAGTCCTTCACAAAACATCGATAGAAACCGGCTAAACAAAGAAAGCTACGCACTTGTTGGAGATTCGTTGGTTGTGGCCAAGTTTTAATTGCTTCAATTTTAGTTTCGTCAACGTGAACACCTTGTGAAGAAACGACAAATCCTAGGAAGACAACCTTATCAACGCCAAAAGTGCATTTATCCATGTTAGCATATAAGTGTTCTTTCCGAAGGGTTTGCAAAACCATACGGATGTGTGTCACGTGATCCTCAAGCAACTTGCTAAAAACAAGGATGTCATCAAAGTGAACCACTACAAAGGTGCCTATATAAGGTCGGAGAACAAAATGCATGAGACGCATGAAAGAACCGGGCGCTTCCGATAAGCCCATCGGCATGACCAACCACTCATATAACCCAAACTTGGTTTTGAAAGCCGTTTTCCACTCATCACCCTCTTGATTGTGAATTTGGTAATATCCACTTTTAAGATCGATTTTTGAAAAGATGGTGGCTCCACATAATTCATCAAGCATGTCGTCTAAACGTGGCATAGGGTGACGATATCTAACGGTAATAGCATTTATCGAGCGACAATCGGAACACATGCAGAAACTTCCATCTTTCTTAGGCACGAGAATAACCGGAACGGCACAAGGGCTTAAGCTTTCACGTATATGACCTTTGTCGATGAGTTGTTGTACTTGCCATTGTATCTTCTTGGTTTCCTCGGGGTTGACTCGGTAAGTAGCCTTGTTCGGAAGGGGTTTGTCGGGTATGAGGTCGATGCGATGTTTGATGCCGCGAAGTGGAGGTAGACTCGGCGGTAGCTCATCGGGAAAGACGTCTGAGGATTCCTGTAACAAGTGAGACAACACTAAAGGTAGAGGTGGTGCAGTGTTAGTAGGTTTGGCCTCCCCTTTGCATAAAAGGACAAGGTGAAAGACACTTGAAGAGTTCTCACACACTTCTCTCATCTCACTTTTGGTGGCGAATAACACTAGTTGTTTCTTGCCGCTCATCGTGGAGTCGCTCATATCTGGCTTGTGGCTCTCACTCTCTTTTTGGTGTCTCACTCTCTCACCATTCTCTCCATGTTGGTTTAGGTATGTGTTTGTCGGCGACTACTTGACTTGGTAACAATGGGCGTAGCACGAACTCTTTGCCCTTCATCTTGAAGCTATAATGGTTGGTCCATCCGTTATGGGTGACGCCACGATCGTATTGCCCTGGTCGTCCAAGAAGAAGGTGGCACACGGACATAGGGACCACATCACAATCAAGTGTGTCCTCGTAGGCGCCTATCTTGAAGGATACTTGCAAGGTGTGCTCGACGCGGAGAGTTCCGGCGTCGCTAAGCCATTGGACCTTGTATGTGTGAGCGTGCTTCGTCTTGATCAATTGTAGCTTGTCGCAAAGCTCTTCACTTGCCAAGTTATGACAACTTCCTCCATCAGTGAGAACCTTGATGGAACGTCCATTGATGCCGGCCTTGGTGTGGAAGATGTGACATCGTTGATCTTCGTCTTGATGATGTTGAAGTGTCAAGACCTTGGAGACAACGAGATTGGGACTCGAGTCATTGTCGCGAAACACTTGATGGTCTTCATCTTCATTCACTTGGTGATGCATAGCTACATGTTCAAGGGCTTCCATCTCATCGTCGCTCATTGAGTCATAGGATCCGTCTCATTGATGATCATGGTGCGAACGGTCTTGCACTCGAATGACTTGTGGCCTCGTCCTTGGCATTTGAAACACTTGATCGAACTCGTCTTGGAGTTGTCCTCACTTGGAGTTGTAGATGATGAAGCTCTTGGCTTGAAGTTGTTCGTAGACGGTGGACGACTAGATGTAGCCGCATTCTTGTAGCTTGACTTGTCACCGAAGCTTGTAGATGGCTTGGTAGAGGTAGAAGGTGCTGAAGTCGTTGTAGCATGGTTGTAGGAGCCGTAGTTCTTGGAGCCGAACTTGGATTACTTGCAGTCCTCTTGAACTTGTCGCTCCACTTTGGTTGCTTGGTGTACTACCTCGAGGAGATTCGTGTATGGTTGAAAGTCCGCAATCTTCTTGATAGGATAGTTGAGTCCATTCAAGAATCTTGCCATAGTTTTCTCTTCATCTTCCATGATGTTGGCTCTTATCATGGCAATCTCCATTTCCTTGTAGTACTCTTCAACCGACTTGGTTCCTTGCTTGAGGAGTTGCAACTTTTTGAACAAGTCACGGTTGTAGTGTGTTGGCACAATACATGCTCTCATGACTTCCTTCATTTGACTCCAAGTAGTGATAGGCGGTTCGCCTTTTTCTTCTCGTCTCTCAATGATTTCCTCCCACAAAATGAGAACATAGTCTTGGAACTCAAGGGACGCCATTGCAATCTTCTTTTCTCCATCAAAGTTGTGTAGGCGAAAGATCTTGTCAACTTTCAATGCCCATGAGAGGTAGTCTTCGGGATCAATGCTTCCGGAGAACTTTGGCATGGTGAATTTAAGCTTGCCATAGCGACGCTCTTCATTGTTTGCTTGCCTATTGTGAGGGCGGTCTTGATTTGGAGGATTGTCAACCTCATGGTGCTCTTGGCGAAGTTGATGCTCATTGTTATGTTATGCTTGCCGAGCTTGTGGTTCTTGTTGAGCTTGTTGCTCTTGTCGCGCTTGAGGAGGAACTTCTTGTTGCATTCGTGGTAGGTTACGCCTCTCTTGCATCTCATCTCGAAGGAACTCTTCTTGACGAATGATTCGATTGCGAGTTGCCACATTGCAATGTGAATCACGTAGGTCACGTTGCGCTTCAAGAGCTTGGGCTTCTCAGCGTTGTTGTGCTTGACGTTGAGCCTCGGCGTCTTGTTCTTCTTGGTGTTGACGTGTTCGCTCTTCTTGTTGTTGGCGTAGTCGTTGTCGTTCTTGCGCTTGCTCAAGTGTAGCTTGGTTTTGACGATGTCGACTTTCTTGCTCTTCAAATAGATCTTAGGAACTCTTGTCGTGAAGGGGGTTCCGGATGTCATGTCGAGCTTGACGCGCGGCTTGACGAAGAGTGTTTGATGTAGGTGTACTTGAGCCTGATGTGTAGTCGGTATGACGGCTTGATGTAGGGTGGAACCCTAGATGGCCGATCTTTCACGAAAAGGAGAGATCCCAAGGATGAACACGTGGTACACAAGGGAAAAACACAAGAGGGACGAGAAGAAACACTCAAATCAACATGTTTAGGTCACACAAATGCTAGATCCGGGTACACAAAGTGTGATACACAATACACGATCAACTAAGGACGATACAAGTGGCGGTAGTCATCTTCGTGAGGAGGTCTTGATGTTCTTCTCCATAAAGGAGGTCTTGAATCCAGTGGATCTTCTCTGAGGAGGCCGCAGTCTCGTAGGAGAGGAACCACTAAGGTTTTGGATGAGCTATCACAAATCTACCTAGGAAGGAGGAAGTCAACGAGTATATATTACATGGGCCTACGCAGTCGGGTCGGACGTCCGGTGGCTCGGGATGGACCGGACGTCCGGTAATCCTAGGATTTCCGCTAATTACGTTCTGTAGTTGGTGTCACAGACGTCCGGTGGCCTCCGGCATCCGATCGTCTAGGAGTCATCGGTCGTCCGGTGAACGTCGGACGTCCGGTGCCTGGGGGTGACCGGTCGTTCGGTAGGGGTCGGACGACCGGTGCCTGGAGCGTCTTCAGCCGCACTTCTTCCTGTTCCAAGCACTTGTTGATCCCGCCGCCTTGTCCATTGTGCAGAGCTGACCTGCGGCCTTCATCCAAGTACCTGAGTATGCATAGAGTTTCTGATGAGGGTAGAAGCCATGTCCCATGTGACTCGAGAGGAAATTGATAAAGGAGCGAGTTCACCTCGGCTTCGAGAGCTCTTGCACGGGCTCGTGTCATTGGTCCATTGGGCACTTGGTGAGTCAACGGTAGGTCCATGGGGATGACCTTGGGATGCTCCGCATCATCTCCCCTCCCTTGGGAAAGATCCGACCTCGGATCGAAATCTTCATCACCATGGAAAAGAGATAGGTCCTTGATGTTGAAGGTATTGCTCACGTTGTACTTGTCTCGTGGAATGTCGATCTTGTAGGCATTGTTGTTGTAGCGTGCTAGCACCTTGAAAGGTCCGTCGGCTCGAGGTAGTAGTTTGGACTTGCGTTCGGTGGGGAAGCGGTCCTTTCGAAGATGAAGCCATACGAGATCTCTCGGTTGGAACACTATTGGTGCCTTGTCGACGTTGCGCTTGGTGGCTATGCGTTGCACTTGACGCTCGATCGTTGCCCTTATATCTTCGTGCACCTTCTTGAGATAGCTTGCTCGTGCACTTGCATCCATGTTGATGCATTCTTGTAGCGGTAGAGGTAGGATGTCCAATGGGGACAACGGGTTGAAGCCGTAGACGACCTCGAAGGGGGACTTGCCGGTAGTCGAATGTGTTGCGCGGTTGTAGGCGTACTCGGTGATGGGTAAGCATTGCTCCCATTCCTTGATGTTCTTCTTGATCAACACGCGAAGAAGCGTCGAAAGTGTGTGGTTCGTCACCTCCGTTTGGCCGTCGGTTTGTGGATGATAAGCCGAGGAGAAGAGGAGCTTGATTCCAAATTTGGCGCATAGAGTCTTCCAAAAGTAGCTCAAGAACTTGACGTCCCAGTCCGACACGATCGTCTTGGGTACTCCATGTAGACGAATGATTTCCCTACAAAAGAGATTTGCAACATGTGAAGCATCGTCGATCTTGTTACAATGAATGAAATGAGCCATTTTAGAGAATCTATCCACGACAACAAACACCGAATCTTTGCCATTTTGAGTCCTAGGCAATCCAAGTATAAAGTCCATGCTTATGTCTTCCCATGGATAGTATGGAATAAGAAGTGGCATGTAAAAGCCATGAGATTGAGCTTTTGACTTAGCTTTGCGACATGTAGAGCATCTGTTGGTGAGGCGTGAGACGTCACGAAGCATCTTGGACCAAAAGTAGTTCTTGGAGAGCGTAGCAAATGTCTTGTCGCATCCAAAGTGTCCCATGAGTCCTCCTCCATGAGATTCCTGCAAAATGAGCAAATGAAGCGAAGACTCGGGAATGCAAAGTTTGTTAGCTCTCATAAGATATCCATCCTTTATGTAGTAACGTTCCCAAGAAGTGTGAGTCAAACACTTAACATATGGATTTGCAAAGAAAGGATCATGCTCATATAAATCTTTTATGTGCTCAAAGCCAATAACATTCAACTCGAGTTTTGTAACAAGCATGCATTTGCGGGAAAGCACATCCGCCACAACATTCTCTTTGCCTTTGATGTATTTGATGACATAGGGGAAAGACTCAATGAACTCACTCCACTTAGCATGACGCTTGTTCAACTTAGTTTGACCCTTGAGATACTTGAGAGTCTCATGGTCCGTATGAAGAATGAATTCATGAGGCCTAAGATAATGTTCCCAAACACGCAAAACTCTCATCAAGGCAAAGAGATCTTTATCATATATGGGTTAGTTAAGTTGCGCTCCGGATAGCTTCTCGCTAAAGTACGCAATTGGGCGTTTCTCTTGCATTAACACGCCACCGATGCCGGTACCACTAGCGTCACAATGGATCTCAAAAGGTTTGTCAAAGTTTGGTAGGGCAAGAAGTGGTGCGTGCGTAAGCAAGCTTTTTAGCACAATGAACGCGGTGTCTTGCGAAGGACCCCAAATGAAGGGTGCGTTCTTCTTGCTCAAAGCGTGTAGAGGCATAGCAATTGTGCTAAAGTCCTTCACAAAACATCGATAGAAACCGGCTAAACCAAGAAAGCTACGCACTTGTTGAAGATTCGTTGGTTGTGGCCAAGTTTTAATTGCTTCAATTTTAGTTTCATCAACGTGAACACCTTGGTAAGAAACGACGAATCCTAGGAAGACAACCTTGTCAACGCCAAAGGTGTATTTATCCATGCTAGCATATTGATACGGAGTATCCCATGATCATCCCCATGTTCACTCGACGAGACCTCAACTACACACAATTGGACACAAGGTTCACTCGCTCCTCTCTAAACCTCCACTTTCTACATGTGAGACATGCCTACTACCTCAAATATATGTGCTATGCATGTTCAGGAACACCCAAGGAGACCATGGAGAACCCAAGAACCAAGGCCAAGTGCGCGCGGAAGAGAAGGAAGAAGGGCCAGCACCTACAGGCCCCGGACATCCTGCCCCCAGGCCCGGACATCCAGCGCCCCGGACATCCGGGCCCTGGCCGGAAATCCGGCGCCACTATCCAGAAGACACCCGTGGCTCAACCCCTCCAGCCCGGACATCCGGCCCCTCGGCCCGGACATCCGGCGTCTCGGGAAGGCCCGGACATCCGCCCCCCCGCCCGGACATCCGGCCCCTGTCTGCGCACAGTGTATCGGGCTTGAGGCCCATGTATCCCTCTCCCACTTACCTCTTCGTGGACCTAGACTATATATACTCCTCCCCCTCCTCCATTTGAGGGTTAGCTTAGTGATAGCTCATTTGATACCTAGAGCTTTGCTCATCTAGTGGTTCATCTCCTTGTGAGTGACTGCGGCCCCTCTACGGAGAAGATCCACACGGATTCAAGACCTCCTTTACGGAGAAGACCCCAAGACCTCCTCACGGAGAAGAACCGGTTACCCTTTGTATCGTCCCTTGTTGATCATGGATCTTGTATCTCTTTGTGTTTCGAGAATCTAGCATATGTGTGACTTGTTCTTGTTGGTTTGAGTGATTCTCTCGTGTTTCCCCTCGTGTTCCCCTCTCGTGTTCTTCGTGTTCATCGTGGGATCCCCTCCATTTCGTGAAAGATCGGCCATCTAGGGTTCCGCCCTACATCATATGGTATCATGAGCCACGGTTTCTCATGAATTTGGAGCCTCCCCACCGTTTTCTAGCCTTGTTTTGTTGTGTTCTTCCCAAAATTCGAAAATTCCCCACCAAAAATAGCCCCAAATTTTTTTGTGATCTGTTGGTTTGATGAGATTTTGTTGATTTTGATCCGTGGATTTGCTTGGTTTCAAGTGGATCTAGCATTTCCCCAAGTTTCCCCATCTTTCCTCCACAAAATCGCTCAAATTTCGCCCCCAAAATCATCAAATTCTGCCCCCAAACGAGTTTGGAACTCCCGATTCAGATCTGGAATCGTCGGGCCGGACATCCGGGCCATAGGGCCGGACATCCGGGTCCCCGGCCGGACATCCGGCTACTGGAGGGCAAAATCGCTCAAGTTTCTGGACATCAGGCCCCGAAAATCCGGGCTCCACCCCGGATGTCCGACCCCTGGGAATTTCAGCCACCCGTGTTTCACCGTTTTGTCCATAACTAATTCATCCGGAGTCCGATTTTGACGTTCTTGAGCTCGTTTTGAAGCTCTTGACATCCCCCATAACACAAAAATACTACCATCATCATTTGACTCCATCATATTTTTGGGATTTTGGCATCTTTGCCTAGGGCTTCCGCCATATCATCCGCATAACCACCACCGACTTCCGCAACCTAACCATTTTGTCCCCCATAGCATTTGTGGTTGCTTGAGTAGTGATTTGAGTCTCCTAAGGTGTTTAGGCTACTTAGGGATCATTGCTTCTTCATCAACCACCACCACCACTTCCGCATAGCCCAGTCCACCATACATAGCCAACCCAACTTAACCAAATTTTTGTTCGAGCTTGTTTGAGTTGTGGCTTGTGTCTCCTATGGTGTTTCGGCTACTTAGGGACCGTGACTTCAACTCCGACATCGTGTATAGTCCATCATTCCACTTTCGCAACCACCACGGCATTGCCGCTACCACCATTTGATATTTGTCCTTGAGATTTTGAGTTGTGGTTTTTTTTCGTTTCCTAAGGTGTTTCGGCTAATTAGGAACGGGTCTACATCAAGAGCACCACCTCTCATCATCGACACAGGACGGTAACTTCGACGACATCATTGTATATTCCCTTGCAATTGCATTGTTAACCCCTAGCCCATTTTTGCGTCACTTACCTATCGAGACTAGCCATTTGAGTATTGCCGGCAACGTTACTTGTGCACATTAGTGATCATCGATCCGCCCTTCCATTGCATACATACCATATCATCTTGGTATCATCATATCATCCCTTGTGTCACAAGATTGTTCCCGCATATACACAATTGCTATCTTGGTTTGTGCATCGTGGCCATATACAAAAAAAAAGAGAATAATCTTTTAAGCAAAAAGAGAAAGACAAAGAAGCTTGTAAGCAAGAGCCATAGCATCATACCACATTGCATATAAGATTGTCATACTCGATCATTTCGGATCATACCACCGGAATACCATACACATAGCATACTTGGGATAGAAGTCGTTGCATTTTGCTTAGTAGGTTGTGCACAAGTTCGTATCCGCCTATTGTGCAATCGCGCTAGCGTCTCTCTAGTGTTGTGCAACACGAGCATTTTCGTGGATTCCACATTTTGGCTCATTCCTTGGTTGCACGACCCTATCTATCTATCCGTGTATGTGTTTCCGTGTGCCACACATATTGCTATTGGTCTACTTGTTTCACTTGCGAATTTGTGAATCTTTTTCAACTTTATTGACTCTTGCTAACATTTCACATCAATTTTTTTTGTGCCACTATCCTCACCGAGCTCCACCATAAGCTTTACTTGTGTAGGTGTGAGAAACCGACAAGAATTGGTACCAATTGTGCTATTTCCTTGTTCCACATTTTAGTGATCATTGATCCATCTTCAACATCGGTCAAGGTACATTTGGTATAGTTCTTCTCTTTCTCCCACTCATACTTGCTAGCGTCCTGTGATGGATAGGCAAGGCATTTCATCTCCGGTCTTCGACATCGACGGCGCGAACAAGGACATCCACGCGAAAACCATCGGACTACAACGAGAAATGCAAGAGTGCTTGGGCAACATCTCCATCGAACAACGACACTTCGAGACAAGGACAATGGCTTCCTTCGATGACATGTGCGACTCCTTCAACAAACAAATGGCGGAGCTCCAACACTTGGTGGTCGATTACAAGTCTTCTTCCCCTTCGTCATCCTCTCGGCGGCGACGTTCAAGTCACAAGTCTTCGGAGCGCAAACATGATGCAAGTGCAAGTCTTCCACGGCCACACCTCCATGGCGACCATCGACATCGTCATGAAGGGCAAGTCACCTCCAAGCATCATGTGCACGACGACGACGAACGACATCTACCAAGAGCTCAAGCACGACAACGACATCATCATCATGAAGATGCTCGACAAGCGCATATCTACAAGTCCGAAGAAGCTCTACATCACGCCAAGGCCAAGCTTCAAGAGCATAAGAGAAGACCGCGAGACAAGCACACCCAAGACGGAGCTACGGCTACAACCACCACTTCGGCATCTTCGCCAAGTGCTATCAAGGCATCTTCGCCTTCGGACGTACGACATCTTCGCCTACTGACCATGAGTTCGCCTACATCGACATCTCCAACTACAAGGCGAGCACCTATGAGCGAGGGTGACACTTCCATCTTCGGAAGCTCCCCACATCAAGACGGCGACAAGATGGTCGATCAAGGGCCATCCCCTTCGACTACGGCATTCACCTTTGGAGGCGGTATGGATGAGGAGACGATTGGAGTTGAGCATGGAGACATTTGCACCTACATCTCTCTGACACCCACATATGACGAGATGCCCCAATTAACATGTGAGGAGCGCCACCACCACATGAGTGACATGAGTGACTCCACCATATGTGACATTGAGTGCATTTCCTATGAGAGGATGAGTGTGACCACCACTAGCCCCACACATGAGAGCATGCCACACATCCTATGTGAGGTTGAGAGCCATTTGAGTGACTCCACCAACCATACGAGTGAGAGCATCCAAGAGGGAGTGAGTGAGACACACCACTTAGTGAGTGAGGTAGTTGAGAGGGCATGTGAGGCCACTATGATTTCTAACGACTTAACCTCTACTCCAAGTGTGTTTTCTTTGGTGCTAGGTCTCCTACATGACGAGGCGCCAATCCTCGACGAGTCCATCCCGCCAATGGAAAACCCGATGGCCATGGTGGAAAAAGATGCACCCCCCACATGGTACCATCAAGTTGCAACCTCACCTACAACACATGAGCGGAGCTCTAAAGGTAACATAGGTGATGGTGCTTCTTTCGTCCCACTTGTGGACTATCTTACCGATGATTGCTTGCATGATGTTGACACACCTATTGCCATGCTTCATGCTAGTGCGAACTCATCATGTCTTGACTTACCTATTTATGATGAATATGATGATGAGCATGTTGAGTTGCCTAGTTGTGATGCTATGCTCCATAGGATATCATGTGAAAATTCTTTTGGTCACATCATGTTTGATAATCCTTTGAGCTTGTCATATGCTATGAGTGAGATTTCTCATATTGTTTCATTTCAATCTCAACATAGTAACTATGCATGTCCCATTAAAGTAAATCCTATTTGCACTTGTGGCATAGATGACAAGATGATGGTCATTGGCTTGTGTTTCTCTTGCGATGATATTGCCATGCTTCCTTTACATGACTTGCGCAATTCATCTACTATGCCATGCCATGATCACATTGTTCCAAATATGCATTGCTTTGGATGTTGTCAATATTCTCCATGTGATGTTTCTATGCATGCTATTGCGGAGACCCCCATAGTTTCCTCATACATACTAGGAGATCTTGATGCATTCCATACCTTGCATGATTACCATGATTGTGTGCACCATATGCATTACATGAATAACAATGCTCTACCTACTTGTCATGATGCATTACACCATGTGAGTCCCCATTATGCTATACATAACAACAAACCTCTCATGATGGATGACATGTTTCTATATCCCGCGTCTCATTTGTTTGAGAATTGGATATTTTGTGCTAACCACCACACGCACGTGCGCATCATGATGGATGATGTGTACATATACCACGCACACACAATTTTTCCTTTGTGTTTGTTTTGTGTAGGTACTCATGAACACTTGTCAACCTCACAATCCCATGAGTTGACAAAACGAGCTCTTGAGAGCAACGACGATTTGGGATCCCGTGGATTGTCCCTACCACCGCTCTCTTCGCGCAACCACTACGCACATCTCTTTTACTTCGCTCTCACACGGCTATGGGCTATTTTCCACTTGTCACATTATGCCCATACTATCGTGTTCACTTTGCATGTTATGCCTCTTGCTATGATTTTGCCATGCAATTGTGACCCTTGCTTGCAATTACCCATGATTCACCATTATGATACTCCTATGTGTATTTGCATGCTTGGTGGAGATACTTGTAGCTACTACCATGATTTCTTTGTGCCCCATGCTATTGTCGATTCTTGTGTTGGGAGAGTCATGATATCCCGTTGCTATTTCCATATGGCCTCTCATCAACACATTGATGCTATTTTGCTCATATCTTGCTTTCATGTTTGTGCTATGCCATGTGCATTATTCATGCCTACAATTTGCACACATGACATGCTTGCCAGGATTACCTCTAGTACGTTGCATCTTCGCACTACTAGCTTGTTTGACTTGATCGCTAAGATTGCTTGCTATGTTGCATCACCCATGTTCCACTCTTACTTGCTTTCTTGGGTTGATGACATATATGTTCATGCCATTCACATGATTCACATTGATCATTGTCATTTGTCTCCACTAGTTGCATCTCTCATCCCTTGTATTGAGTGCAACAATGCTATGTTTGTTGATCTTGGAGACTTGGACACCATACTTGTGATGCATGCTTGCTTGTTTGAGCCTAATGCCTTTGGTTGTTATCGCATCATATGCTTACATGCCATGCCACTTTACCTTGTCCTTTCTTATGATAAGAATGATGCAAGCACTTGTTGGGTATTTTCCCTCATGAATGCTAGGTTTTGCATTCACGCTAAACTCATTTGTTTTTCCGAGTGTTTGTCATGTTCTTTCATTTTGAAGGATTCACAAGGCGGTGCCGTCATGCGACAACGTGGTCATGCGAAGGCATACATGATGTGCAACACCAAAATCTTCGAGAAATTCCTAAAGGTGAATTCCTTCTTTGTGAGCCATCCTCACTTATACATATTGGATGGGCCATACTTTCATTGTTGTTTCCTTCTTGTTGTCTACATGATACATCTACGGGATGGAGGACCGACATTGAAGATGGACCCTTTTGATGCACCTTTGGACCTTCACTCATGCCACGACATCGAGCATTGGTATATCAAAACTCCTTTGGCACATTGCACCAAAACCTTCATATTTGTTGATTGTGTGCTCACATGCCATGCTCCATGGACAAATCATACCCATGACAAATTTGCATCTTATGCATGGATTGACTCACAATATGGTTGCCTCGTTGCATCGTGTATTCCCATGTCATCCATGATATATGAGCTTGTGCATTTCCTTAGCAAATTTGTTGTGATCTTTCTTGATGGCATATTCATACATCATGATCATATTGTCCTCCATCAATTGCATGATAACATACACATATTGAGCATCCATTGCCATGTTCATGCTCTCGATAAACCATCACATTATGATATCATTTTGCATAATGGTTGCATTGATCACATTCACAACACCTTTGTGTGCACCACAAATGCATTCAACCACATGAATGCTTTACATATCATACTATATCATCTTGTTAATCTTCATGTACCTTGTCACACGGACTCATTCTTACATGATGGACACTTTGTGTGCGCTAACCATTGTATTTCCAAGTGTCCTTTGTGTTTGCTCATTTTGCATGTACCACATACCGGAGACACCTTGGAGTACTTGGATTGCAACATGCCCTCAACTTCGTCCAACTACAAGTCCGTTTACGACTACCGTTTCCATGGTGATGAGGTTTTTGATCGGAGGTCGGATCTTTCCCAAGGGAGGGGAGATGATACGGAGTATCCCATGATCATCCCCATGTTCACTCGACGAGACCTCAACTACACACAATTGGACACAAGGTTCACTCGCTCCTCTCTGAACCTCCACTTTCTACATGTGAGACATGCCTACTACCTCAAATATATGTGCTATGCATGTTCAGGAACACCCAAGGAGACCATGGAGAACCCAAGAACCAAGGCCAAGTGAGCGCGAAAGAGAAGGAAGAAGGGCCAGCACCTACAGGCCCCGGACATCCGGCCCCCAGGCCCGGATATCCGGCGCCCCGGACATCCGGGCCCTGGCCGGAAATCCGGCGCCACTGTCCAGAAGACACCCGTGCCTCAACCCCTCCAGCCCGGACATCCGGCCCCTCGGCCCGGACATCCGGCGTCTCGGGAAGGCCCGGACATCCGGCCCCCGCCCGGACATCCGGCCCCTGTCTGCGCACAGTGTATCGGGCCTGAGGCCCATGTATCCCTCTCCCACTTACCCCTTCGTGGACCTAGACTATATATACTCCTCCCCCTCCTCCATTTGAGGGTTAGCTTAGTGATAGCTCATTTGATACCTAGAGCTTTGCTCATCTAGTGGTTCATCTCCTTGTGAGTGACTGCGGCCCCTCTACGGAGAAGATCCACACGGATTCAAGACCTCCTTTATGGAGAAGACCCCAAGACCTCCTCACGGAGAAGAACCGGTTACCCTTTGCATCGTCCCTTATTGATCATGGATCTTGTATCTCTTTGTGTTTCGAGGATCTAGCATATGTGTGACTTGTTCTTGTTGGTTTGAGTGATTCTCTCGTGTTTCCCCTCGTGTTCCCCTCTCGTGTTCTTCGTGTTCATCGTGGGATCCCCTCCATTTCGTGAAAGATCGGCCATCTAGGGTTCCGCCCTACATCACATATAAGCGATCTTTCCGATGGGTTTGTAAAACCATACGGATGTGTGTCACATGGCCCTCAAGCGACTTGCTAAACATGAGGATGTCATCAAAATAAACCACTACAAAGACGCCTATGTATGGTCGGAGAACGAAATGCATGAGACACATAAATGAACCGGGCGCTTCCGATAAACCCATTGGCATGACAAGCCACTCATATAACCCGAACTTGGTTTTGAAAGATGTTTTCCACTCATCACCCTCTTGAATGCGAATTTAGTAATAGCCATTTTTAAGATCAATTTTCGAAAAGATGGTGGCACCACACAATTCATCAAGCATGTCGTCTAATCGTGGGATAGGGTGACAGTATCTAACGGTGATAGCATTTATCGGACGACAATCGGAACACATGCAAAAACTTCCATCTTTCTTAGGCACGAGAATAACCGGAACGGCACAAGGGCTCAAGCTTTCACGTACATGACCTTTGTCGATGAGTTGTTGTACTTGCCGTTGTATCTCCTTGGTTTCCTCGGGGTTGACGCGGTAGGGAGACTTGTTTGGAAGTGGTGTGCCGGGTATGAGGTCGATGCCGTGTTCGATTCCAAGAAGTGGAGGTAGACCCGGAGGTAGCTCATCGGGAAAGACGTCCGAGAATTCCTGCAATAATTGAGACAACATTAAAGGTAGAGGTGGTGAAGTGTTAGTAGGTTTTGCTTCCCCTTTGCATAAAATCACAAGGTGAAAGACACTCGAGGGGTTCTCACACACTTCTCTCATCTCACTTTTGGTGGCGAATAGTACTAGTTGTTTCTTGTCACTCATCGTGGAGTCGATCATATTTGGCTTGTGGCTCTCACTCTCTTTTTGGTGGCTCACTCTCTCCACATTCTCTCCACGATGGTTGGTAGGTAAGTGTTTGTCGGCGGCTAGTTGACTTGGTGACATTGGACGTAGCACGAATTCCTTGCCCTTCATCTTGAAGCTATAGTGGTTGGTCCGTCCATTGTGTGTGACTCCACGATTGTATTGCCATGGTCGTCCAAGTAGAAGGTGGCACACAGACATAGGGACCACATCACACTCAAGTGTGTCCTCGTAGGCGCCTATCTTGAAGGAGACTTGTACGGTATGCTCGACTCGTAGAATTCCGGCATCGTTAAGCCATTGGACCTTGTAGGGACGAGGGTGCTTCGTCTTGACCAATTGTAGCCTGTCGCATAGCTCTTCGCTTGCCAAGTTATGACAACTTCCTCCATCGATGATAACCTTGACGGAGCGTCCGTTGATGCCGGCCTTGGTATGGAAGATATGACATCGTTGGTAGTCATCTTGTTGAAGTTGGAGCGTCAAGACCTTGGAGACAATGAGATCGGGACTCGAGTCATTGTCGCAAAACACTTGATGGTCTTCTTCTTCATTCACTTGTCGATGCATGGCGACATGTTCAAGGGCTTCCATCTCATCGTCGCTCATTGAGTCATAAGATCCGTCATCGTTGATGATCATGGTGCGAACGGTCTTGCACTCAAATGACTTGTGGCCTCGCCCTTGGCACTTGAAACATTTGATGGAACTCGTCTTGAAGTTGTCCTCGGTTGGAGTTGTAGATGATGAAGCTCCTGGCTTGAAGTTGCTCGTAGAAGGTGGCCGACTTGATGTAGTCACATTCTTGTAGCTTGACTTGTCACCGAAGTTTGTAGATGACTTGGTAGAGGTAGGAGGAGCCGAAGTCGATGAAGCTTGGTTGTAGGAGCCGAAGTTCTTGGAGGTGAACTTGGAGTACTTGTAGTCCTCTTGAACTTGTCGCTCCACTTTGGTGGCTTGGTGTACTAGCTCGAGGAGATTGTTGTATGGTTGAAAGTCCGCAATCTTCTTGATAGGATAGTTGAGTCCATTCAAGAATCTCGCCATCGTTTGTTCTTCATCTTCCGTGATGTTTGCTCGTATCATGGCAATCTCCATCTCCTTGTAGTACTCTTCAACGGACTTGGTACCTTGCTTGAGGAGTTGTAGCTTCTTGAACAAGTCACGGTTGTAGTGTGTTGGCACGAAGCGTGCTCTCATGACTTCCTTCATTTGAGCCAAAGTAGTTATAGGAGGTTCGCCTTTTGCTTCTCTTCTCTCAATGATTTGCTCCCACCAAATGAGAACATACTCTTGGAACTCAAGGGAAGCCATAGCAATTTTCTTTTCTTCATCAAAGTTGTGTAAGCGGAAGAACTTTTCGACCTTCAATGCCCATGAGAGGTAGTCTTCAGGATCAATGCTTCCGGAAAACTTTGGCATGGTGAACTTAAGCTTGCCATAGCGATGCTCTTCATTGTTTGCTTGCCTATTGGGAGGGCGTTCTTGATTGGGACAATTGGCAATCTCATGTTGCTCTTGGTGGAGTAGATGTCTATTGTCATGGTGTACTTGCCGAGCTTGTGGTTCTTGTTGGGCTTGTTGCTCTTGTCGCGCTTGAGGAGGAACTTCTTCTTGCATTCTTGCTTGATGGCGCCTCTCTTGCATCTCATCACAAAGGAAATCCTCTTCTTGACGAGTATGTCGATTGCGAGTTGCCACATTGTGATGTGAATCACGTAATGCTCGTTGCGCCTCAAGAGCTTGAGCTTCTCGGTGTTGTTGTGCTTGACGATGAGCCTCGGCATCTTGTTCGTCTTGCTGTCGATGTGCTCGCTCTTGTTGTTGTTGGCGTAGTCTTTGTCGTTCTTGTGCTTGTTCAAATGTAGCTTGGTTTTGACGATGTCGACTTTCTTGCTCTTCAAATAACTCTTGGGAGCTCTTGTCATGAAGTGGATTCCGGTTGTCATGTCGAGCTTGACGTGCGGCTTGACGAAGAGTGTTCGATGTAGGTGTACTTGATCCTTCCGTGGAGACGGTATGGTGACTTGAGCGGCTTCATCTTTGAGAAGATGTGCAAGAAGAATGTCGGTTGTCTATGAAAGTCCGTAGCTCATCGAATTGAGTAGACATGTTGGTGTTGATGATGTCGAATTGCTCTCTCGTTCTTGCTGCAAATTGTCGCGCATCAGCGGCGACTTGCTCAATGTGTTCTCACATAGCTTCACTTTCTTGATGTAGAGCTCGTTGGAAACCGAAAAGATGTAGTTTGGTGACGTAGTTGTTCGATTCTTGAGGATCATCGAAGAGCAGGCTCGAAGATGTACTTGGCCTATCCACCATTGCAAGCAAGAGTGTGAGTGGGAGAAAGCAGAAGACAATACCAATTGTACCTTGACCGAAGTTGAAAATGGATCAATGATCACTCAACAATGTAACCCGGAAATAGCACTATTGGTACCACTTCGTGTCGATTCTCACACCTACACAAGTAAAGCGTTGAGAGGAGCTTGGTTAGGATGGTGGCACAAATTCAATGCAATTGTCAAAGTGACTCAATGATGTTGAAAATGATTCACAATTTGCTCATGCAACAAGTAGATCACAAGCAATAAGTAGCACACGGAACACACGCACGGATACATAGACGTGGTTGTGCAACCAAGGGTGAGCAAAAATGTGGAATCCACGAAAAATGCTCGTGTTGCACAACACTAGAGAGACGCTAACCGATTGCTTAATAGGCGGATAGGCACTTGTGCACGACCTATAAGAGGCAAAACGTAACGACTTCCTATCACAAGTATACTATGAGTGTGTGTTGTGCCGATGCTTGAGCACAAGATGATGTATTTCTATCTCATATGATCTCTTTTGATGCAAGGCGTATGATGCTATTTTCCTTTTGCTTATAAGCTTTGGATGGCTCTTTTGCTTAAAAGATTGTGAGCTCTTTCTTTCGCCACTTATGCATGCTTCTCGGATCAAGGTAGGTATTGTGTATGCGGATCACTATTGTGTCACACGGAGATATGATGATGTAGTATGCAAAATCTAGGACTATCACTAATGTGCACAAGTGTTGTGGCCCGACAATAATCAAATGGCTAGTCTCGATGGGAAAGCTACGCAAAATGGTCTAAAGGGTGACAAAGCAATTGGAAGGTAGAATGATAAAGCGTCGTCGATGTTACCATCCTTGTGGAGGTTGAGAGGTGGTCTTGTCGATCTCATTCCGTTCCAAGATAGCCGAAACACACAAGAAAACGGGAAAACCACAACTCAAATGATCCAAGACACAAATAGGTAATACCGTAGTGATTTTGGTTAGGCAATGGTGGTAGTGGAACGGTAGATGTGGGTGTATGAAAGGGTAGGTGGTTGCGGATGGTGGAACAAAACCGAGTAAGTTCAGTTTCGTCAGGGTTCGTCGGACGTCCGATGGATCGCCGGTCGTCCGGTCGCCGGACGTTCGGTAAGTCTCAGAAATCCGGTAAAAGCTTCTATATAGGATGTGCCGGTCGTCCGGTGGGTGACGGACGTCCGGTGCTTCGCGGGGTTCCGGACGTCCGGTAAAACGCCGGTCGTCCGGTGGGTCTGGGCTAGGGTTCGAGGTATCCGTGGACAAATTGGTCAAACTTGGCCGAATTTGTGGAAGAAAATTGGGGAAAAGGTGGGGAAAAGCTAGATCCACTCGTGGCACAACAAATCCATGGAACAAATTCAACAAAATCTTGCCAAATCAACATATCACAAAAAAAATTGGGGCTATTTTTGGTGGGGAATTTTCGAAATTGGGAAGAACACAAACAAAAACAAGCTAGAAAACAAGGGTAGGGGCTCCAATTTCGTGAGAAACCGTGGCTCTTGAAACCATAATGATGTTGGGTGGAACCCTAGATGACCGATCTTTCACGAAAAGGAGAGATCCCAAGGATGAACACATGGTACACGAGGGAAAAACACAAGAGGGACGAGAAGAAACACTCAAATCAACACGTTTAGGTCACACAAATGCTAGATCCGGGTACACAAAGTGCGATACACGATACACGATCAACTAAGGACGATACAAGTGGCGGTAGTCATCTCCGTGAGGAGGTCTTGATGTTCTTCTCCGTAAAGGAGGTCTTGAATCCGGTGGATCTTCTCCGAGGAGGCCGCGGTCTCGTAGGAGAGGAACCACTAAGGTTTTGGATGACTATCACAAAGCTACCTAGGAAGGAGGAAGTCAACAAGTATATATTACATGGGCCGACGCAGTCGGGTCGGGCGTCCGCTAGGTCACCAGACGTCCGGTGGCTGGGGATGGACCAGACGTCCGGTAATCCTCGGATTTCCGCTAATTACGTTCTGTAGTTGGTGTCATGGACGTCCGGTGGCCTCCGGTCGTCCGGTCGTCTGGGAGTCGCCGGTCGTCCGGTGAACGTCGGACGTCCGGTGCCTGGGGGTGACCAGTCGTCCGGTAGGGGTCGGACATCCGGTTCCCGTAGCGTCTTCAGCCGCACTTCTTCTTGTTCCAAGCACTTGTTGATCCCGCTGCCTTGTCCACTGTGCAGAGTTGTTCCACGGCCTTCATCCAAGTACCTGAGTTTGCATAGAGTTTCTGATGAGGGTAGAAGCCATGTCCCATGTGACTCGATAGGAAATTGATAAAGGAGCGAGTTCACCTTGGCTACGAGAGCTCTTGCACGGGCTCGTGGCATTGGTCCTTTGGGCACTTGGTGAGTCGACGGTAGGTCCATGGGGATGACCTTGGGATGCTCTGCATCACGACTTGAGCGGCCTCGTCTTTGAGAAGATGTGGATGAGGAGCGTCAGTTTACTATCAAACATCCATAGCTCGTCGAATTGAGTAGACATTTTGGTGTTGATGATATCGAATTGCTCCCGCGTGCGTGCTTTGAATTGTCGTGCGTCGGCGGTGACATGCTCAATTCGCTCTTGCATAGCTGCACTCTCTTGATGTAGAGCTCGTTGGACACCGAAGAGATGTAGTTTGGTGACGTAGTTGTTCGATTCTTGAGGATCATCAAAGAGTGGTGTCGCACCCTGCATTTTGTAACATGATATTTGTATCTTTGAAGCATGAAAATTTGGACCAGCAAAATTTTTTAGCATCATTTGGCTTTTATTTGGAATTGAGTTTTCTTCATTTGCTTTTTCATGTGCTCATTAAAGTCAACTATGACCTCTTGTAGATTTCATCCCCACACCCAAAACTTCTGCCCAATGATCATGCCAAGTGTTATATGACAGTATAGTATTTTCTTACAAAATTAATTTGGCCAAAAAGTATTTTATAAATTTAGTTTTCCAAAAACCCCTGAATTGAGATTTGCACTGCAAGTACTCGATTTAGGGTGAGAAAATTATTTCAAAAGGTTTATTTGAGACCTAGTAGTCATAGGACTCCCAGAAACCACAAAGGTAGAATTTTAAAAGTTTTTTTTCTATTTTATTTAAAAGCTTTTTCTTAAGGCCAGAAATGGTCTTTAATAGGGGAAAATTATTTAACTGTTTCAAAAATATTTGCCAAAATTCAGAGAGACTCATAGGACATATATTGTCCATATATAAGAGTTTCAACACTTGGTCATGTTCAAAATAATGGGCTAAACCCTCTAAAACCCTTTTTGGATATTTCAAGCTTTTGAAATATTTACAAAGGAAACTTTCTCCAAAAATTCCAGGGAAATTCTATCATGTCATATATGACATATTTGATGATCTTGCCAAGTCCCATGCCTTGGGAAGCAAGAAAACATCCTCAAACCCCTTCATAACCATTCTGTCCATATTTGAAGTTTGAGCAACTTTACATTGCCAAACTTGTCCAAATGCTCTCAAACTTGGTGCACATGATAGAATGACATAATAAGGCATCTAGGCTAAATGGCACAAGATTTCGAAAAGAGCAACTTGATCAGATCACCTCAAAACCCTTTGTGTTCAAATGCAAATTTGAACAACTTTACATTACCTACTTTTTATCTGGAGCTTCAAACTTTGTGGGCATGATCAATACCCCAAATGATGATGCTACACCAAGTGGTGCATCAAGGGGAGATGATTATCTTGACTCAATCAAGATGAAACTATTTCTGTTGATTTCTAGGGTTCACCAAAGTTACATTGGCTAGTTTCTCCAAATGAGCCCAAATTTGGTGAAGCACCCTATTTTCTAATGTCTTTCAACCCTGTCAAGTGCCATGTCAAGTGGACTTCATTTACTTGACCAAACACAGATCAAACACCTTCTGCAGAATTTCTAAAACCCTCAACTTGATCACTTTTTCTTTTCTCCATGGCCCCAACTTCTTACCACAGGCTCATTGAGTTACCAGCTACCTCCAGTAACTCCCCCAGCACCTCAGCTCCATGATTGGAGGGTGAAACCCCTGTTTTACCTTGCTGTACAGCAGGTTTCTACCATTTCACCAACACTCTCACTCTCTCTCAGCATCTCCAGGGCATCCAAGGCCTCATGCCATTTCTTTACTTCCCCCCTGACCTTCTAGACACTGCTGGACACGCTGGTTTTGACCGGAGCGGCGAGGGCACGATGATGCCAGCCATACGCACGCTCTGGGTCACGCTACAGTGCGCCCTGCACGGTGGCTCCAGCCAATCGCCGATCCCCGACAGCCTCGGGCCTCCCCCTCGCGCCAATCGAGGCGCCTCGACGTCCGCGACCTCCCCGGCGCTGCCCCCCCTCCTCCTGCGCCCTCCAGTGAACGTCGTCGCACGCGCACCGGCCGCCCGCTTCGGCCATTCTTCTGCTTCACACGCGCGCGCGCCTCTGACGCTCCCCCGCTCCTCCTCTCACCTCTACTGGGCGTGGAGCTCGTCCAGGAACTCCGTGGACTCACTTCCCTGGCCTCCCGTGCGCTGTAGCCTCGAGCCGGAGCTCGCCGGCGCACTGGACCACGGGTCTCCGTCGAGCCCCTATAAATAGGCCCTCCCGAGCTTCTCCAACACCACCACAAGCCTCACACCACTCCACTGATCCCCCCAGCACCTCGAGTTCAACCCCAGGACGTCCCAGTACTCGGGATCGACCGGAGCTCCGCCGCGTCGGGCCGCCGGTGATCTCGAGGTACGGGCCTCCCCTGACTCTCCTTCCACCCGTTTCGGAACCGCCGCACCTCACTGACCATTTCCCCCTCGTTTCCCCTCGCTGTGGCAGCCGGAAACAGCCGCAGCCACCACCCTCCGACGAGCTTCCGCCGTCCCACCTCGCCGCCGGTGAACCAGGACTCCCCGCCGTGCCGCACCACCACCACTGCAACCGCCACTCGACGCTGGTCACGTACCTGCCCTCCGTTGCCGTCGCCGTGGCCGGAATCCTCGCCGGTGAGCTCGCCGCCGCCGTGGCCGTGGGGTTAGAGATGACAGGCGGGCCCCGCCTGTCATCCCCCCACCTCTCTCCCCCTCCTCTGTGCCGCTGACCCACGGGCCCCGCCCGCCAGGTTTGAAAACCTGACGTGCGCGCGCAGGCCCCCGTGCGACCAGGCCAAACCATCTGGGCCGTGCACTGTGGCCTTCTCTGGCCCAGTGCACAGGACCCCTTTTACTTTTTCTTTTCTGTTAATGTTTTAAACATTTCTACAGAAAAGAATATTGATCCAAATTAAATATTTCCAACTCCTAAAATCTTTTAATATTCCAACCTATTTAATGGTACTACTTTCATTCAAATCCATGAAACTTTTCTGTACTGTTCAAATTTAAATTCAAATTTGAGCAGTATAACTCCTGTTCTAAAATCAATATATTCTATTCTGTAACTCCAAAACTCCAACTAAGATTTTTCCCCATCTTAGAAATCTCCCTAGTATTTTACAAAAATGAGTTGACATTTTTTTGAGCACTTTGATTTTTCTGTTTTATTTGTATTCTTATTTTCCCGTGGTTATTATGCGACGTATAGATCCCGTATTTGACGAAGTTGCTGTGGAAGAAGAAGGAGAAGGATTTGAAGACTTTGAAGACCAAGCCAATCCAGGCAAGCAGCCCTTTGACCATGATACACTTGTTCCTCGGAACCGTTTGTTTCCGATGCATGATGATAGGGTTACGATGGTAACCTAGTTGATTCCACCACATGATGCATGCTTGATCTTGATCTTGCTAAGTGCTAAATGACATGCAAATAGATGGTCATGATGCTTATATGATGCATGTGTGAGATGAACCCTCGTAGTTGAAATCTTTGCATGAACCCGTCGGGTGCCCCTAATGCCCGAGGGTGATGAAGTGATAGGTCATCACTTGAGAAAGAAGTGATGTGCCGGTAGATCATGTGCATGGTGGAATGATGGATTAGATTTATGTGTGACTACCGTCCCAACCAAACATGTGCAACCACACTACCCCTTATGGGACGGGGCTTTATTGATTACTTAGGTCGATACTAGCATGGTGCCCGCATTACTAGTGACGGGAAGATTTGAGGTCTTTCCCGGGACGGGGTCGTGCTTGGATAGGCGGCCATGACTGTTTTCACAGGGCACCGGACACACCGTTGGTCCCTTCGGGTACGCGTGAACATTGAAATTAGGGCAAGTCCCGTGATCTATTGTTTGTACCCGAGGGCCGTGTACCAACGAGTGGACTCTATGTTAGTATCGTCTAAGGAAAGGTAATGACCGGGTGCTTACCCCGGGTACTTGAGGTACCGCGGGTCGTGGATGACACGGAAGTTCCCCGGATCTTATGGGTAAAGTGCGCAACCTCTGCAGAGTGTAAAACTATTCGAATAGCCGTGTCCACGGTCATGGACAGTTGGGTGGTGCTACTTAAACTATGTCCAGAATTTTACTTCATCGGTGTTGGTATGTGTGTGACAAGTCAAGGATGGTGACTTGACGTGATGAGTTGAATCATATTCATGTTGATATCGGTAACCTGTTCTCGAGGTTACGCAAGGTTATTGATGCACAAACTTGATGATAGCATATTGTTCTAGCTTTCTGCTAGATCATTCATTATTGTTCCATTGCATTGTTACCACATCATGGGTTGCTTGCGAGTACATTCAAAGTACTCATTGGCTTGCCACTGGTTATTTAATTGGCCAGGCATGGAAGAACAAGATTATGAGGAAGAGTTCTTTGGAGACGAACATGCGAACTAGGACGCTATCCCAGTCAGAAGGCCTGTAGGGTTAAGGCAGATGGCATGGGTTCTACCCGTTTATCAAAGACTTCCGCTACTCGAGTTATTTGCTATTCAGCACATGAGGCTCTATCTATGTAAGACTTGGCCATAATGGCCATAATTCGTGTAAGACTATTTGTATGGATGTAAGACTCTTGTTATTTCAGCTTCTGTGTGTTCGGTGAGCATTGATCTCTGGGATCACTGTACACGTGCATTCGGTGATCTCGACTTCTAAGTCGGGGTCCCCACAGAGCTGGTATCAGAGCCATCCTGACTGTAGGAAGCCTTAGTTAGCATGGACGTTAGTTAGTTGAGACCCCTTTTTCGAAAACCTTCTGAACCTCTCTTCTGTTCTAAAAACCGAGATTTCATCAGCTTATTAACCCCTCCTATTCCACCTTTGTAGATGGCCGCTGTTCCCGAAGAGCACCTGACCACTGGGTTTCCCTTACTTCTCGAGGATAGCCTCCAGGAGTGTCAGATCCACCGAGCACCCATTCTCACCTACCTTGAGCATTGGGTGAGCGATACTGAGGTGGAGTACCATGTGGAAGTAATCGTGAAGGCAAACGATCCTCCCACAAGTTGGTTCTTCGAGGGACCCCAGATGGCAACACTACCACTCACTGCCGAGGCTGCTGCACTCAAGGCACTGACCCGTCTCCGTGAGCTTCTTCCGGAGATGGCAGCCAAGATGGCAACTCGTTTCTTACCTTACCGGAAGGAAGGTGACGAAGAAAGCAGCGCACTAGCCCCTCCACTGAAGGAAGGACTCTCGCTTCGGTTCCAGACCTACTTCAGTCTATGTGCCGACAGCCTGGCACAAGACTTGGCCTCGGAATCAATGAAGCTTCGAGAAGAACTTTACAAGACCAGGGCACTTCTTCGTCGAGCTCAAGAGAAGGCAAACAGGATCAAGAAGGAAGGAGCACCTTCTGGACAATCCGCTATCGCATATCGAGGCGGAAGGCCCTCCGAGGATGTGTCTTCCAAGGGTGAAGAACCACCTCGGCGACGCCGGATGACAGCAAGGGAATATCGCAAGCTTTTCCCTGCACCACCGTCGAAGCACCGTCGTATCCAACTCCTCCACTCCCCCACTCCCTCAAGTGACAAGGGAGCCCAGACAAATGAAGACAAGGAGGAAGACCCGGAAGAGCCGGAATACGCGACTGAGCATTCCGCCGCATAGGCATTATTCACTACTCGGATATGCCAGTTGTAACCCCTACGGTAGGATCGTGTAACCCCTATGCGCAGTCGAGTCCTTGTATGGTTCATATGAAACCATCTAGTGTTTGCTTTTGTTGTGTCTGGATGTGTGTCGTAATCTTCCTTCGGGAATGTGTAAACGACTACATCACTCATTTGGATTTTTAATGAATGTGTTTTGGCCTTACGGCCCTTGCATGATTTGATTTAGTGTCACACCCACCCCCTTACTAGGCACCCATCTATCTTGCTTTCCCTCTTCCGAGTCATGAGACCTTTTACCGCTCCAACAGGATGCCTGTTGTAACTCGTACTGGTACCTCTACCCAGCAGCCCGAAGCCGGAGCATCCTCTCAGCTAGAGGCAGGCCACGACCAAACCAACGACCAAGCTCCACCACCACCTCCTCCAAGCATGGACATGGCTCAGCTTCTCCAAGCTTTCCGAGAGGAACGCCAAGCCAACACTGCAGCTCTCCAGCTGATTGCTCAAGCTGTCACCAACAACCGCCAGCTGGCGGGGAATGGCAATGGACGTTCCACGTTGGCAGAGTTCAAGAAGCATGCACCGCCAACCTTCATCGAGACTGCAGAACCCCTGGATGCTGATGACTGGGTCCGTTCCATTGAGGAAATCCTAGAACTAGTCGGATGCACCGAAGATCGCGAGAAGGTGGCTTATGCAGCCCACTGCCTCGGGGGAACTGCCAGAGCTTGGTGGGATGGATTCAAGGTCATGCATGCTGAACAAGACATCACTTGGGTTAACTTCAAGGCAGAATTCCGCAAGGCCCACATTCCTTCCGGAATCATGGCTATCAAAAAGCGTGAGTTCCGAGCCCTGAAGCAAGGAAGTGGCACTGTCAAGGAGTACATGCAGAAGTTCAGTGTTCTATCAAGGTATGCCCCTGAGGATGTCAGCACTGATGCTGCCAAAAGGGAGCACTTCATGGAAGGCCTTAATCAGACTCTGCAATACTCGCTTGTCGTGTGCGACTGCCCGTCTTTCCCTGACCTGGTGAACAAGGCACTTATGCTTGAAGACAAGCGGCATGCTTTGGAAGACACTCGCAAGCACAAGTTGGTCAGTAAGGGAAGTTCCAGCAACCAGAAGCCTCGTCCGTGGCAGTCAGCCCCGGCCAAGCCAACCTATCAGCAGCCAAGAGCTCCTGCACCTCGTGCCAATCCTCAGCCTCAACAGTATGCCAACCCCAGGCCAGCTTTCAACCCCAATACCAGTGGTGGCAACAAGATCAACACTCCAAACCAAGTCACTTGCTTTGGATGTGGTCAGCCCGGACACATCTCAAGGGTGTGCCCCAACAAGAAGCCTGATGCCCCGCGCCCCAATGCGCAGAACCAGGGACAAGGCCGTGGAATGCCACCAAGGAACCCAGCTCCTCGCAACCCACCGAACTATGGGAAGGGGCGTGTGAATCACATCACTGCTGAAGAAGCCCAGGAAGACCCGTACGTCGTGCTGGGTACGTTCCTTGTCAACTCAGCACCTGCAACTGTCTTGTTTGATTCTGGAGCAACGCATTCATTTGTCACTCAAAGATTTGCATTTAAAAGTGGCATGACCCCTACACCCCTGAATAACCCTATGGTGGTACAAACCCCCGGAGCCGAGATGAGAGCCAAGATAGGTTGTAAAGGAGTCAGTATTACCATTAACGGTGTAGACTTCCTAGCAGACCTTATCATCCTGAGATCGCAAGGCTTGGATGTGATCTTAGGGATGGATTGGCTCAGTAAGCACCAAGGCTTGTTAGACTGTGCCAATCGGACAGTCACTGTGACCAATGACCAAGGAGTCGAAGTCAAGTTTGCTCCCAACTCCTCTTCTGCTCGAGCCACTAAAGTCAACTTTCTGTCTGAAGTTGGGCTAGATCAAGTACCGGTGGTATGTGAGTATCCTGATGTCTTTCCGGATGAACTACCGGGAATGCCCCTGACCGTGACATTGAGTTCATCATCGAGCTCGTGCCCGGAGCAGGACCCATCTATAAGAAGCCTTATAGAATGGGGACGGAAGAATTAGCCGAGTTGAAGAAGCAGCTAGAAGAGCAGCTAAGGAAGGGATTTATCCGCCCGAGTGCCTCCCCTTGGGGATCTCCTGTTCTGTTTGTGGCAAAGAGGGACGGTACCATCCGCTTATGTATTGACTATCGTTCCCTCAATGAAGTTACAATCAAGAACAAGTACCCACTTCCCAAGATTGAAGATCTGTTTGATCAGCTCAGCGGAGCCAAGGTATTCTCCAAGATCAACCTCAGATCTGGGTATTACCAGCTGAAGATCAGACCCCAAGATATTCCGAAGACGGCATTCGTAACCAGATATGGCCTGTACGAGTGCACGGTCATGTCTTTTGGGTTAACCAATGCCCCAGCTTACTTCATGTACCTCATGAATAAAGTCTTCATGGAATATTTGGACAAGTTTGTTGTTGTCTTCATTGATGACATTCTTGTGTTCTCGAAGTCGGAGGAAGAGCATGAGCAGCATCTGAGGATGGTCATAGACAAGCTTCGTGAACACCAATTGTATGCCAAATTCAGTAAGTGTGAGTTCTCGCTGCATAAAGTTGGATTCTTAGGTCATGTCTTGACCGAGGAGGGATTATCTGTTGATCCTGCAAAAATCGAAGCTGTGACCCAATGGCAATCTCTAACGACCGTCAAGGAAGTCAGAAGCTTCCTCGGATTAGCGGGCTATTACCGCAAGTTCGTGGAAGGATTCTCTAGCATTGCACGACCAATGACTCAGCTCCTCAAGAAGGACAAGAAGTTCGAGTGGACGCCAAAATGCGAAGAGAGCTTCCAAGAGCTCAAGAAGAGATTGACCACCGCCCCAGTTCAGGCAACACCTGATATTCACAAGGAGTTCGTGATATATTGTGATGCCTCTCGAACCGGATTGGGAAGCGTTCTGATGCAAGAAGGCCGCGTCATAGCATACCTCTCCAGGCAGCTACGACCCCATGAGGAGAACTACGCTACTCACGATCTTGAGCTAGCGGCAGTAGTTCATGCCTTGAAGACATGGCGGCATTACCTCCTAGGGAAACGGTGTGAGATTTACACAGACCATAAAAGTCTGAAGTATATTTTCACCCAAAAGGAATTGAACATGAGGCAGCGGAGATGGTTGGAACTCATCAAAGATTATGACCTCAGTGTTCAGTATCACCCTGGGAAGGCTAACGTGGTGGCCGATGCCTTAAGCAGGAAGGCTTGCTCTTTGAATGCCATTATTCAAGAAAGGCAGCCAACCTTGTTTAAGGAGATCGAACAATTCAGTTTGGAATTGGTCACCCCCGGA
Organism: Secale cereale; assembly: GCA_902687465.1. Taxonomy (NCBI): domain Eukaryota; kingdom Viridiplantae; phylum Streptophyta; class Magnoliopsida; order Poales; family Poaceae; genus Secale; species Secale cereale. The sequence continues at coordinate 267,666,832 of LR738713.1, read as the reverse complement.
TTTCTGGATCATTTGGAAGTCATACCGACCCTGATGGACGACGTCAAGAAGGCTCAAGATGGACATGCAAGCATCGAAGGCATTAAGAGGAAGATGAAGCTGGGCAAGGCCCCAGGATTCTCTGAAGACGAGCACGGGATTGTTTGGTACAAAGGTCGTCTCTGCGTACCAAACAACACCGAGTTGAAGACGCTGATTCTGCAAGAAGCCCACGACACCCCGTATTCCATCCACCCCGGAGGAACCAAGATGTACCAAGATTTGAAGGCACGATTCTGGTGGCACGGTATGAAGAGAGAGGTTGCAACCTATGTTGCGAAGTGTGATGTGTGCCAAAGGGTCAAGGCTGAGTATCAGCGACCTGCTGGATTGCTTCAACCACTCAAGGTTCCTGAGTGGAAGTGGGATAAAGTCGGAATGGACTTCATCACTGGACTACCAAGGTCGAATAGAGGACATGACTCCATCTGGGTCATAGTCGATCATTTGACCAAGGTGGCCCATTTCATTCCTGTCAAGACCACTTATGATGGCAACCGGCTGGCAGCTCTCTACATCGACCGAATCGTAAGTCTTAACGGTGTTCCCAAGGAGATTGTGTCAGATCGAGGAACCCAGTTCACCTCAAGGTTCTGGAAGAAGTTCCAAGAAGCCTTGGGAACCAAGTTGTCTTTCAGCACAGCTGTCCACCCACAGACCGGAGGTCCAACTGAGCGAGTCAATCAGATTCTCGAAGACATGCTCCGATCCTGTGTCCTGGCATATGGAGCCAAGTGGGAAGACTGTCTCCCTTTTGCCGAGTTCTCCTATAACAACAGTTACCAGTCAAGCCTCCAGATGGCACCATTTGAGGTGTTGTACGGACGCAAATGTCGCACACCCCTCAACTGGTCAGAGACTGGAGAAGGACTAGTCTTTGGACCAGATATTCTCCGCGCAGCAGAAGAGCAAGTCCAACTAGTCAGAGAGCGATTAAAGGCAGCCAAGTCAAGGCAGAAGAGTTATGCTGACACTCGACGCCGAGACATGAGTTTCCATGTCGGGGACCATGTGTACCTGCGGGTAACTCCTCTGAAGGGAACCAAGCGTTTCCATGTCAAGGGGAAGCTCGCACCAAGGTTCATTGGACCCTTTGAAATCACTGCACGACGAGGAGAAGTGGCTTATCAGTTGGAACTACCACCTGAGCTATCCGATGTGCACAATGTATTCCATGTGTCACAACTCCGGAAATGTCTCCAAGTTCCAGACAAGCCCAATCTCTACAAGGATGTGGATCACCAAGCCATTGATCTGCAACATGATTTGACCTACCGCGAGAAGCCCATTCGCATTCTGGACGAAGCAGAACGACGTACGCGGAGCCGTACCATCAAGTACTTCAAGGTCCAGTGGAGCAATCACACCGAAGCAGAAGCAACCTGGGAACGAGAAGACTATCTTAGATCCGAGTTTCCCGACCTCTTTTAAACCCTAGTTTAGGAATCTCGAGGACGAGATTCTTGTAAGGGGGGTAGGTCTGTCACACCCTGCATTTTGTAACATGATATTTGTATCTTTGAAGCATGAAAATTTGGACCAGCAAAATTTTTTAGCATCATTTGGCTTTTATTTGGAATTGAGTTTTCTTCATTTGCTTTTTCATGTGCTCATTAAAGTCAACTATGACCTCTTGTAGATTTCATCCCCACACCCAAAACTTCTGCCCAATGATCATGCCAAGTGTTATATGACATTATAGTATTTTCTTACAAAATTAATTTGGCCAAAAAATATTTTATAAATTTAGTTTTCCAAAAACCCCTGAATTAAGATTTGCACTGCAAGTACTTGATTTAGGGTGAGAAAATTATTTCAAAAGGTTTATTTGAGACCTAGTAGTCATAGGACTCCCAGAAACCACAAAGGTATAATTTTAAAAGTTATTTTTCTATTTTATTTAAAAGCTTTTTCTTAAGGCCAGAAATGGTCTTTAATAGGGGAAAATTATTTAACTGTTTCAAAAATATTTGCCAAAATTCAGAGAGACTCATAGGACATATATTGTCCATATATAAGAGTTTCAACACTTGGTCATGTTCAAAATAATGGGCTAAACCCTCTAAAACCCTTTCTGGATATTTCAAGCTTTTGAAATATTTACAAAGGAAACTTTCTCCAAAAATTCCAGGGAAATTCTATCATGTCATATATGACATATTTGATGATCTTGCCAAGTCCCATGCCTTGGGAAGCAAGAAAACATCCTCAAACCCCTTCATAACCATTTTGTCCATATTTGAAGTTTGAGCAACTTTACATTGCCAAACTTGTCCAAATGCTCTCAAACTTGGTGCACATGCTAGAATGACCTAATAAGGCATCTAGGCCAAATTGCACAAGATTTGGAAAAGAGCAACTTGATCAGATCACCTCAAAACCCTTTCTGTTCAAATGCAAATTTGAACAACTTTACATTACCAACTTTTTATCTGGAGCTTCAAACTTTGTCGGAATGATCAATACCCCAAATGATGATGCTACACCAAGTGGTGCATCAAGGGGAGATGATTATCTTGACTCAATCAAGATGAAACTGTTTCTGTTGATTTCTAGGGTTCACCAAAGTTACATTGGCTAGTTTCTCCAAATGAGCCCAAATTTGGTGAAGCACCCTATTTTCTCATGTCTTTCAACCCTGTCAAGTGCCATGTCAAGTGGACTTCATTTACTTGACCAAACACAGATCAAACACCTTCTGCAGAATTTCTAAAACCCTCAACTTGATCACTTTTTCTTTTCTCCATGGCCCCAACTTCTTACCACAGGCTCATTGAGTTACCAGCTACCTCCAGTAACTCCCCCAGCACCTCAGCTCCATGATTGGAGGGTGAAACCCCTGTTTTACCTTGCTGTACAGCAGGTTTCTACCATTTCACCAACACTCTCACTCTCTCTCAGCATCTCCAGGGCATCCAAGGCCTCAGGCCATTTCTTTACTTCCCCCTGACCTTCTAGACACTGCTGGACACGCTGGTTTTGATCGGAGCGGCGAGGGCACGATGATGCCAGCCATACGCACGCTCTGGGTCACGCTACAGTGCGCCCCGCACGGTGGCTCCAGCCAATCGCCGATCCCCGACAGCCTCGGGCCTCCCCCTCGCGCCAGTCGAGGCGCCTCGACGTCCGCGACCTCCCCGGCGCTGTCCCCCCCTCCTCCCGCGCCCTCCAGTGAACGTCGTCACACGTGCACCGGCCGCCCGCTTCGGCCATTCTTCTGCTTCACACGCGCGCGCGCCTCTGACGCTCCCCCGCTCCTCCTCTCACTTCTACTGGACGTGGAGCTCGTCCAAGAACTCCACGGACTCACTCCCCTGGCCTCCCGTGCGCTGTAGCCTCGAGCCGGAGCTCGCCGGCGCACTGGACAACGGGTCTCCGTCGAGCCCCTATAAATAGGCCCTCCCGAGCTTCTCCAACACCACCACAAGCCTCACACCACTCCACTGATCCCCCCAGCACCTCCAGTTCAACCCCAGGACGTCCGAGTACTCGGGATCGACCGGAGCTCCGCCGCGTCGCGCAGCCGGTGATCTCGAGGTACGTGCCTCCCCTGACTCTCCTTCCACCCGTTTCGGAATCGCCGCACCTCACTGACCATTTCCCCCTCGTTTCCCCTCTCTGTGGCAGCCGGAAACAGCCGCAGCCACCACCCCCCGACGAGCTTCCGCCGTCCCACCTCGCCGCCGGTGAACCAGGACTCCCCGCCGTGCCGCACCACCACCACTGCAACCGCCACTCGACGCTGGTCACGTACCTGCCCTCCGTTGCCGTCGCCGTGGCCGGAATCCTCGCCGGTGAGCTCGCCGCCGCCGTGGCCGTGGGGTTAGAGATGACAGGCGGGCCCCGCCTGTCATCCCCCACCTCTCTCCCCCTCCTCTGTGCCGCTGACCCACGGGCCCCGCCCGTCAGGTTTGAAAACCTGACGTGCGCGCGCAGGCTCCCGTGCGGCCAGGCCAAACCATCTGGGCCGTGCACTGTGGCCTTCTCTGGCTCAGTGCACAGGACCCCTTTTTCTTTTTCTTTTCTGTTAATGTTTTAAACATTTCTACAGAAAAGAATATTGATCCAAATTAAATATTTCCAACTCCTAAAATCTTGTAATATTCCAACCTACTTAATGGTACTACTTTCATTCAAATCCATGAAACTTTTCTATACTGTTCAAATTTAAATTCAAATTTGAGCAGTATAACTCCTGTTCTAAAATCAATATATTCTATTCTGTAACTCCAAAACTCCAACTAAGATTTTTCCCCATCTTAGAAATCTCCCTAGTATTTTACAAAAATGAGTTGACATTTTTTTGAGCACTTTGATTTTTCTGTTTTATTTGTATTCTTATTTTCCCGTGGTTATTATGCGACGTATAGATCCCGTATTTGACGAAGTTGCTGTGGAAGAAGAAGGAGAAGGATTTGAAGACTTTGAAGACCAAGCCAATCCAGGCAAGCAGCCCTTTGACCATGATACACTTGTTCCTCGGAACCGTTTGTTTCCGATGCATGATGATAGGGTTACGATGGTAACCTAGTTGATTCCACCACATGATGCATGCTTGATCTTGATCTTGCTAAGTGCTAAATGACATGCAAATAGATGGTCATGATGCTTATATGATGCATGTGTGAGATGAACCCTCGTAGTTGAAATCTTTGCATGAACCCGTCGGGTGCCCCTAATGCCCGAGGGTGATGAAGTGATAGGTCATCACTTGAGAAAGAAGTGATGTGCCGGTAGATCATGTGCATGGTGGAATGATGGATTAGATTTATGTGTGACTACCGTCCCAACCAAACATGTGCAACCACACTACCCCTTATGGGACGGGGCTTTATTGATTACTTAGGTCGATACTAGCATGGTGCCCGCATTACTAGTGAAGGGAAGATTTGAGGTCTTTCCCGGGACGGGGTCGTGCTTGGATAGGCGGCCATGACTGTTTTCACAGGGCACCGGACACACCGTTGGTCCCTTCGGGTACGCGTGAACATTGAAATTAGGGCAAGTCCCGTGATCTATTGTTTGTACCCGAGGGCCGTGTACCAACGAGTGGACTCTATGTTAGTATCGTCTAAGGAAAGGTAATGATCGGGTGCTTACCCCGGGTACTTGAGGTACCGCGGGTCGTGGATGACACGGAAGTTCCCCGGATCTTGTGGGTAAAGTGCGCAACCTCTGTAGAGTGTAAAACTATTCGAATAGCCGTGTCCACGGTCATGGACAGTTGGGTGGTGCTACTTAAACTATGTCCAGAATTTTACTTCATCGGTGTTGGTATGTGTGTGACAAGTCAAGGATGGTGACTCGACGTGATGAGTTGAATCATATTCATGTTGATATTGGTAACCTGTTCTCGAGGTTACGCGAGGTTATTGATGCATAAACTTGATGATAGCATATTGTTCTAGCTTTCTGCTAGATCATTCATTATTGTTCCATTGCATTGTTACCACATCATGGGTTGCTTGCGAGTACATTCAAAGTACTCATTGGCTTGCCACTGGTTATTTAATTGGCCAGGCATGGAAGAACAAGATTATGAGGAAGAGTTCTTTGGAGACGAACATGCGAACTAGGACGCTATCCCAGTCAGAATGCCTGTAGGGTTAAGGCAGATGGCATGGGTTCTTCCCGTTTATCAAAGACTTCCGCTACTCGAGTTATTTGCTATTCAACCCATGAGGCTCTATCTATGTAAGACTTGGCCATAATGGCCATAATTCGTGTAAGACTATTTGTATGGATGTAAGACTCTTGTTATTTCAGCTTCTGTGTGTTCAGTGAGCATTGATCTCTGGGATAACTGTACACGTGCATTCGGTGATCTCGACTTCTAAGTCGGGGTCCCCACAAGTGGGTTCGTGGATGTACTTGTCCTATCCATGATTGCAAGCAAGAGTGTGAGTGGGAGAAACGAGAAGACAATACCAAATGTACCTTGACCGAAGTTGAAGATGCATCAATGATCACTCAATAATGTAACCCGGAAATAGCACTATTGGTACCACCTCTTGTCGATTCTCACACCTACACAAGTAAAGCTTTGAGTGGGGCTCTGTGTGGATAGAGGCAAAATTTTATGCAAAAATGTGAGTAAGACTCAATGATGTTGAAAATGATTCGCAAATGAGAAAATGCCACAAGAGGACCAAAGGCTATCTAGGTACACGGTAACACACAGCAAATAGATTAAAGGGGTCGTGGAAACCAAGGGTGAGGTGGAAATGCTCGTGTTGCACAACACTAGAGAGACTAGCATGATTGCTTCATAGGCGGATACGAGACTTGTGAAGAACCTACTAAGCAAACATGCTACGACTTCTATCCCAATATGCTATATGCTTGTTGTTTCTATGCGATGATCCAAGATGATCAAGTATGGTACCGTATGATTCACAATGTTGAGATGCGATGCTATGGTTCTTGCTTAAAAGCTCTTTGATTATCTTTTTCCTTTGCTTACAAGCTTGATTGGCTCTTTGTCTTTGAGCTCTTTTGCTAGAGTAGTTATGCGATGCTTGTCGAACCGAGATAGCAAATGCGTATATGCTATGGTAACCTTGTGGCACAAGATATGATGATGAAATACCGCTAGGGCTTTCTATTATGAGATGTCGCGAATCGATGATCTCTAATGTGCACAAGTGTCGTTGCACGACAATACTCGGACGACTAGTCTCGAAGGGAAAGCTACGCAAAGTGGTCGATGAGGGTTTATCAATGCAATTTCAAGGTAGGATACAAAGTGTCATCGATGTTACCATCCTTGTCGAGGTTGAGAGGTGGTCTTGTCGATGTCGTTCCGTTCTGAGATAGCCGAAACACACACGGAAACGGATAAACCACAACTCAAATGGGTCCAAGACAAAATGAGGCAAAATCGTATTAATGGCAGGTAGGCAATGGTGGTAGTGGTGGGTTATATGTCGAGGTTGTTGCGGGAGTGGGGAGTAGTGGTTGTTGCGGTGGCAGAAACGGTGGGGGCGAAAAACTGCAGGAATGCAGTTTCGTCAGGGCAGTCCGGATGATCCGGGTGGAAGCCGGATGATCCATGTGTTTATCCGGATGATCCGGGTGGGTCAACTTGCTCGGGGTGAACTCGGGGAGGAGCTGAAAAATTGGAGGAAAACAAAATTTTCAGGGATTTTGGGCGGATTTGAGGATGGGGAAGGTGGGGGAGAGGTAAATCCACTTGCAACACAGCTTATCCACGGATCACAAGCAACAACATCTCATCAAAACACACAAATCACAAAAAAAATGTATGGCTATTTTTGTGGGAATTTTTGAAATTGGACGAAAAACAACAAAAACAAGCTAGAAAACAAGGTGTGGGGCTCCAAATTCGTGATCAACCTAGGCTCATGATACCATATGATGCGGGGGGTCAACCCGATCTAGGCCGATCTTTCACGAAATGGAGAGGATCCCACGAAGAACACGGAGACCACAAAGGGGAGGACATGGGAAAACGCAAGAGGAACACTCAAATCAATATGAGATAGCCACACAAGTGCTAGATCCACGATACATAAAGAGATACACGATCGACGGTCAACAACGGACGATACAAAGGTAGTCTTCTCCGGGATGAGGCCTTGAGGGTATCCCGTAGGATCTTCTCCAGAATGGAGGTCTTGAATCCGTGTGGATCTTCTCTGTAGAGGGGCCGCGGTCACTCTTGAGGAGATGAACCACTAGGTGGATGAGCAAAGCTCTAGGTTTTGAGCTATCACAATGCTAACCCTAGAAAGTATGGGTGGAGTACTATAAATAAGCTAGGAGGGGCGAAGGGGTACATGGGCCTCGGCCCAAAGTCATGCACATAGGCATGGTCCCGATGATCCGGATGTTGGTCCGGATCATCCGGGCTTCGGGGGTCAGGATGATCCGGGGCGGCGTCCGGATGATCCGGCCGGGTCTTTTCTACAGCGGGAGGTCCGGATGTCTGGGTCCTGGTCCGGATGTTCGGGCGCGGCCGGATGATCCAGGCTGGGGTCCGGATGATCCGGCTTCGGTGAAGGAGCTTCGGGTGTTGGGGTGCGCGTTATCCGGATCGTCCGGGCTAGGGTCCGGATCATCCGATCTCTGTCCGGATCATCTGACCAGTCTAGGACTTGGCAGATTTCTCCTCTGTCTTCCTTCTTCGATTCCTCTTGTTCCTTCATTTCTCCATGGTCGTTCTCGAGGTGCTTGAGTATGCATAGAGTTTCCGATGAGGGTAGTATCCATGTCTAAAGTGAATCGAAATGAAGTTGAGTGAGGAGTGAAGTCACCTCGGTCTCGAGAGCTTGTGCACGAGCATGTGTCATGGGTCCACTTGGCACTTGGTGAGACGATGGTAGGTCCATGGGGATGACATTGGGATGCTCCACATCATAGAGCCACTCAATTCATCAAGCATATCATCTAGCCTAGGAATAGGATGACGATAACGAATAGTAATATTATTAATGCCTCTACAATAAACACACATACGCAATGTACCATCCTTTTTTGGCACTAGAATAATAGGAACAACACAAGGACTAAGGGATTCACGTATATAACTGATGCGGGGTCAACCCGTTCTAGGCCGATCTTTCACGAAGAGGAGGGGAACCCTCGATGAACACGAAGAACACAAAGGGGAATCAAGAGGGAAAACACTTAAGAACAAGTCCAATCACACATCCACTAGACAATCAAACACACAAGATCACAAGGTACATGAACAACAAAGGGAAAGATACAAGGTAGAGTTCATCTCCAAGACGAGGTCTTGAATCCGCGAAGGATCTTCCCGTGAGGGTTCTTGAATCCAAGGTGGATCTTCTCTGTAGAGGGGCCGCGATCTCTCTCGTGGAGTAGATCCGTAGTGGATGAGCAAAGCTCTAGTCTAAAATGAGCTATCACATTTGCTAACCCTAAAATGGTGGAGGTGGAGGAGTATATATAGTCTAGGGCCACGAAGGGGTAAGTGAGGGGCGCAATAGGTACATGGGCCTCGACCCGGATACATGCGCGCAGGCAAGGCTGGATGATCCGGACGGGGTCCCAGATGATCCGGGTGTCGGGGTGTCCGAATGATCCGGACGGAGTCCCGGATGATCTGACTTCGGTGGAAGCCTTCGGGTGTCTTCGGCGCACTTACCCGGACGATCCGGGGAAAGGTCCGGATGATCCGGCTGGGTCCGAATGGACGTCCGGACGTCCGACCTGACTCCAGCAGCCACTCCGTCTTCTTCTCCTTTCTTTCGTCTTCTCTTCCACGCTTCCCTCGTGGATGGTGTAGTCGTTCCTTGGCGCTTGCACTCTTCCTTGACATTCATGAAGGTCCAACAATACCTATGTATGCACACGGGAGAAGTGTCAAGTAGTAAACCATCCTCGAAGGGGTCAAGTGAACACGTGTAAAGGAGTTGATTCACCTTTGTGTGTGTGAAGTAGATGTCGCACGTGTCACTTGCCCTTGGCATGGTGATGTCCATAGGATGCTCCGTATCATCCCCTCCCCCTTGGGAAAGATCCGACCTCGAATCGAAAACCAAATCATCATGGGAAAGAGACGGCGTCGCCGTGTAGAAGTGGACGATCACCAAGTACTCGTCATCTTTAAGCTCGGCATGGGCACTCTCCAATGTCGCACCGTCTAGTGATTCCTTCAAAAGGAGCAAGGATAACAAACACTTGGAAAAACAAATGTGGTTAGCGTTAGTGCAAAACCAAGCATTCAAGAGGTGATTCACCCAACAAGTGTTGTCATCAAGCATAGCATAGGGTGTGACAAAGGGTTGTGGCATGGCATGTAAGCACATCAATTGAGCACAAGAAAATATATCTTGGGGCCAAGTATGCAATTGGGAGGTAGTGATGCAAATATGTGTGACTAGAGAATAAGCATCTACCTCATGGTCATAGCAAGCATGCATAAAGCGCTCAATGAAAGGTCTATGGTAGGCATAAGAATCATTCACAACACCAAGTAAAATGAAGTGTCTAAACATATGGGTCAAGTGCAAGACAAACCAAACATAACGTGCATAGGCTGTAGTGAAAATAGTGTGGCACTCAACACAATAGAAAGAGCAATTGTTCAACATGTGTGAAGCAATCAAGTCAATCATATGAAAAGCAATGGGACGTGGCATATGTGGAAAGATGACATTGTTGCAACCAAGCATATGATAGGGATAAGTAATCCAAGAATTGGATGCAACACACAAGGCATATATAACATGAGGCATGGCAATGTGGCTATCATGAATGAAAGCAATATCACTAACATGTGCGCGATCAAGGGGTCCAAGATGACAAATAAGTCTCATGGTGCAAGCAACACATGTAGTATGATCCACAATATTCATGCTCATGGTTTTTGGGTTCTCGAAATAGAAGGATATCTCCTTGAAAGCATGTCCTTGTGTATTCTTCACAATGCCGAAGCACAAGAAAGTGTGATGTAGAAGCATCGTGGTAGAAGGTGGCTCGCTCTCAAGAGCTCGAATGGTCAACTAACGTGAAGTGGAAGTCGACACGAAGTCCAAGTATCCTACACATGCACACAAAAAAAGGAAGAACATATGCGCATGGTAGATAAACACATCATCCATCATGATGGTTCTCTTCTCTTGCACATAACCATTAGAAGCACAAGTGCATGAATAATAGGATGTAACAATGGCTATGTTCATGGCACTAGGCATATGATGCAAAGAGGTAAGACAAGCATGCTTCACAAGTAATATGTCAAAATCTCCACATATATGTGAGAATGCTATGGGGGCAATCTCCTTATCAAGACTAAGATCATTGTTGTACTCAATACATGGCAAATCTAGCATGAGAGATACAACATATGGAGATATATGACAAGAAGCAATGGGAATCATGTGCAAAGCATGGCAATGGTTGACATCAACTGCATGAAAGGAGCAAGTATGAATCATCGGTGATGCAACATAAGCAAGCATATCAATCATGTCATGCAAACTAGTGGACCGACGATGCAACACACTAGATGAGTTCATAGCAATCATGTCATGTGAGCAAATAGTAGGCATAAGCAATTCACATGACATATCACAAGCACGAGCATATAGCATGAACAAGGTATCATCATAGGCATTTGGCACAAAGCAAACATGGCAATAACAAGAGAAATATCCACCAAGCTTGCAAATACACATACAAGTAGTTGAATCATGGATCATGTGAATTGCAAAGCATGGGTCACAAATACATGTTAAAGGCATATGAATGATCTTATCATGCAAAGTGAACATGGCAAGGTGGGCATAAGAGATATAATGGACAATAACCCATAACCATGTGAGTGCCATGTAGAAGGAATGTGCGAAGTTTTGCGCAAAAGGAGCGGTGGGAAAGACAATCCGCGATATCCCAAGTCATCCGTGCTCTCTAGAACTCTTTTCATCAACTCGTGCATTTGTGAAGTTGGCGAGTATGGATGGGTACCTACACAAAACAGACACAAACCAAAGAAATTGTGCGCATGGTAAATGTACACATCATCCATCATGATATGTATGTGCATGTGTGAGTTAGCACAAGATAAGCATCGCTCAAAGAAATTTGATGCATGGTATAAGAACATGTCATCCATCATGAATGAATAGTTATTGTGTATAGCATGATGTGGATGCAAATTGAGCATACAATTATATGGCACATCTATAGCATGTTCATTCATGGGGAGCATATTGTGCACACAAGCATGGGAATCATTCAATGGATGGGATGGATCCAAGTATCCTAAAATGTATGAGGAAACTACGGGGGTCTCCTCATGAGCAATAGTGGAAGCTTAATGTGGAGAAGTGGAACAACATCCAAAACAAAGCATGTCTGAAGCTAGGTAATCAATGCATGGCATATGATGGATATGATGCAAAGGAAGCATGTCAATATCATCACAAGAAAAACAAATGCCAATAACCACGGGCTTGTCATCTATGCCATAAGTGCAAATTGGATTTATCTTAATGGCATATGCATAGTTACTACGATGAGATTGCAAATGTGACATATTGTTGATCTCATGCATAGCATAAGACAAGTCAAGCAGGATGTCAAACATGATGTGACTGAGAGAATTATCACAAGAAATCCTACGCAACATGGCATCACAACTAATAGACTCCACATGGAAATCATCAAACTCATCATAAATGGGTAAATCATCGCATGGGGAAATCATACTAGAATGAAGCATGGCAATAGGTGGATCAACATCATGCAAGCAAGCAATGTCAACATAGTCCACTACTGGGACGATAGCGTCACCTTCACCTTTGTTACCTTTCTCATTCCACTCATGTGGTGTAGGTGAGGTGGGAAATACCAAATGGTGGTCATCATCTTCATCTTGATGGAACCATGTGGGGGTGCATCATATTCCACCATGGCTCACTCACTCCCTCAAAATAGGTGCACTCAATGTCGCATATGGTGGAGTCACTCATCTCACTCAAGTGGTGGGGGTTGTGGCTCTCCTCACAACGGAATTGGGGCAGCTCATCTATATGGGGCTAATGGTGAACTCGCTGTCACTCTCAATATGGTGGCACAAGTCACTCAAGTCATCATACATTGCCGTGGTTGAAGGGAAAATCCCATGCTCAACCATCTCGTAATCGTCACCATGGATGAAGGCCGAAGATGGCACATCATCACTCTCGCCTCCAAAGATGGAAGCATCATCCTTGCTCGTCACCATGTCGTTTGCCTCCAAATCTTGGTCCTCGAATGGCTCTGTAGTCGTAGTCGTCGCCGCACCGTCATGAAAAAGAGTCAAAGTAGACTCGACATCATCAATGCCACAAAGAGGGATGGCGGTGGAGTCCAACTTGGGAGCGTCGTCTTGGAGCTCGTTGGGCTTGGACATCATGGTGGTACTAGCCTCATGCTCGCCGTCTTGGAGCTTGGTCTTCGAGAAGTGTGCTTGCGATGGAGAAGCCTTGGCCTTCCTGAGGTCTTGTTCCGCCTTGAGAGCACCAATGTAGTTATCGTCGAGGGACTTGTAGTTATCGAGGAAGATAGTCTTGTAGATGTCGTTATGCAATCTCATCATGAAGTGGAGCTTCATCGAAATGGGGTCGTCCACGCCGGCTCGTCGCATGGCCATCTTCATCTCCTTGAAGTACTTATCAATGGACTTGGATTCTTGGGTGGTGTTCTCAAATTGGCATAGAAGTTGTTCCGTGTAGGTGGTTGGCACGAACTCTCGCTGCATAGCTTTCTTTGTCTTGGGCCAATTCATGTTGAAGCTCGTTGAAGGTCTGTGAAGCCAGCATGTTGACGCGTTGTCGTGGAAGTTTCTTGTGGCGCACTTCACTTGATCTTCATAGGGAGCTTGATGTAGCTTGAGATAGATGCCATCTTGTGCTCCCACTCGAGATACTCCTCGGGGTCTTGAGTCCCATAGAAAGGAATCTCGTGGTCGGTGTCGAGGTTGTAGTAGCTCATGGAAGTCACGGACTTGAGCTTGGGTAGCTTCTCTTGAGCATAAGCTTGGGGTGCTTGTGGGCGAAGATGCTGCATATCCAAAGGCGAAGATGCCTTGAAGTCACTTGGCGAAGATGCCAAGGTACATGGTGAAGTCGTTGAGCGTTTGTTGGAGTTGAGCTCTTGACCTTCACTTTCTTGTCGTTGATGGTGTCGATGCCGATGACATCTTGCCGGAGATGGTAGCTCGGAAGGATGTGCACTTGAGCGTCTTCTCAAAGATGAGGGAGACCTCTTGTGGTTCTTGATGAGGGCTTTGAGCTCCTTGATTTGAGCATCCATGTTGGCGCACAAGTGGTTCGTCATGGCATCGAACTTGTCGTTGTTGTTGTAGACCGAAGTAGATGAAATGCTTTGCCTATCCATCACAAGACTCGAGCAAAGGTGAGTAGGAGATGAGATAAACAATACCAAGTTACATTTTCCCAACAATGAGGATGTATCCCGTTTCACTCAATGTGAAATGAAAGAATAGTGGAATTGGTACCGGACTTGTTCACTCACACCTATCAAGTAAAGCTTATCGAGTGGCTTGGTTAGGATAAGTGGCACAAAAATTTGATGCAAAAAGTTAGCAAGAGTCAATAAAGTTGAAAGAGATTCACATATTCGCAAGTGAAACAAGTAGACCAATAGCAACATGGGTGGCACATGGAATCACCCACATGGATAGATAGATGCGGTCGTGTAACCAAGGAATGAGCACAAAATGTGGAGTCCACGGAAAATGCTCGTGTTGCACAACTCTAGAGAGACGCTAGCACGATTGCTCTATAGGCAGATACGACACTTGTGCACAACCTATGAGATGCAAAATGTATCAAGTTTCTATCCCAAGTATGCTATGTATGATGTTCCGGTGCTTTTAGCACAAGATGATCCAAGATTATTGGATACGATAGCATATGATATATTGTGATGCGATGCTATGGCTCTTCCTTACAAGCTTCTTTGTCTTTCTCTTTTTGCTTAAAAGGTTTTTTTGTAAATGGCCACGATGCACAAACAAAGATAGCAATTGTGTATATGCGGGAACAATCTTGTGACACAAGGGATGATATGATGATACCAAGATGATATGGTATGTATACAATGGAAGGGCGGATCAAGTAATGATGCCGTCAATACTCAAATGGCTAGTCTCGATAGGCAAGCGACACAAAATGGGCTAGGGGTTAACAATGCAATTGCAAGGAGAATATACAATGATGCCGTCGAGGATACCATCCGAGTCAATGATGAGAGGCGGTGTTCTTGATGTAGACCTGTTCCTAATTGGCCGAAACACCTTAGGAAACGGAAAAACCACAACTCAAAATCTCAAGGACAAATGTCAAATGATGGTAGCGGGAAAGCGGTGGTGGTTATGCACTTGGCAAAACGGAAGTGGAATGATGGGTTATGCGTGTCGGATTTATCGTGACCGTCCCTAAGTAGCCGAAACACCTTAGGAGACGCAAGCCACAACTCAAACAAGCTCAAACAAAATTGGGTTAGGTTTGGGTGGCGGAAATGTATGGTGTGCAATGTTATGTGGAAGTGGTGGTGGTGGTTGATGAAGAAGAAATCGTCCCTAAGTAGCCAAACACCTTAGGAGACTCAAATCACTACTCAAGAAACCACAAATGCTATAGTGGACAAAATGGGTTAGGTTGCAGAAGGCTATGGTGGCTATGCGGATGATATGGTGGAAGGCCTAGGCAAAGTTGCCAAATTTGACAAATTTTGATGGAGTCAAATGATGATGGTAGTATTTTTGTGGGATGGGGGATGTCAAGAGCTTCTAAAGGAGCTAAAGAACGTCAAAAACAGACTCCGGATGAATTAGTTATGGCCAAAACAAACTTTCAGCCGCGTCAGTTTCAAGGTTAGCCGGACATCCGGGAGAAAGTCCAGCTCATCCGGGCTATGTCCGGATGATCCGGGAGAACATCCGGATGATCTGGGTTCATCAGCTCCGGTTCTGTTTTTCTGGCGCGCGGATTACATGGACGTCCGGGAAAAGGTCGTGCTCATCCGGGAGGTGTCTGGATGACCGGGACTTCGTCCGGATGATCCGAGCGGGTCAACTCCGCTCGGGATTTCCTCTCGGGGACGAATTTGGGGGCGGAAATGGATGATTTTGGGCTCAAAATTGAGAGTATTTCGTGGATGGAAAGTGGGGAAACTTGTGGAGATGCTAGATCCACTTGAAACCAAGCGAATCAATGGATCAAAATCAACAAAATCTCATCAAACCAACATATCATGAAACTTTTTGGGGCTATTTTTGGTGGGGAATTTTCGAATTTGGGGAAGAACACAACAAAACAAGGCTAGAAAACGGTGTGGAGGCTCCAAATTCATGATGAACCAAGGCTCATGATACCATATGATGCGGGGTCAACCCGTTCTAGGCCTATCTTTCACGAAGAGGAGGGGAACCCACGATGAACACGAAGAACACAAAGGGGAATCATGAGGGAAAACACTCAAGAACAAGTCCAATCACACATCCACTAGACAATCAAACACACAAGATCACAAGGTACATGAACAACAAAGGGAAAGATACAAGGTAGAGTTCATCTCCAAGAGGAGGTCTTCAATCCGCGAAGGATCTTCCCGTGAGGGGTCTTGAATCCAAGGTGGATCTTCTCCGTAGAGGGGCCACGATCTCTCTCGTGGAGTAGATCCGTAATGGATGAGCAAAGCTCTAGTCTAAAATGAGCTATCACATTTGCTAACCCTAAAATGGTGGAGGTGGAGGAGTATATATAGTCTAGGGCCACGAAGGGGTAACTGAGGGGCGAAATAGGTACATGGGCCTCGGCCCGGATACATGTGCGCAGGCCAGGCCGGATGATCCGAGCGTCGGGGTGTCCGGATGATCCGGACGTAGTCCCGGATGATCCGGCTTCGGTGGAAGCCTTCGGGTATCTTCGGCGCACTTCCCGGACGATCCGGGGGAAGGTCCGGATGATCCGGCTGGGTCCGGATGGACGTCCGGACGTCCGACCTGACTCCAGCAGCCACTCCGTCTTCTTCTCCTTTCTTTCGTCTTCTCTTCCACGCTTCCCTCGTAGATGGTGTAGTCGTTCCTTGGCGCTTGCACTCTTCCTTGACATTCGTGAAGCTCCGACAATACCTATGTATGCACACGGGAGAAGTGTCAAGTAGTAAACCATCCTCGAAGGGGTCAAGCGAACAAGTGTAAAGGAGATGATTCACCTTTGTGTGTGTGAAGTAGATGTCGCACGTGTCACTTTCCCTTGGCATGGTCATGTCCGTAGGATGCTCCGCATCAGTAACCTTTGTCGAGTAGCTCATGTACTTGACGCATAATCTCCTTGATCTCCTCTGGATTAGTACGGTATGGTGCGCGGTTGGGTAGCGATGCACTGGGAATTAAGTCAATCTGATGCTCAATCCCTCGAATAGGTGGTAATCCCGGTGGCACTTCTTTTGGAAAGACGTTCGCGAACTCGTGCAAGATGTTAGTGACAGAAGGAGGCAAAGAGGAAGGCACGTCCTCGAAAGAAAATAATGCCTCTTTGCACACAAAAGCATAGCAAACAGATATGCTGAAATCTAGATCATCAATATCAGATTTGGTGGCAAGTAAACACCCACTTTTTCATTTAATTTCAGATGCAACATGAGATGATGGCGTGTTATTAGGCTTCATTTGTTGATCAAATTCTTTTGCCACAATTTGATTTTCACTCTTATTTTGCTCATGTTTCGCTTTATTAGCTCAATTAATATCATCTTTCAAAATGGAATCAGGAGACATAGGAAGCAAAGTAATATGTTTATCCTTATGAACAAGAGTATACTGATTGTTTCTACCATGGTGTATAGAATTTTTATCAAATTGCCATGGTCTACCAAGTAATAAGGAACATGCTTGCATGGGTACCGCATCACAATCAACATAATCAGCATATGTAGAGATACTAAAATGCACACGAACAATACGTGTTACCTTAACCTTGCCGCTGTTGTTGAACCATTGGATGTAGTAAGGATGTGGATGTGGTCTTTTGGTGAGAGATAGCTTCTCCACTATCTCCATGCTAGCCAAGTTGTTGCAGCTCCCTCCATCTATGATGATGCGAACATATCTTTCCTTCACAACTCCCTTTGTATGGAACAAATTATGCCTCTGATTTTGCTCCGCTTGTGTGACCTGCACACTCAAAACACGTTGAGCAACTAAACATTCATACCTGTCAGCGTCTTCAGGAGCCATGTATTGCGTCTCATTTTCAGAATCATCTCCACCGTGTTCTTCACGTGTAATAAGAGCCAAAGTTTCCTCAGCATAGTCACTAGCGGACTCATAACCACCATCCTCAGTAGCAATCATGGCACGCTGAGATGGGCATTTGCTCGCATAGTGACCACGACCAGTGCAACGACGACATATAACATCATGTGTTGGCCCTGTGGATGCCATGGATGAAGAAGACCTCTACGCGGGACCGAAAGGTGTACTCCTGGCTGATGGTGGTGGTGCCTGTTTGCCTTTATCATGGCCAGAAGTGACGGATGAAGTAGGCGGTGGTGCAGCCGGATGTGTCGATGTAGAAGATGCATGTGGTGTCCATGATGAAGGTCGACCTGCAGAAAAAGTTAGTTCGCGCCAAGGCATGTCCATCCTGCACTTCACATTCA
>LR738713.1:267583318-267648618 GCA_902687465.1 Secale cereale | reverse complement strand
TGCCATGGTCTACCAAGTAATAAGGAACATGCTTGCATGGGTACCGCATCACAATCAACATAATCAGCATATGTAGAGATACTAAAATGCACACGAACAATACGTGTTACCTTAACCTTGCCGCTGTTGTTGAACCATTGGATGTAGTAAGGATGTGGATGTGGTCTTTTGGTGAGAGATAGCTTCTCCACCATCTCCATGCTAGCCAAGTTGTTGCAGCTCCCTCCATCTATGATGATGCGAACATATCTTTCCTTCACAACTCCCTTTGTATGGAACAAATTATGCCTCTGATTTTGCTCCGCTTGTGTGACCTGCACACTCAAAACACGTTGAGCAACTAAACATTCATACCTGTCAGCGTCTTCAGGAGCCATGTATTGCGTCTCATTTTCAGAATCATCTCCACCGTGTTCTTCACGTGTAATAAGAGCCAAAGTTTCCTCAGCATAGTCACTAGCGGACTCATAACCACCATCCTCAGTAGCAATCATGGCACGCTGAGATGGGCATTTGCTCGCATAGTGACCACGACCAGTGCAACGACGACATATAACATCATGTGTTGGCCCTGTGGATGCCATGGATGAAGAAGACCTCTACGCGGGACTGAAAGGTGTACTCCTGGCTGATGGTGGTGGTGCCTGTTTGCCTTTATCATGGCCAGAAGTGACGGATGAAGTAGGCGGTGGTGCAGCCGGATGTGTCGATGTAGAAGATGCATGTGGTGTCCATGATGAAGGTCGACCTGCAGAAAAAGTTAGTTCGCGCCAAGGCATGTCCATCCTGCACTTCACATTCAGCTTTGCAAGCAAGATGGAATAAAAGAGTGATATTATTATACTCCTTGTACTCTGGAATTGTCTGAATCTCTCTATTTAAGCCACCCATAAAACGTGCAAGCATAGCCTCATTCTCCTCAACAACACCACATCTAATCAGACCAGTTTGTAATTCCTGATAATATTCCTCTACATAATTTTTTCCTTGTCTTAAATGCTGCAATTTTTGAAGGAATTCACGTTGATAATATGGTGAAACCCAACGAGTACGCATAGCAGTTTTCAAAGCAGCCCAAGTAGTTGGAATATTATTCAGATATAATCTACAATATTCAGACCAGCACACACAAGCAAAAATAGTGAAAGCACAAAGAGCAGCAGCAACACATCTGCTCGGGATATTATAAACATGTAAAACGTTGTTCGGTTTCTAACTCCCAAGTAAGATATATATCAGGAACATATGTCCCCTCAAATGGTCGAATATTCAATTTTAGTTTAGGGAGATGGTCATGATCTCGTACCTGAGGGTGTGGTGCAGCCCTACCATTGCGATTATTTGCATGTGGATGACCTGGTTGTTGTGGTGCTGGTAGTTGCGCGTAGTTCTGATTTTGATCAACCTCATCCCCGTAATCTCCCACGTAATCGTCCTCCTCCTCAGTAGCAGCAGGAGCCACAGAAGTATCAACAGCAGCACCAACAGTTTGGCCAGGGTCATGAGGGACACGGCTCAATTTGCGGAGGGCTGTTTCACGACATGAAGGTGGTTGTTGTTGTTGTTGTTTTGCAATGGTGCAGCAGGTGGAGGTAGACGCGCAAGGACTTCATCGAATATGGCATCCAACTTGGTGTCAATTGACTTCTGGATGTCATCCATCCTCTCTAGTGCGTCGCCAAAACTGGTCATCACATCTTCTACCTGTTGACCCATCATTTGCTGAAATTTATCATGCAACTCCTTGTTTGTCATGTTCTCCCAGTCAGTCTCATCGACTTGTGATCCTGCCATGGTTAGTAGCAATAGAAACAAATATGATCCTACAGACTACTAGAAAATGGTGGTGGTGGGGCGTCACAAATCCATCAAGCAAATCTCAAATTGTTACTAGTTCTTACCCAGCAACAGGTGGTGATCGGCAACTGTTGTAGTTAAAAAATCTCAAAGCTTGGACAAAGCGATTGCCAGGTGGTGTCAAACGCACGATGTAGATGTATGTGGAGCTAGGAAGGCTTATGATATGGTAGCAAAAATGTCAGCAATAATCAATTCAGAGATGCAAAGGTCAATAAATGCTCAACGACGGTACTGTGTTGGTTCTAGGCTAGACCGTACTAGAGACCCGAGCCTAGAACACTAACAAAATCACGGCGCTGCACGTAACAATGGAGGAGCACACTCTGAATTTTTTTCATTTTTTTCACCTTTTTCCACTTTTTTTGTTTTTGCTCCACGACAAATTGTTTTCTTCGAAAAAGTCCACAAATGGTCTAGAAACTGCCAAGTCAGAATTTTCCAGACTTAGTTTTTTTAACTGGAACTATTTTTCTTCTGCGGGTATCACTGAAGTTGGGGAGTCCGACTTGGTCACGATTCGAAGTATCCCATGATCTGGAAATCAAAAACAAAGCGAGTAAATACTGGACTAGACTAGGGCTGCTGGTGGAGATGAATTTGGTGGAACTCGGACTGGTGGCGGATATATGTCGGGGCGGTAGAACACGCACTGGTGGCGAATTTGTGATGGAGGTGGACTCGGATTGGAGTGATGGATATGCGATGGTGGTGTATGGCAGCGGTGATGACGATGGTGGTGTATGGCAGCGGCGGTGGTATGGCAGCAGTGATGAATATGGTGTGGCGGCGGCCTGACAAACTGTGAACATAACTCGAAACTCTAAAGAACTAGACGCTAAGACCAGCAACTCGACACGACGATGCAACCGCAAATTCAACTAAGCAAACACGGAAAAGATTATGCAATGGCTCAGATTGGTTCGGATATGATGAACTAACCCTATTTTTTGGCCTTTTCGTGGACTGTAGGTATGAAGAACATACTCGATCTAATCTATGAAAAAATGTAAAATCTCACCGAGCAACCTGGAAATCTGAGACCACTTGATAGAGGCAAAGGTGTCCCATCTTTCAATGAGATGGTGGCTATCGTTTTTGGTGGAGTTGACTTCGACGATCCGACTACGAACGTGCGAGGACGTCGCACCTTAGCAATCACTAAACCAACTCCGATAGGTTATTGACCACGCTGGAGCATGATCAACCTGACCATGAGGGTCTATTTCCTGCAAGCAAGCGAAGAACAAGCAAGAAACTAAGATTGCAATCTTGATATTGCGAATATAAGAGGAAAGCTTTATTGATCAAGGTGGGGTTATGTGACGTCTTTGTCTGGTCGTTGAACACAAACAAAGTACGCGAAGTTGCAGCTATGGCAAACTTTAATCTAAACAAAACCCAAAGTCTAAACCCCGCCCTAATGGTTGTATATATGGAGGAAGAGGGGGGAATTTCGTGGCCCTTGGAGGAGGGGTCCGAAACCAACCCTAACTCTTGTTTCCCCACACATACAGACTCTAAAAACAGCCTATATTCAAGTATTTCGAAATTACATGGGACTGGCCCAATAATAAGGTGACGCAGCACCCATATAGAACTCAGGACGAAATTTATGAAGTGACATGTTGTATATTTCGTCCAAGGCTTCACACACTCATTATGGTGCCTGCAAAGTCCTGAAATTATCACTTGTAACTCCGTTCTTGTTTCCCTTGCGCATGCCATCATCTCCATGCTTGATCTTGCTCCAATGATCATCCTTCTTGTCCAAGCTATGCCCTTCATTTGTAAGCAAGACAAATGTATCCAATTTAGGCAGCATCATACTCTCATGAACATTAGAATCATTACCAAGAAGCAAAAGTACCTGGTAAATTAATTGGCGTGCGCAAGCTCTAGTAATTGGTCCTGTATATGTATGAGTAGGGGTTGTGGGTTAGTGATGTCCTCATCATTGTGCCCACCCAGGTGCCCCCCTTCCGGTGGTTCCTGGCTCAACTATTTTTCTTTTATTATGTAAAAAATCCTCGCAAAGTTTCGTTCCGTTCCGAGAACTTTTATTTCTGCACAAAAACAACACCATGGTAGTTCTGCATAAAACAACGTCAGTCCGGGGTTAGTTTCGATCAAATCATGCAAATTAGAGTCAAAAACAAGAGGAAAAGTGTTAGGAAATGTAGATTCGTTGGAGACGTATCAAATCCCCCAAGCTTAAACCTTTTCTTGTCCTCAAGCAATTCAGTTGATAAAATGAAAGTGAGAAAGAAAAACTTTTACAAACTCTTTTACTCTTGTTCGCATAAATAATCTTAAACAACACCTAGGTTTTCAGCCAACATTATAACTAACCATGTTGATAATAATTCTTAAAGATTATAATGACTCATATCAATGACATAATCAGCTAGCGAGTAATAATAAGATATCTCAAACATCAACACGTTATCAAAACAACCATTATATAATATGACAATAGTGGTTTCTCGCTAGCCCTTTCTGAGACCGCAAAACATAAATGCAGAGCACCTCCAAAGTCCGAGCAGGGACTAAACATTGTAATTCATGGTAGAGAAGATCCAGTCATGATAACACCCAACATTCACTACACACAATGCATAAGCATGACAACAGTGCTCTCAGATCTGGCGCTTATTAGAGAAGGTGATGACACAACATAAAAGTAAATAGATAGTCCCTTCGCAGAGGGAAACAATGATTTGTAGAGGTGCCAAAGCTCACGTTTTTAAAACAGAGGTAAATAATATTTTGAGAGATGCACCCTTCTCATTTACTTCACGACTATCAGTTATCAATATCTCCCATGCTAAACACGCTAGTGGCAGTTCCCAAGCGGAGAAGTAAAGGTTTGGACTCCATTGGGATTTTTTGTGTATTTATTTATAAGCTTTTTCTTTTTGCCATTTGGGACTGGGAATCCCTATTACCGCCCTTTTCTCGATCGATGTCGAGTGAATAAACACTCGACCTGAGAATAACCCGCTTAGCATGGAAGATACCGACCACCTCCTGTCGTTCCATGAACGATCCAGGCACACACAAAGGATATTTATTTGAAGTTTTTAGAGGTGGCACATGCAAATTTACTTAGGACGACAGGGTAATACTGCATATAGGTAGGTATGGTGGACTCATCTGGAACAACTTGAGTTTTTGAA
Source organism: Secale cereale (assembly GCA_902687465.1). Lineage (NCBI taxonomy): Eukaryota > Viridiplantae > Streptophyta > Magnoliopsida > Poales > Poaceae > Secale > Secale cereale. The sequence goes on along the minus strand of LR738713.1, from coordinate 267,643,582 downwards.
TTTGATGCACACGCAATATTCCCGCTTAGTATAGGTGAAGGCTAGCAAATAGATTGGGAAGAGGCCAGCTAGAGAGCAACAATGGTTATGAATATGCATCATACATAATAAAAATTGGACACCCGATGAGTAGGATATGGACACCATGAACATAAATATCATAGAGGCTATGTTGGTTTTGATTCAACTACATGCATAAACATGTGCCAAGTCAAGCCACTCGAACATTCAGAGGAGGATACCATATCATCATACTACATCACAATCATTTTAACATAATGTTGATATCCAAGATAAATCATTATCAACTCTTAGCTACTTATGCATGGCATGTGAAACTACAATCTCTAATTGTCATTGCAAACATGTTTAATCATAATGGGCTGAATCATGGATACTAGGTTAAACCTATTTACAAAAACAGAGCAAGTCGAGTCCATACCAGTTTCTCTCTGCCACGACCAGTTCTCGAATATCGTCATTATTGCCTTTCACTTGCACGACCAAATGATGTGAAATAATAATAAAGGTGCAAGAGTGCACTGGACTAAGCTGGAATCTGCAAACATTTTATTCAACAGGAGAAGACAAGGTAAAGGGGGCTCTTCATTAGATCAATAATTAAGCATAAGAGAGCTACTTAACATTTTCATCGTGCTCTTCTCCATAATATGACTTGAAAATAAAAAGAAAGAAATTCAAAGAAACAAACTGCAAATTTTTTGGAGTTTCTAGTTTTCCAGAACAAGCAAACGAGAGAGGAAAACAAAAATGAGAAAAACTATTTACACGGGAAAACTCCCAACAAGCAAAAGAAGAACATGGAAATCTTTTTGGGTTTTCCTTTTAATATTACAACTAGGCAGGCATAGAAAGTAAACTAACTACAGCTAGACATTTTTGGGTTTTCTAAGGTTTTTCAAACACACAAGAAGAAAGCAAGAAAATAAATAAAGCATGGATAATACAATGAAAAAGTGTGAACACCGACAATTGAAATGTGTGAACATGAATGTAAAGTCGGTGAGAAACACGTACTCCCCCAAGCTTAGGTTATTGGCCTAACTTGGTATGCAGTCAATAGCCTGGATAGTCATTGGGGTACTGAGGAACAAGCATCCACTCATCCCACTTTTGAGGCTCCTCCTCTCCTGCAGCCTGGGCGTTTCGGTAGGCAATGATATCCGCAGGCATAATCCTGTATCCACCCCTGGTGACAGGATCAAACAAAGCAGGTGCAGGCAGTGGAATGATATCACGAGTAGTTACACTAAGAACTAGGTTATAAGGAATATGAATGTTAGGGTAACCAACATCAGTGAACTGGTGGTGATCCATAGCAACATGATCTAGGTAGACCTTGTGTAAAAGAAAATCATGGAGGCGTATCTGAACATTAAAGCGAGTCGCCAAATGAGTGGCATAAATACCTCCATGTATTTTACCCTTAGACTTATTAATGTGGAGGCGGCGTGCCACAATAGCTCCCAAGCTATAAGTATTGGCGCCCTCTAGTGTATGACGCAAAATGGCGAGGTCTGGTGAACTAAGTGCACCCATCTTCTCTCTAGCTAGCAAGCATTTTGTAACGAAAAGAGGAAAATAACGAACAACAGGAAAATGCAAGCCAGTGGTAGTGATACCCGACACCCCTCACTCATCGCCCACTGTCAGAGTACGGTAAAAGCTTTCAAACTCTGTGGGTCTAGGCTCTGCCAAACTATCGTCAGTAGGAAGCATGCATATTTCATAAAATTAGTAAGAGGTATCTGATGGGTTTTAGCATATAATTTAAACTGCACCTGAGGAGGATTATTCCTAGGAAGAAAGGTAAAACTTTGCACAAAGGAATTTGTGAGGATATGATACTGTTCGCATTCAGCCGTAATAAAGTCGGTGAGGCCAACATTAGCAACATATTGTGCAAACTCTTGAAGGATTCCAGCATCTTCCATGAACGGTGTATGCGGGCATTCGCACGGTCGTAGTTCCGCCCTTCTCCGGAAGTGGAGATCACTATCGGATGACTCCCCAATCACCCCATTGGAGTTCTTCTTGGAAGCAAACTTCCAAAAGAAACTCATGGTTTTCCTATGAACAAAATTCTGAAAATTTTAGTCCACAAACTTTTTCTCAACAAAACTTTATAAAACTGATAACAACTACTCATAGGGATACATAGAAGCCATAGCAAGCATTCAAACTACTTAGAACTCTAAAAATTCAACATGCAAGCTCATCTACAGCAACACCAAGTGTAGCTAATTATTCAAAATATAAACCAATAAAACAAAAACTAATTGGACAAGTGGTGGAGTCACATACCAAGCAACAATCCCCTGAAATAGTGTTTAAAATGGAGCTTCGAGCAAAGAGATCGAAATCCGCGGGTTTGAGAGCAAGAACACGAGAGAGAGAGAGAGCAATGGTGATTTTTTCTGGAGGTAGGTGATGACGTGGTGTAAAAAGATAAGTAAGAGGGGCCACGTGGGGACCACAACCCACCAGGGCGCGTCTGGGGGTCCTGGCGCGCCCAGGTGGGTTGTACCCACCTAGTGCACCTCCCTCTGATATTATTTGCACCAGAAATTCTTAAATATTAATAAAAAAATCGTATTAAATTTTTAGGGCATTTTGAGAACTTCTATTTTTAGGTCATTTTTTATTGCACGGGAAACTGAGAAAACAGACAAAACATGGCATTTTATTTTATTTGACTTGCAGGAGCAGAGAAAATAAAAGGTAGGGACAGAAGGTAGTGCTTACTAAATTCATCAACTTCATATCTCTAAAAAAATGATCCGTTAATAAGGTTGATCAAGTCTTATTAACAACCACTTTCGATTGGCATAAAACCAAAGAACTTTCGTAAATCACTAAGTTACCTCAACAGGGATATGGAAGTCCCCAACAATAAGCATCTCATATTTCTTTTCAAAAGTAGGTAGAGGTATTTGAAAACTTCCAATAGTGATTGTCGAAGATTTTTCAATAACATTAACACCATTCACTTGGAATTGTTTCTTCAAAAAGTGCACCGTATGCTCTTTACCATTGATATGAAAAGTGACTTTGCTTTTATTGCAATCAATAACAGTCCCTGCAGTATTCAAGAAGGGTCTACCAAGGATAATCGACATGTTGTCATCCTCGAGCATCTCAAGTATAACAAAGTCAGTCAAAACAATCACATTAGCAACAACAACGGGCACATCCTCACAGATATCGATAGGTATGGCAGTTGATTTGTCAGCCATTTGCAAAGATATTTTGGTAGGTGTAAGTTTATTCCAATCAAGTCTTTTATATAAATAGAAAGGCATAACACTAACACCCGCTCCTAAATCACATAAAGTAGTTTTCACATAATTCCTTTTGATGGAGCAAGGTATAGTTGGTATTCCTGGGTCTCCAAGTTTCTTAGGTACTCCATCCTTAAAAGTATAGTTAGCAAGCATGCTGGATATTTCACCTTCTGGTATTCTTCTCTTATTCGTGATGATGTCTTTCATGTACTTTGCATAAGGGGCCATTTTCAAGATATCAGTCAAGCAAGTACGGAAAAAGACTGGCCTAAGCATTTCAGCAAAGCGTTCAAATTCTTCATCATCTTTCTTTTTAGTTGACTTAGGTGGAAAAGGCATAGGTTTTTGAACCCACGGTTCTCTTTCCTTACCGTGTTTCCTGGCTACAAAGTCTTGTTTATCATATCTTTTATTCTTAGGTTGTGGGTTATCAAGATAAATTGGTGGTTCTATCTCAACATCATGATCTGGTTCTCTTTCATTATTTAATTGAGTATCTTCATGAACATTAGCATTGTCTTTTTCATTATCACTAGGTGGATGTTCAATACCAGATTGAGTTTCAGCATCAGAGATAGAAACATCATTATCATTGTCAGGAGGTTTTTCTACTTTAGGTTCACTAGTAGCATGCAAAGTCCTACCAGTTTTCTTTTTCTTTTTCTTTTTAGGGGGACTAGGTGCAGTGGTGTTGTTTCTTTGTGAATCCCGGTCAATCCTTTTCGGGTGTCCCTCGGGCACTGTTCAAGAAATCTTCCGATTCGGCGATTTATCGTCCCATTTATCGCTACTCTTGGGGTGACCGATAATATTATGCCTTATCTTCACCATTTATATTTTGGGCAGATTTATCGCTATGACAAGCGATTTATCGGGAATCTAAAGATAAATCAGGCCTATTCATAGCACTATGTTTGCAAAAAACTATGTTTATTTGCATTTTGTGGACCTTGTTACGCAATATGTAATGTTGTCCTATTTTGTTCGTCATTATACAAGGATTCAAAGGCTAGGAATCAAGGTAACACTTCTGTCCAATATTATTTTGGTATTGAATATAGCATATTTTAGTGTTGGGAACCTGGGATTTGCAAAAAATGCCCGATTAATAGTCGACCAATAAAATCAATTAATCGACCGATTTCCGATTAATCTCTAACCCATAGATGTCCGAGACGATAACGATAAGCGATATCCTCAACATTGCCCTCAGGAGGAAGTGGTTCCTGAGTCGTTTTTCCTCCTCTGGTTGCAACTCTAACAACAAAATCATGTATATTGCTATTCATTTCATCAAGTAATTCTCTTTGAGATTTAACAACTTGTTCTAGCTGGGTTTGTACCATAGAAGCATGTTTTCCTACACCTCTAACACCATTTTAAATTCTAAATAACAAGTCACTCCAGCGAGCAATCATATCAGAATTGTATTTCAATTGTTTCATAACGTTTGTATTAAAGTGATCTTGTTTCCTAATGTAGTTTTCAAACTGATGAAAGCATTGACTAGGGTGCATATTGTGAGGATTATCATTGTCATTGAATTTCATTAGAGAATTTACCTTTACCACCTTAGGCAGAGGTGGTGCATCAAGCCCATGTATTTCTTAAATAAGAGGTAAAATTTTAACATTCTCAGCTTTAATACCTTTTCCCTTCATGGATTTCTTTGCCCCTTGCATATCTACAGGGCTGAGATATAATATACCCCTTTTCTTCAGAGTAGGCTTAGGTGGTGGTCCAGGAAGAGTCCAATCATCACAATTTTTCAGTATGTTATTCAATTATTCTTCGGCTTGTCCAATAGTTCGTTTCCTGAAAACACAACCGGCACAACTATCTAGAAAGTCCCCAGAAGCATCGGTTAGTCCATTATAGAAGATATCAAGTATTTCATTTTTCTTAAGAGGATGATCATGCAAGGCATGAAGTAACTGGCAAAGCCTCCCCCAAGCTTGTGGGAGACTCTCTTCTTTAGTTTGCACAAAGTTAAATATTTACTGTAAGGCAGCTTGTTTCTTATGAGCAGGGAAATATTTTTCAGAGAAGTAATAAATCATATCCTGGGGACTATGCACACAACCAGGGGTAAGAGTATTGTACCAAGCTTTAGCATCACCCTTTAATGACAACGGAAATAATTTGAGAATATAGTAGTAACAGGTTTTCTCATCATGGGTAAAAAGGGTGGCTATGTCATTTAGCTTAGTGAGATGTGCCACAACAGTTTCTGTTTCATAACCATGGAAAGGATCAGATTCAACCACAGTGATTAACTCTGGATCGACAGAGAACTCATAATCCTCATCGTCAATAAAGATAGGTCAGGTAGCAAACTTAGGATCATATTTCATTCTAGCATTCAGAGATTTTTCTTTATAATTGCATAATAATTTCTCTAGATCATATCTATCATTACAAGGAAGAATATCTCTAGTTGTTTCTTCACTCATAACATAACCTTTGGGTACCTTAGGCAATTCATATCTAAGAAGGCTAGCTCTAGCAGGTGTTTCAAAATTTCCAGTTTCAAGCTCATCATCGGATTTAACAACATCATGTTTCCTTACTCTAGTAATTTGTTCATAACGAAAGTCACCAAGTGGCACATCATCATCATGCAAGGTACTAGCATCATCATAAGTATCATTCATAGCAGAAGTAGCATCATCAATAACTTGCGACATATCAGGAGTAATAGCATGTTTTTGTGTTGCAACTTTACTTATAACAGAAGGTGAATCTAAAGCAGAACTGGATGGCAGTTCCTTACCTCCCCTCGCCTTAGAGGGATAAATCATCGTCTTTGTATCCTTCAGATTCTTCATAGTAATAAATTGATAATAATCCCAAGCGACTCAACAAATATAGCTATGCTCGCCGGCAACGGCGCCAGAAAAAGGTCTTGATAACCCACAAGTATAGGGGATCGCAACAGTTTTCGAGGGTAGAGTATTCAACCCAAATTTGTAGATTCGACACAAGGGGGTCAAAAGAATATTTATAAGTATTAGCAGCTGAGTTGTCAATTCAACCACACCTGGAGATTAATTATCTACAGCAAAGTGATCAGTAGCACAGTAATATGATAGTTTTGATAGTAGTGGCAGCATCAACAGTAACGTTAACAGTGATAGCAATAATTTTGTAGCAAGTGCAGAAGTAACGATAGCAATAGTAACTTAGAAAGATCAATATAGAATAAATTCGTAGGCATTGGATCACTAATTTGTTGGATGATATTCATCATGTGACAGTCATAACCTAGGGCGATACGACACTAGATCCAGTTCATAAATATAATGTAGGCATGTCTTTCGTAAATACTCATACGTGCTTATGGAAAGAACTTGCATGACATCTTTTGTCCTACCCTCCCGTAGCAGTGGGGTCCATATTGGAAACTAAGGGATATTAAGGCCTCCTTTTAATAGAGAACTGGAACAAAGCATTAACACACAGTGAATACATGAACTCCTCAAACTACGGTCATCACCGGGAGTGGTTCCGGTTATTGTCACTCCGGGGTTCCCGGATCATAACACGTACTAGGTGACTATAACTTGCAAGATCGGATCTAAAACATGAATATGATGATAATATCATAAATGGTTCAAATATGAAATCATGGCACCCGGGCCCAAATTGACAAGCATTAAGCATGTCAAAGTCATAGCAACATCAATCTCAGAACATAATGGATACTAGGGATCGGCCCTAACAAAACTAACTAGATTACATGATGAATCCCATCCAACTCCTCACCGACCAGCGAGCCTACGAAGGAATTACTCACTCCCGGTGGGGAGCATCATGGAATTGGTGATGGAGAAGGGTTGGTGATGACGAAGGACGAAGACCCCCCCTCTCCGGAGCCCCGAACGGACTCCTGATCTGGCTTCCTGAGGAAGAACAGGAGGTGGCGGCTGATCCGTATCGTAGATCATGATAATTCTTTCTCCTTGATTTTTTTCTCCGCGAATATGAATTTATAGTATCAGGGTTGGCATCTACGGGGCCACCAGGTGGGGACAACCCACCTGGGCATGCCAGCAGGGGGTTGGCGTACCCTGGTGGGTTGTGCCCACCCAGGTGCCGCCCTCCGGTGGTTCCTGGCTCCAGTATTTTTCTTTTATTATGTAAAAAATTCTCGCAAAGTTTCGTTCCGTTTTGAGAACTTTTATTTCTGCACAAAAACAACACCATGGTAGTTCTGCTAAAAACAGCGTTAGTCCGGGGTTAGTTTCATTCAAATCATGGAAATTAGAGTCCAAAACAAGAGGAAAAGCGTTAGGAAAAGTAGATACGTTGGAGACGTATCAAATCCCAATCGAGCTTTCAAATAAAAAAATTGCTACGTGGGTCTGCCCATGATTATCAAGGAAAAAGGATCAAACAAGGGGAAGATGACAACAAGAAGTAGGACTCGGTCTCCACCTCGGTTTTCGCCCTCGAGCCGGCGAGCCCCCTTGGCCAATCCGGTTCACTGCCGGAGGCACTACTAGGAAAAGGGCTATAGATGATATGTCCTCTAATGGTGCACCAGACACATGGTGCGCCACTACTATATAGTAATGACGCACCATGTGTTGGTGTGCCATTAGAGTGGTAGACACTAATGGCGCACCAGACCTTCGGTGCGCCATTAGTAACAATTTTTTTTCCAGAAATACTAATGGCGCACCGTGGCATAGTGCGCCATTACTAGTATATATATATTTGCAAAACTACTAATGGCGCACCTCAAGCTGGTGCGCCATTAGTAACCCTGGTTACTAATGGCGCATTAGTGAGTGGTGCGCCATTAGTAAACTGGGACCAGGTAGATATTTTGGACAGCCACACCTACACACTCACTTTCCCCACTTCATTCTCTCCACCTCCTCCTCCAAGCTTGTGTCGGTTGCGTCGTCCTCCTCACCTCATTTTCACCATAGATTCATCAAAATTAAGTGGTTAAATTACCTTTTTTTTGATAGGTAAGTAAGGGGGGAAAGCTATCTTTATGTTGTAGATCTACATTTTTCTCCCTGGAGCTCCAACAACCGTGCACATGCACTTTTTATAGCCTAGCTAGATCTATCTATGTTTGTGGTGTTGCATATGTTTGTGGTGTTGCATATATGTTTGTGTTTGCAGGTACCGGTATTTGAAATGCGATAGTTGCCAATATTTTGCCAAAATGTTGATTCATTTCCGTTTCGGCGAGAATTTTGGCACTATGCATTCTTTTTGGTCCTATTTTTAGGGAAAGTCATGCCAAATTTTTTTCTTGGTTCTAAAATATTGTTTTGCTCTACCCCGCAGGCGACCATGGTCCGCACGATGACCGAAGGCATCGTGAATAGGTTTTTGAGCTCCGCGAAGGCCGAGATGCTTCAAAAGAACGAGACAGAGATAAGATGTCCGTGTCGAAGATGCAAGCTGAAGAGCCTTATTGCGGACCCGGATTCCGGGCAGGTGCGGGACCACCTGCTCTTGCGTGGTTTCATGGATGGCTATCGGTGGCAAGGTGATGAAGATGACTATGAAGTCGTCCATGGCCGGGCAAGAAATGAGGAAGGGCAGCAAGACAACCACCGCGGCGAGGGCGGGCGAGAAGACGCGGAATCTCCAGGACATGATCACGACGGTGATGCTGTACACAGTCATCATGTAGAAGATGCCGGACATGATGATGAGGAAGATCAAGACGAAGGGCATGATCATGATCTAGATGAAGATGCCGGAGCAGACGACGATGGAGGCTAGGTGCAGGACCCTCATATTCAAGAGCTGCTTCTCCAGCAGATGGATAACGCAAGAGTTGCCGCCCGAGAGAAAGCCAACCTGTATCAACTGGAGATAGACGTAGTTACTCCATTGTATGAAGAATGCAGGCCTGAGGATACCCGCCTGAAAGTAACGCTCATGGCTCTGGAGATGAAGGTAAAACACAAAATGACCGACGCATGCTTCGACGAGAACATGTCATTCTGGCACGAACGTCTTCCCAAGGGGAACAAGTGCCCGACCAGTTTCGAGGAGGCGAAGAAAATCGTGTGTCCTCTGGATTTACCGCACGTGAAATACCTGGTGTGCATGAACAATTGCATCATTTATCAGGACGAGCACGCGGAGTCTACCATATGTCCGGTGTGCGGCGTCACTCGATACAAGAAGCGGAAGAAAGCTCCTCGAAAAGTGGTGTGGTACTTTCCGATCACTCCTCGTCTGCAGCGGTATTTCGCGGACCCTAAGGTAGCAAAGCTCCTGCGTTGGCACACGGATAGGGAGGAGAAGAAGTGAGAAGATGACGGAAATGATCCGGAGATAAATAAAAAAGACAAGATGCTGAGTCACCCTAAGGATGCGAGCCAGTGGCAAGCGTTGAACTTTGAAGACATGGAATTTGGGAACGATCCAAGGAACATCGTGCTGGGCGTGAGCACTGATGGAGTCAATCCGTTTGGCAGCCAGAGAAGCACACATAGCATCTGGCCTGTGTTTGTGTGGATGTACAACCTTCCCCCCTGGTTAGGCATGAAGAGGAAGTACATTCACATGAGTATGCTAATTGAAGGGCCAAAACAACCAGGGAACGACATCAATCTGTATCTGGGGCTGCTGAAAGAGGAGCTAGACACGCTGTGGAAAACGCCAGCCAATACGTGGGACGCCGCAGAGAAAGAATATTTCCCTATGAGAGCCGCACTGCTCACGACGGTGCTCGACTATCTCGGTTACGGATATGTCGCGGGGCAGGTGGTCCACTGATTTTCTGGATGCATCAGGTGCATGGATGACACAACGTATCGCCAGCTAGATAGAGATCTCGGGTCTTCGAAAACCGTGTTCATGGGACATCGAAGGTGGCTTCGCGAAGATGACCCGTGGAGGAAACGCAAGGATCTATTCGATGGTGAAACCGAACCCCGAAGACGCCCGCGTACAAGGAGCGGCGAGGAAATAGACGATTTGTTGAAAAATTGGAAAGATTGCCCACTGCCGGGAAAGAAGCAAAAGGCGCCAGAGCCGGGAAAGAAGCGAAAGGCGCCAGAGCCGCTGCCGAAGGTATGGAAAACGAGGTCTGTTTTCTGGGACTTGCCGTACTGGAAGATCCGCCGTGTTCCTCATAGCCTTGATGTCATGCATATCACGAAGAACGTGTGCGAGAGTCTACTTGGTACCCTGCTCAATATGCCAGAGAGGACCAAAGATGGGCCGAAAGCAAGGGCATACTTGAAATCAATGGGCATCAGGCAGGAGCTTCACGCTAATGATGATGATGATGATGATGATGATGATGATGATGAGGCGAAGCAGGACACGGAAAGTCGTCGCAAAGGCAAAAAGGCCAAGAAGACGAGAAATGAGTACCCTCCCGCGTGCTTCACTCTAAGTCAAGAGGAGATCGAGCAGTTTTTCACCTACCTCGTAGGAGTAAAACTTCCTTACAGTTACGCGGGGAAGATAAGCAGATACCTAGACCCAACGAAGCAGAAGTTCAGCGGGATGAAGTCTCACGATTGTCACGTGCTGATCACGCAGATACTTCCAGTTGCAATTCGTGGGATCATGGACGCGCACGTCCATGAAAGGCTATTTGGCCTATGCAACTTTTTCGACATCATCTCTCGGAAATCGGTTGGTGTGAGGCATCTCAAAAGGCTATAGGAAGAGATCATGGTGATACTATGCGAGCTTGAGATGTACTTCCCGCCCGCATTCTTCGACGTTATGGTGCATCTTCTGGTCCATATCGTGGAGGATATCATCCAACTCGGGCCGACGTTCCTGCACAGCATGATGTCGTTCGAAAGGATGAATGGTGTCATCAAAGGATACGTTCGCAACATGTCACGTCCAGAGGGAAGCATAGCTAGGGGCTTTCTGACTGAAGAGTGCATCTCCTACTGCACGAATTATCTAGGCATCGAGAACCCCGTTGGTCTGCCCGTCAACAGGTACCTCAGCAGGCTCGCTGGATGGGGTCACCGCAAGGGTCGCCGCAAAATGCATGTCGACTTCAAGGGTCGACTCGCCAACTTTGAAAGAGCAAACCAAGTCGCGCTACAACACATAGACGTGGTCGATCCTTGGGTGGTAGAGCACAAAACCTTTATTGAGAAGACGTACAACGACCGAGGCCAACAGAGGACGGACGGAGATATAATCAAAGAGCACAACTCATGTTTCACGCGTTGGTTCAAGCAGAAGCTTCTGTCGTACCCTTTACATGAGGATTCTTCCGCGGAAGAACATATCATATTCGCCTTGTCACGGGGATCCGAGCACAACCTGATGACCTATGAGGCGTACGATATCAACGGCTACACATTATACACCGAGGACAGGGACATGAAGAGCGATGGTTATCAGAACTCTGGGGTAACGATGGAATCCTACACTTGTAACGACAAGGACAGATACTACGGAAGGATCGAGGAGATCTGGGAGCTGAGCTACGCTGGAGAGAAGGTCCCGATGTTCCGTGTCAGATGGGCCAAGAGCGTCCTAAAAGAGGACCAGTATTTCACCACCATGGTTATACCCGAAGCCAAATCCAAGTCCGCGGGCGCAAACGTCACCGCGAAAAATGAGCCATGGGTACTGGGTTCCCAAGTGGACCAATGCTTCTTCATTACCGACCCATCAAAGCCCAGTCGTGTTGTCGTGAGGAGAGGCAAAAGGAAGATCATCGGAATGGATGTAGTCACCAATGAGCAAGACTTCAACAAGTACGGCGACACGAAGATGGAACATGACGACGACGATGAAGTAGCAGCATACACCACAAGAAGAAGCAGGACCACCCTACCTAAAGGACGTCCGTTCCATAGAAGAACTCCATTTGCGAAAAAGAAGGGCAAGAAGAAGCAGGACCACCCTACCTAATGAATATTTTTTGAACTCATGAATATTTTTAAATTTCATGGGCACTTTTTGAATTCATGAATATTTTAAAATTTCATGGGCACTTCTTGAATTCATGAATATTTTTTCAAATTTGATGATATTTTTTCATATTCATAAATGTTTTACCAATTCACAAATGAATGCAACTAAAAATCCAAAAAAGACTAGTTGTGCTTGGTTATATGTTACTCCCAAAAGCATAGAAAGTTTGTCAAATTTGGAGCTATGGATATTTAGTTATGATTTAAACAAGGTTGAACATATTTAAACACAAATAAATATCAAACAACATTTTAAATGTTGTTAATATGGCAACAAACTGCATATTATTTTTCTACATGAAATTCTGAGCATCTAGCATATGCGACATGTTATATTTGGATGCATGGATAAAAATATATGAGCAAAGAAAAAATGGTTAAAAACAAAAGTTGGGGAGCCTAGGAATCAAACCCAGGACCTCCTAGTGTGTGCGCTGCGTGCTGACCAATCGGGCTAGTGTATGTTCTCTGATGCAGATGGGGTTTGGTGGAAGATAACCTGTGGGCTCGAATAGAAATAAAAAAATACTAATGGCGCACCACGAGAAGGTGCGCCATTGCTATCGATGTACTTAGGGCGCACCAGGGTGAGGTGCGCCATTGCTAACCCTCCCCCACTCGACTTGATCCCCTCTCTCCCTCTCTGCGCCAGATACCCTCGCCCCCACTGCACCAGATCCCCTCGCCCCCGCCTCTGCTCCGCCGCCTCCACTGCGCCGCCGCCCCGTCCATTCCTCGTCCTCCACTGCGCCGCCGCCCCGGCCTCCACTGTCGCCCCCTCCACCTCACATGCCGCCCCCTCCACTCTCTCCGCTCACCGCCACGCGCCGCCCAGAAAGCCTTGCCGCCACCGCTCCCCAACCCTCCCCACGAACCCTAGCCGCCCCTCCTGAGCCCGTCGTCGCCGCGCCATCGTCACCATCACGGCCACCGTCGTCGCCTTCGCGCGGGAGGACGTCCAGGAGGTCTGCGCCGGCCGGCTTCGTCAAGTCCACCGTTTAGGCCCACGACGTCGTCATCTTCTCCAAGTCCTACTGCCTGTAAGCCCCCTTTCCCTTCTCTCCTCACCCCTCCATCTTAGGATCCGCGCTGATGAACTGCGACCTTAGGTTTGGATGTGGTTGTTGCGTGCTCATGGATTTATTGTTTTATTATCCTTCTGTAGTATGGTGATTTCTTGTTTTATTAGGATGGCAAAGGCCCCTGGTTCCATTAAAAAGAATGAAACCAGAGTACAGAGTATACAAAGTTATAAGATCATCGAAATAAAATAGGGGAAAATGAGGATTTTTTAATGACCTCGGAGTTGGATTAAGTGCAGTAGCTTGCATACATGGTGTTGGAAAACTCAAAAAGAGGAAAAATAGGAAGCTGACGGAGTAGATGACCTAGTCGTTTGTATTTCTGCAAGCTTTTTGCGAATCCTCTTAGCTTATATGTAATGCCCAGTATGAGATTATACCTCCTACGTGTCGATGCACGACTTAAAGGTATAAGCTCATACTAGAATGATCTCAAGTATGGTATCTTTGCATGACTCATGTAAAATAGGGATGAAATTGCAAAAGACTAGTTGGCTTACACTCGCCACGTCACACAATACATTACATAAGCAAATCATCATCCAAATGACATCACAGTCCGACTAGGACGAAGATCCATATGAAAGATACCAAATAAATAAAGCCAGAAGGTCCGAATCGCCCCTAGTATAAGCCACTACTGATCATCGGGATAATACACGTAGTATCGCCCACGTTCTTCATCGAACTCCCAGTACAGCTCTATGACGTTGTGTAGAATCTGTGAGCCACGGAGGACTCAACAATCCCGTCTCCGGGTAGCAAAACTATCTAAGCCTTGGGTGTGGAACAAGGCTGAAGAATAAAGGTTGCAGCTGCACTAGCACTAGCTTACGTGTTTAGAGCAAGAAGAGAAGTGCCACGAGCGTCAAAGTGATCACTAAGTGATCCTATCTAAGCACGTCAAACATAACCCCACCGTGTTCACTTCCCGAAACCCTTTTCGGAAAATGACCGTCACGGTTACACACGCTGGTAGTGTATTCTGAACATGGTGTCAAGTTTTCTACAACCAGATATTAACAAATTCCCATCTTCCACATAATGGCGGACACGGCTTTCGAAAGATCAAACCCTGCAGGGGTGTCCCAGCTTAGCCCATCACAAGCTCACGATCTGCGGAGTCGCAACTCCATGGTGGGAAGACCCGAGTTTTTTCGGAATCCCGTGCTCGAGATATTCTGAGTAAGGTAAAACTAATCCAGCAAGATCTTCCGGCGTGCCGACACCCTGACAGTAGCCGCGCGTACCTAGTCTCAGGCCATGACCGGATGGGACATCCTACAGGTAATACCAGATACCTCGGGTTTCCCCGAGGCGGCCCTGCAGTCCGCCCAGTTCGGACCAACACTAATGTGGATCACTGGCCCGGGGGTTGTTAATTAAGTTCACGGGATAGCTAGTCCCTATGCAAGTTTTAGTTATTAGGCAAATGGAGTACCAATGTTGGGCCTTGCTGGAAAAGCTTTAGCGCTAAGCGGGTTATCGAGGGGGGCCCATAAACCCCAACCGTGTTAGGGACGCATAATCAAGGAACGTAACACTAGTTTATACGGTTCCTAGGACGGCATGAGTGGAACAAAACACCAAGCAAGAGGCTTAGCCTTCCACCCATTGCCAAGTATATAGATGATTTAGTTTAAGAGTTTATATAGTGTGATATCCCAACAATAACTTCAACATTAAGCAAGAATCTTCAAATCTTCTGCTGCAACTAGCAATGCTATAAGAGGGGCTGAGTGAAGCTTACGTAGCCAAACAAAGGTTTGCTAGGTTGGGTGGTTAGACAGATTCATGGTTACAATAGGAGGCTGACAAACAAACATGGGCATCGAGGCAATAAGCTAAAGAGCGAGACATCTAGCAATAGGCAAATATAGTAATGATATATGGGTTAGGTCATCTTGCCCGTAGAGTCATCGATGGGATCGTAAGCCGGCTCCCCGTACTCAACCTCGGTAGGACCCTCGCACTCAGACTCAGCTTCCGGCTCTACTCAACACAAGAACACAACATGGCATGATATCAAACAAGGTGCAATGCACAATCAACATGGTGCAAGTATGATGCATTTCATGGCAAGAGATGAAGCACACAAGAACAACACGAAACAACAAGTTTAAATGAGTCCGGAATCAACATATAGCAAATCCAGTAACTCCTCATATGCATATTTTGAAATTGGTCCAGATCTGAACAAACCTTAAGTTAAGGTTGTTAAACAGGAAGTTAACATGCACCATGATGATCTACACAAAATTCTAATCAAGTTTCATATAAAGTTAGTTTAATTCGGAGCTACGGTCTAGAAGATATGAGCAAAACAAGACAAGCATGGCAACGGTGCAAGATGCACCCAAACATCAAGCAAACACACTCCAAACATGTAAACAACATGATATTATGATTCTACATGCAAAATCACACAAGTTTCATATAGGGCACGCTCAAAACAGAGCAACGGTTCAACACATACACACGAAACATGATACAATGCGATAGAGGCAAAGGTGTCCCGTCTTTCGATGAGATGGTGGCTATCGTTTGGATGAAGTCGACTTTGACGATCCGACTACGAACGTGCGTGGACGTCGCGCCTTAGCAATCGCTAAACCAACTCCGAGAGGTTATTGACCACGCCGGAGCTCGATCAACCTGACCACGAAGGTCTGTTTCCTGCAGGCAAACGAAGAACAAGCAAGAAACTAAGATTGCAATCTGGATATTGCGAATATAAGAGGAAAGCTTTATTGATCAAGGTGGGGTTCTGTGACGCCTTGGTCTGGTCGTTGAACACAAACGAAGTACGCGAAGTTGCAGCTATGGCGAACTTTTAATCTAAACAAAACCCAAAGTCTAAACGACGCCCTAAGGGCTGTATATATGAGGGAAAGAGGGGGGAATTTCGTGGCCCTTGGTGGAGGGGTCCGAAACCAACCCTAACTCTTGTTTCCCCACACATACGGACTCTAAAAACAGCCTATACTCAAGTATTTTGAAATTACATGGGCCTGGCCCAATAATAAGGTGACGCAGCACCTATAATAGCCTCTGGACGAAATTTATGAAGTGGCATCTTGTATATTTCGTCCAAGGCTTCTCGCACTCATTATGGTGGCTTCAAAGTCCTGAAATCATCAATTGAAACTCCATTCTTGTTCCCCTTGCGCATGCCATCATCTCCATGCTTGATCTTGCTCCAATGTTCATCCTTCTTGTCCAAGCTAGGCCCTTCATTTGTAAGCAAGACAAATGTATCCAATTTAGGCAACATCATATTCTCATGAACATTAGATTCATTACCAAGAAACGAAAGTACCTGGTAATTTAATTGGCGTGCGCGAGCTCTAGTAATTGGTCCTGTATATGTGTCAGTTGGAGCTGTGGGTGTAACCTTGTTAGTGATGTCCTCATCATCTTCCCCTTCTTGAATTGAAGTCGTCCTCGACGGAAGCTCATCTTCCTCACCCAAGTAAGGCTTCAAATCTGCAATGTTAAATGTGGTACTAACCCCAAAATCTGCAGGCAGCTCAAGTTTATATGCATTATCATTTATTTTCTCTAACACCTTGAAAGGACCATCAACACGTGGCATTAGCTTTGACTTGCGCAAATTAGGAAACCTATCCTTACGCAAATGTAACCAAACAAGATCTCCAGTTGCAAAGACAACACGTTTTCTACCCTTATCTCCAACAAGTTTATATTTAGCATTCATGCGCTCAATATTTTCCTTAGTTAACTCATGCATTTTTAAGATCAATTCAGCACGTTGTTTAGCATCAAAATTAACCTTCTCCGAAGATGGAAGAGGCAACAAATCAATAGGTGCACGAGGTAGGAAACCATAGACAATTTCAAAAGGGCACATCTTAGTAGTAGAATGCAATGAACGATTATAAGCAAATTCAATATGAGGCAAGCATTCTTCCCACATTTTCTTATTATTCTTCAAAACAGCCCTAAGCATAGTAGACAAAGTTATGTTGACTACTTCAGTTTGTCCATCAGTTTGGGGGTGACAAGTAGTACTAAAAAGCAGTTTAGTCCCCAACTTAGCCCATAAACATCTCCAAAAGTGGCTAAGAAATTTAGTATCATGATCTGAAACAATAGTATTTGGCACACCATGCAAGCGAATAATTTCACGAAAGAACAAATCAGCAACATTAGCAGCATCATCGCTTTTATGACATGGTATAAAGTGTGCCATCTTCGAGAACCTATCCACGACAACAAATATGCTATCCCTCCCATTCTTTGTTCGAGGTAAACCCAAAACAAAGTCCATAGATATATCTTCCCAAGGAACACTAGGGACAGGCAAAGGCATATATAAACCATGAGGATTGAGTCGTGACTTAGCTTTTTGACATGTAGTGCACCGACCAACAAAACGCTCAACATCCCGTCGCATCTTTGGCCAAAAGAAATGTGTAGCAAGTATGTCCTCCGTCTTCTTCACGCCAAAGTGTCCCATTAATCCTCCTCCATGCGCCTCCTGCAACAACAAAAGACGAACAGAGCTAGCTGGAATGCATAGCTTGTTAGCACGAAACACAAATCCATCATTAACGACGAACTTGTTCCATGTTCTCCCTTCTTTGCAATTCTGCAATACATCTTTAAATTCAGCATCATGCACATATTGATCTTTGATGGTCTCCAAACCAAATATTTTAAAGTCAAGTTGTGAAAGCATAGTATAACGACGAGATAATGCATCAGCAATAACATTTTCTTTTCCCTTCTTGTGTTTAATAACATAAGGGAAAGTCTCTATGAATTCAACCCATTTAGCATGTCTACGGTGCAGTTTTTCTTGACTTTTAATGTGCTTCAAAGATTCATGATCAGAATGTATAACAAATTCTTTGGGCCATAAATAATGTTGCCATGTTTCCAAAGTCCGAACAAGAGCATATAATTCCTTATCATAAGTAGAATAATTCAGACTAGGCCCACTCAATTTTTCAGAAAAGTATGCAACATGTTTACCATCTTGTAATAACACACCTCCTAACCCAATTCCACTAGCATCACATTCGAGCTCAAAAGTCTTATTAAAATCAGGAAGTTGGAGTAAAGGAGCATGTGTCAACTTATCTTTCAATACCGTGAATGCTTCTTCCTGTGCAGTACCCCAAACAAAAGGCACATCCTTCTTTGTAAGCTCATTGAGAGGTGCAGCAATGGTGCTGAAATCTCTCATAAAACGGCGATAGAATCCAGCGAGGCCAAGGAAACTCCTCACGTGTGTGACCGTTTTGGGCTGCGGCCAACTCTCAATAGCTTCAATCTTGGCTTTATCAATCTCAATTCCCTATGGAGTAACAACATAGCCAAGAAAAGAGACTCGGTCGGTGCAAAAGGTGCACTTTCCAAGGTTACCAAATAAACGTGCATCACGTAGAGCAATAAAAACAGCACGTAAATGTTCCAAATGTTCCTCCAAAGATCTGCTAAAAATCAATATATCATCAAAGTATACTACCACAAATCGTCCAATGAAAGCACGTAAAACTTCATTCATTAATCTCATGAAAGTACTAGGTGCATTAGTTAACCCAAAAGGCATGACTAACCACTCATATAATCCAAACTTAGTTTTAAATGCTGTTTTCCATTCATCTCCCAATTTCATACGAATTTAATGGTATCCACTACGCAAATCAACTTTGGAGAAAATTGTAGAGCCACTCAATTCATCAAGCATATCATCTAGCCTAGGAATAGGATGACGATAACGAATAGTAATATTATTAATGCCTCTACAATCAACACACATACGCAATGTACCATCCTTTTTCGGCACTAGAATAATAGGAACAACACAAGGACTAAGGGATTCACGTATATAACCTTTGTCGAGTAGCTCCTGTACTTGACGCATAATCTCCTTCGTCTCTTCTGGATTGGTACGGTATGGTGGGCGGTTGGGTAGCGATGCACCGGGAATTAAGTCAATCTGATGCTCAATCCCTCGAATAGGTGGTAATCCCGGTGGCACGTCTTGTGGAAAGACGTCGGCGAACTCCTGCAAAATGTTAGTGACAGCAGGAGGCAAAGAGGAAGGCACGTCCTCGAATGAAAATAATGCCTCTTTGTACACAAAAGCATAGCAAACAGATTTGCTAAAATCTAGCTCATCAATATCAGATTTGGTGGCAAATAAACATGCACTTTTCAATTTAATTTTAGAAGCAACAGTAGATGGTTTATTATTAGGCTTCATTTGTTGCTCAAATTCTTTTGCCACAATCTGATTTTCACTCTTATTTTTCTCCTGTTTTGCTTTATTAGCTCTATTAATATCATCTTGCAAAATGGAATCAGGAGTCATAGGAAGCAAAGTAATATTTTTATCCTTATGAACAAGAGTATACTGATTGTTTCTACCATGGTGTACAGAATTTTTATCAAATTGCCATGGTCTACCAAGTAATAAGGAACATGCTTGCATAGGTACCACATCACAATCAACATAATCAGCCTATGTAGATATACTAAACTGCACACGAACAGTACGTGTTACCTTAACCTTGCCGCTGTTGTTGAACCATTGGATGTAGTAAGGATGTGGATGTGGTCTTGTGGTGAGAGATAGCTTCTCCACCATCTCCATGCTAGCCAAGTTGTTGCAACTCCCTCCATCTATGATCACGCGAACAAAACGTTCCTTCACAACTCCCTTTGTATGGAACAAATTATGCCTCTGATTTTGCTCAGCTTGTGTAACCTGCACACTCAAAACACGTTGAGCAACTAAACATTCATACCTGTCAGCATCTTCAGGAGCCATGTATTGCGTCTCATGATCAGAATCGTCTCCGCCGTGTTCTTCACGTGTAATAAGAGCCAAAGTCTCCTCATCATAGTCACTAGCGGATTCATATCCACCATCCTCAGTAGCAATCATCACACGTTGAGATTTGCAATCTCTCGCAAAATGTCCTCTTCCCTTACAATGACGACAAATAATATCACTGGTGTGCCCTGTTGATGCCATGGAAGAAGAAGAACTCTGTGCAGGCCCAATAGGTGTGCTCTTGGCAGATAATGGTGGTTGTGCCTGCTTCCTTGTATCACGGCTGGAGGTAACAGCTGATGCAGGTGTCGGTGCAGTAGAATGTGTGGAAGTAGAGGATGCACGCGGTGTCCATGATGAAGGTCGACCTGCAGAAAAGTTAGTCCGCGCCAATGCCTGTCGATCCTGCACTTCACGTTCAGCTTTACAAGCAAGATGGAATAAACGAGTGATAGTAGTATAATCCTTATACTCTAGAATGGTCTGAATCTCTTTATTTAATCCACCCATAAAACGTGCAAGCATAGCTTCATTCTCCTCAACAATACCACATCTAATCAGGCCAGTTTGTAATTGCTGATAATATTCTTCTACAGAATTTTTTCCTTGTCTTAAGCGCTCTAGTTTTTGAAGTAATTCACGTTGATAATATGGTGGAACCCAACGAGTACGCATAGCAGTTTTCAAAGCAGCCCAAGTAGCTGGAATAGGATATATTCTACAATGTTCAGACCACCAAACACATGCAAAACCAGTGAAAGCACAAACAACAGCAGGAACACGTCTCTCCTCGGGATAGTTTAAACATGTAAAACGTTGTTCAGTTTGTAACTCCCAAGTAAGATATATATCAGGAACATATCTACCCTCAAATGGTGGAATATTCAATTTCAGTTTAGGAAGATGGTCATGTACCTCAGGTGGTGGTGCAGCCCTACCGTTGCGATGATATGCATGAGGACGACCTAGTGGTGGTGGTGCTGGTTGTTGCACGTAGTTCTGATTTTGGTCAACCTCATCCTCGTAATGGTCCTCCACCTCTGCAGTAGCAGCAAGAGCTACAGAAACATCAACAACAGCACCAGAAGCTTGACCAGTCTCAAGGGGAACGCGATGTGCTCGTCCCACTTGATTCAGAAGGCGACGTTGTTGTTGTTGTTGTTGTTGTTGAAGAGGTGGGACAGCTGCAGCAGCCGGTGGTGGTGGAAAACGCGAAAGCTATTCAGCAAACTTGTTATCGAGCTTTGTGTCAAATGTCTTCTCCATGCCAACTATCTTCTCCATAGCCTCATCCAATGTGTTTAGCACATCTTGCACCTGTACACTCATCATTTGCTGAAACTTATCATGAAGCTCCTTGTTCGTCAAGTTCACCCAGTCAGTCTCGTCGACTTGTGATCCTGGCATGGTTAGCAGCAATAGAAACACACAAGAATATGATCCTATAGACTACTAATAAGTGGTGGTATATGGATACGGATCGGTGGTGGTATATGGATACGGATTGGTGGTGGTATATGGATACGGATCGGTGGTGGTATGTGGCAGTAACGATGAAGATGTCGCGGCGGCGGCGTGACAACTTATGACCAGAACTCGAAACTCTAAAAGACTAGACGCTAAGACCAGCAACTTGACACGACGATGCAACCGCAAATTCAACAAAGCAAATACAGAAAAGATTATGCAAAGGCTCAGATTGGTTCGGATGGGATGAACTAACCCTAATTTTTTTTTGGCTTTTTCGTGAACTGTAGGTATGAAGAACAGACTCGATCTAATCTACGAAAAACTGTAAAATCTCACCGAGCAACCTGGAAATCTGATACCACTTGATAGAGGCAAAGGTGTCCCGTCTTTCGATGAGATGGTGGCTATCGTTTGGATGAAGTCGACGTTGACGATCCGACTACGAACGTGCGTGGACGTCGCGCCTTAGCAATCGCTAAACCAACTCCGAGAGGTTATTGACCACGCCGGAGCTCGATCAACCTGACCACGAAGGTCTGTTTCCTGCAGGCAAACGAAGAACAAGCAAGAAACTAAGATTGCAATCTGGATATTGCGAATATAAGAGGAAAGCTTTATTGATCAGGGTGGGGTTCTGTGACGCCTTGGTCTGGTTGTTGAACACAAACGAAGTACGCGAAGTTGCAGCTATGGCGAACTTTTAATCTAAACAAAACCCAAAGTCTAAACCACACCCTAAGGGTTGTATATATGAGGGAAAGAGGGGGGAATTTCGTGGCCCTTGGTGGAGGGGTCCGAAACCAACCCTAACTCTTGTTTCCCACACATACGGACTCTAAAAACAGCCTATACTCAAGTATTTCGAAATTACATGGGCCTGGCCCAATAATAAGGTGACGCAGCACCTATAATAGCCTCTGGACGAAATTTATGAAGTGGCATCTTGTATATTTCGTCCAAGGCTTCTCGCACTCATTATGGTGGCTTCAAAGTCCTGAAATCATCAATTGAAACTCCATTCTTGTTCCCCTTGCGCATGCCATCATCTCCATGCTCGATCTTGCTCCAATGTTCATCCTTCTTGTCCAAGCTAGGCCCTTCATTTGTAAGCAAGACAAATGTATCCAATTTAGGTAGCATCGTATTCTCATGAACATTAGATTCATTACCAAGAAACGAAAGTACCTGGTAATTTAATTGGCGTGCGCGAGCTCTAGTAATTGGTCCTGTATATGTGTCAGTTGGAGCTGTGGGTGTAACCTTGTCAGTGATGTCCTCATCACAATGCAAAGCTGAAATTAACAGCCACATAGCAACTTTGGAGCAAGAAATATATACTCTACATCAACCCAACATGATGACAAGAAGCATGAACATGGAGTAGACATGTTCTACAGCAAACAACTCCATTGGAGCAACTCTATAGGAGGCATGGATCAATAGCAACAAGCTACACGAAATTGATCATGCTGTTAAAAACCTGACAGATATAATTTATAGCAACTTGAGAGCAAGAAATAAATAAGCTACAGCAAGCCATATGTGCAAGTGAGGGCATGGATGGATATACGATAACATGGACAACAAGGAATGATCATTGGCCACCCCAAAACAAGCATGGATTTGACTAGGGCATCAAGCAAACATAGCATCAGGTTAAAACAGATTCCAGACTTAGCAAAATTTTCACTAAGTATAAAACAGTTATGTTGGCATGGCATGTTTACAAGCTTGTTTAAGTCACCTCAAGGCATATCATGGAAAGTGGTTTGCACCACAGCAAAGACCTTATGATGGAGATTCTAAAACATATTGACATGTGACATGGAGACAAACACATCAATAGCAACGAGCACTTCAAATCAGCATCTCTTAACATGTTTCATAACTTAACAGCCACATGCACTTTTGCAACCGAGATTAACATGGAAAAATGAACTCTAACATCAATTCTACAGCAACCATCATGTAGAGCATTTCACAATGAACATTTTGACATATCATTTGCTCCATTTGGAGAAACATGCACCAAGTTATCACATCTCAAACATGGCATAAAATAACAAGTAACAGTAGTTTATAACAAGTAGCACTCTTGTCACGATGATTAGGACATCTAGATGATCTCAAACCACATTCCATAATGGAAAAAAATTTAGAGCATATCACCACGATCATTTTGGTATATTATATGCACAAAACGGATCTACGAGCACGAAGTTACGACCATGCAAAGGGGGCAACAAAATATCGCGGATCTGGGACTTGGTGGTTTTTTTATACCTCCAAAAGTCAAACGTGGATGGCTCCGTGCGGGGTGGAGGGATCCGGGCTGCGGGGCGTGCGTTTGGTTCTGCGGATGGGTGGATCTGATCCACCCGGATCCAGATCGGGACCGGGCCGCCGGAGTTGGAGGAGAAGGTCGGCGGGGCGGCGAGGGCGGCCGCCGGGGCGGCGGCGAGGGAGCGCCGGCGAGGAGGCGCTGGAGGACAGCCGGGGCGGCGCTCGCGGCGCACGCATCGGCGCCGGCGGCGGCCCTCGGGAGCCGGCGAGGAGGCGCCGGTGGCCGGCGGCGGAGGCCACCGGAGGCGGCGGGGAAGATCGGCGCGGGCGTGGCCGGCTCGGCCCGGGAGGCCGGCGGCGGAGGGCTGGGATCGGGCCTACGGGCCCGCGGCGGCTGGTGTCCTGGGGCACACGTGACACGCTCCGGTTGGCCGGGCGCGTCGGGCGGACGTGTCCGGCGACGTCCGGACGTGTCCGGCGGCCGAGGAGCTGCGGGGCGCGGGGGAAAATGGAAAAAAAGGGAAGACTAGGGTTTCGTCCCAAATTGGACGTGGGGGATGCTTATATAGGCATAGGGAGCTAGGGGACTCCAAATGAGGAGCGGTTTTCGGCCACGCGATCACGATCCGACGACCGAGAGGATGGGAGTGGTTGTGCTGGGTTTGTGGGCTGTTGTGGAGGGGGTCTTGGGCCTTAAAGAAGAGGTACTTTTAGCCCACTAGGTTAACCGTTGGAGTACCAAACGAACTCCAAACACGATGAAACTTGACAGGCAGCCTACACGTACCAAGACAACAACGCACAACAAGTCTCACGTCATTCCGAAAACGTTACACGGCCACACACGAAAGAAGGACTCGGGGATGCCACTGGCACGTGTGTGAGCGTCGGAACTCGAAACGGACAACGGGAAGAGACGAGTGGGACCGGGTGCAAGAGACAACACAAATGCAATGCAATGCACATGACAACATGACATGGATGAAATGCACACACGCACACGACAAAACGAAGAAACCCGAAATGAAGAAGAGCCCAGAATGGAATTGATGAAGTCAAAGTTTCATATATTGCCATGATTGGAAAGTGTTACATCTGGGTTATTACAAACTCTCCTCTACTACGAAAAGATCTCGTCCCGAGATCTAGGACTGGAAGAAGGAAGGATACTCGGAACGAAGATGATCTTCTCGTTCCCACGTAGCTTCGCGGTCGGTATCGTGTGACCACTTAACTTTCAAGAACTTGATTGACTTGTTGCGGGTCTTGCGCTCAGTTTCTTCAAGAATAGCAACAGGGTGCTCACGGTAAGACAAGTCTTGTTGAAGATCAATCTCCTCGAACGGAATGGTGCGTTCAGGTGTCTTGAAGCACTTGCGGAGTTGAGACACGTGAAACACATCATGAACATTTGCAAAGTTGGATGGAAGCTCGAGTTGATAGGCTAGATCGCCTCTTTTGCCAAGGATCTTGAAAGGGCCCAAGTATCTCGGAGCAAGCTTTCCTTTGATACCGAATCTTTGGGTTCCATTCATAGGAGAAACGCGGAGATAGACATTATCTCCAATGTCGAAAGCCAAATCACGATGCTTGCCGTCATAGTAACTCTTTTGACGCGACTGAGCGGCCTTGAGATTCTCACGTATGACTTTGCACATTTCTTCGGCTTCTGAGATCAAGTCATTGCCAAGAAGTGTCACACCCTGATTTTCTTGCCACATTGCTTAAGCTAACAATCATGCTAAAATTGTGGATTTACAAAAACTTTTGAGTGATTTTGACTTTGCTTGACTGATTTTCTGTCTGCTGTTTGCTAGTGCTCTAAAAATCAAATAAATCCTCCAACTCTTATACTTCATCTCCTTTATCCAAAACCTTTTCCCAATGATCATGCCATGTGTATAGACCAGTATAGAATTTTCTAATAAAAATATTTTGGCCAAATAGTATTTTCTAAAATTAGTTTTCCAAAAACCCCTGAATTGAGGTTTGCACTGCAAGTACCTTATTTAGGGTGTGAAAAATCTTTCAAAAGGTATATTTGAATACTATTAGGTATAGGACTCCCATAAACCACAAAATTATAATTTTAAAAGTTATTTTTATATTTTATTTAAAAGCTTTTTCTTAAGGCCAGAAATGGTCTTTAATAGGGAAAAATTATTTAACTATTTCAAAATTATTTGCCAAAATTCAGGGAAACTCATAGGACATATATTGTCCATATATAAGAGTTTCAGCACATGGTCATGTTCAAAATATTGGACAAATCCTTCATTAACCCTTTCTGGATATTTCTAGCTTTTGAAATATTTACAAAGGGGATATTCTCCAAAAATTCCAGGGAAATTCTATCATGTCAAACATGACATATTTGATGATCTTGCAAAGCCTGATGCCTTGAAGATCAAGGAAACATCATCTAATCCCCTCAAAACCATTTCTGTCCATTTTGAAGTTTGAGCAACTTTACATTGCCAAACTTGTCCAAATGCTCTCAAACTTGGTGCACATGCTAGAATGGTCTAATAAGGCATCTAGACCAAATGGCACAAGCTTTGGAGAAGGGTAACTTGGTCAGAGTACCCCAAAACCATTTCTGTTCAAATCCAAATTTGAACAACTCTGCATTGCTAACTTTTTACCTGGGGCTTCAAACTTTGTGGGCATGATCATAACCCCAAATAATGACACTACACCAAGTGGTGCATCAAGGGGAGATGGTTAGCTTAACTCAAACATGGTGAAACCATTTCTGTTGATTTCTAGGGTTCACCAAAGTTACATTGGCAAGTTTCTTCAAACAAGCCAAAAATTTGGTGAAACACCCTATTTCCATATGCCATTTAATCTTGTTAAGTGTCATAGCCAGTGGAGATCATTTGCTTACCCAAAACATGATCAAACACCTTCTGCCAATTTACCAAAACCACTGTTTTGACCCCTTTTACTATTCCCCTTTACCTCAAATTCTTACCACAGGTAAACCTGATCATCTTCTACCTCCAGTAACTTCCCCATGTCCACATCTCAATGATTGAGGGGTGAAAACCCCATTTTTACTCTTGTGGACCGCAACATTCTTCTCCTTTCTCACCTCCCTCCTCACTCCAGTGGCCCTCCAGGGCATCCCAGGCCATCTGTGCATTGTTTACTCCCCCCTAGCACGGTTGGACATAAGGGGACACGCCAATGACACTTTGTTTATGCCATGGCATGCAGAGCTCGCGCTCTGGAGCATGCTATAGTGCCCTGGCGCACTGTAGCCACCTCCAATCAGGAGCATCCGACAGCCTCGGGCCTTCCCCTCGTGTCCCCCGAGGCCGCCTCGACGTCCGGGACACGGCAGCTGGTCGGACCCCTCTTCCTCTCTCTCTCCGGCCCCTGCTCGCACGCGCGCCACGGCCGCCCGAGCTCTCCAGTGGGCTGCCTCACACGTGCGGCCCCTCTGGCACCTCCCCGCTCCTCCTCTCTCTTCCTGGCGCCCTACTCGAGTCCCACGAACGCCGTAGACAGCTCCCCGCCCTCTCTCCTGGCCTCCCGAGCCGTCGCCGCGCCCACGGTGAGCTGTGGGACGGCTATATAAGGCCGTTCCAGACCCTCCTCTGGAGCCCCTTCGCTCCCTCTCCTTCCCAGCAACCCCCTGGACCAACCCTCACCTCTCCCCACGCCCTCAATGCACCTCCGTGGCCGGAGCCTTGCCGACGGCCGCCGCTCGAATTTGAGAAACCCCGAGCCCCTCTCTCCCTCCTAGCCACTCCGGTGCCATCACACGATCTTCAGGGAGTCCCCCACCTCTGCCAATCCTCCCCGAGATGCCCGTGCGCTCGAAGCCCAAGGTGGCTGATACGTCCAAAACGTATCTATAATTTCTGCTTGCTCCATGCCACTTTTGGGTGATATTGCTATGATATTCATACACTTCCATACACTTTTGATCATATTTGGACTAACTTACTAATCCAGTGCACCCCAGTGCCAGTTTCTGTTTTCGGCTGTTTTTGTATTTCAGGTTTTCACGTTTCGAGAACTGCCCAGAAAAATCCAGAAAAATTATATAAAAAAATCAGCGATCCGGAAACAACACTGCGTCCGAAGGGCAGCCTGGGGGGGTGGCCACAGGGGCTCCAGGCGCCCTGTGGGCCCCCCCCCCTGGGCCGCGCCGGGGGGGGGGGCGCCTGGGCCCCCCGAAGCCCGTCGGGTGCCCCCCTTTGGCATATATTTAGAGGGACCTCCGAAACCCTCAGAAGAGGAACTCTTTTCGCGATCCCATCTCTGTTCCACCGCCGCCGCCGCTTCCAAGATCGGGAGCACCAGGAGAACTCTTCCCGGCACCCTGCCGGAGGGGAGGATCACCACCGGGAGCTTCTCCACCACCATGGACGCCTCCCGGATGACTCGTGAGTAGTCTCCCTTGGACCATGAGTCCATGACCAGTAGCTATGTGATGTTCTCCTCCCGTTCTTGTGCTTCACTAATTAGTCCTCGTGAGCTGCCCTACATGATCGAGGCACCTATGTAATCCTTATGCTGTTGCTATGTTGAGTTTGCTGGGATCCGATGGATTATGAGATTATGTTCAGATTGATCTTGAGTAATATATTTGATTCACCTCTTTTATATTTTAGTTCATAAGTAATTCTTGCATGTTCTCCGTTGTTACTTATTGCTTTGGCCGAGTAGTAGGTAGTGACTCCAAGAGGGAACATTATGCTCGATTGTGGGTTCATGCCCCTCGATGACTAGCTTGAGTGACAGAAACATGAGTCTAGGGGATGTGCTGTTGCCACAAGGGGGAAAACAACGATGCTTGTGCCCGCGGGTGCAAGGATTGTTTACTTTACGCAAAGTTCTTTTAATGCAGTTGTCTGTTGCATTGAGTTTACACTATGGGTGGGACTCGCAACTTAATACCAGCGAGATGTTCTGGATAGATATCTCAAAGTGGATGATTAGTAGTAGATATTGATGGATTTCGGTCTACTTACTTTGGCGTACCGCCCATGCTTTGAACCTCAACCTTTCTTGCAATGTAGTCAGCATTGGTTTGCGTTCGTGGTCCTGTCAATTGCCCAGCTGTAATTTGTTTACCTCACATAGCTGTTTTATCGTCTTTTCGGAGAGAGACATCACTAGTGAACATCATGAGACTCCGGTCCATATTACCATCATTGATCACATCCGCTATTTATTTCCCGTTATTTACCTACTATTGCAAAAACTATCTATCACTACTATCATTGCTTTTAACGCTTTGTGAACTACAAGGCCGGAGAGATTGACAACCTCTATGTACTCGTTGGGAGCAAAGTTATTTATATCTGTGTGCAGGTCCATGTTGGTTTCTACTAATCTGGCGCCGTAGCAATTGACACCTACTTGTTGAACCTAGGAGTCTCTGGGGAATCGATCCTTGGCATCTTTGCTAGGGAAAACACTTCTACTTACTGCATCTTACACCTTCCACTTGGGGTAACCAACGAGGGGTTCGAGGCCCATCAAGGAGTATTTTCTGGCGCCGTTGCCGGGGACTCCAGTCTTCAGGATAGGGGAGTTGCATGCTATCTTTTACCTTTGCTTTTTAGTCTTGTTAGTTTACCTTTCATTTTTGCTTTAGTTCCTTTTATCGAAAATCACAAAAATATTTATCTTGCTTGCTTGCTACTATGGGTTCCACCGAGAACACCAGGTTGTGTGACTTCACTAGTCACAACAACGATGACTTTATCAGCACACCTATCACTACACCTGCCACTTCAGCACCTTCATATGAAATTAAACCTGCTTTACTTAACTTAGTCATGAGAGAACAATTCTCCGGTGCTGGAGATGATGCTGCTTTACACTTGAACAACTTTGTTGAACTTTGTGATATGCAAAAGTACCAAGAAATAGATGGTAATATTGTTAAGCTTAAGCTTTTTCCTTTCTCCTTGAGAGGAGGAGCTAAAATTTGGTTTCAGTCTTTGCCTAGAAATAGCATAGATTCATGGGACAAGTGCAAATATGCTTTTATCGGAAAATACTATCCACCTGCTATAATTATCCAACTTAGAAGTAACATCATGAATTTTAAACAATTGGATAATGAACACGTTGCCCAAGCTTGGGAACGTATGAATTCTCTTATCAAGAACTGCCCTACTCACGGTTTGACTACTTGGATGGTTATCCAAACTTTTTATGCAGGCTTGAACTTTACCTCGCGGAACTTGTTAGACTCGGCCGCGGGAGGAACTTTTATGTCGACTACACTTGGTGCTGCCACAAAGCATCTCGATGAGATGCTGACCAACTATTCCCAATGGCACACCGAACGCGCTCCAACAGGTAGGAAGGTAAACTCTGTCGAGGAGATTTCCTCCCTTAATGAAAAAGTTGACTTGATCATGTCTCTACTTTTGAAGCAATCTACTGTTGATCCTCGTGATGTTCCTTTAAATTCTTTGATTGCTCAAGAACAAGTAGATGTGAATTTTATCTCTAGAAACAATTTTAACAACAATGCTTATAGGAGTAACTTTGGTAACAATCCTAGACCGTTCCCCTCTAACTCTTATGGGAACAACAATGCTTATCCTAGTACCAAGAACTCCACTACTGAACTAGAGACCATGCTTAGAGATTTCATTACTACCCAAAAAGCCTTTAATAAGAATGTAGAAGAGAAACTACATAAACTAGATGATCTTTCTTTTAAGGTAGACCACTTAGCCAATGAGGTAAAATTGCTAAAAATTGAAACTTCTCCTCTTAAGGAGAGGGAAGTCATCCCTATTAATGCTACTCAAGTACAAATTAATGAAAATATTAGGATGATGGCTAAGCTAAAAGAAAGATGGGCTAGAGAAAGGGAGGAAGAGGAAAGAATTAAGAGCCTTCCTACCCACCACACTGTTGCTAATATCCAAGTTATTGAGGATGTTCACACTCTTAGCACCCAATGTACTCCTGGTCCCAATGGACCTATTAATGGTGATCCTATGACTATAGAAGCTACCAAACAAGTGAACCTTAAGGACACCACTACTACTTTACTTGATGCTCGTGACCTTGATTTTGATAATTGCACTCTTACCGAAGTTATTGATTTCCTTCACAAGATGTCTAGAGATCCCCGCACTAGCACGCTTAGCCTTGCCTTCACAGAGCATATCACTAATGCTCTCATCAAAGCTAGGGAGGAGAAACTTAGAGTAGAAGCCTCCATACCTAGAAAGCTAGAAGATGGTTGGGATCCTATGATAAAAATTTATTTGAATGACTTCTCTTGTTATGCATTATGTGATGTTGGTGCTAGTACCTCTGTTATGCCCAAAAGGATATATGATATGCTTAAATTGAAACCTTATGATTCTTGTTCTTTTGGTGTTCGTCTCGTTGATTCTTCCATAAAGAAACCTTTGGGGAGGATCGACGATGTTCTTATTGTTGTCAATGATAATTATGTGCCCATTGATTTCACTATTATGGATATTGAATGTGATCCTTCATGTCCAATTATTTTGGGACGTCCCTTTTTGCGCACCGTTGGTGCTGTCATTGACATGAAAGAGGGTAATATAAAATTTCAGTTTCCTCTCAAGAAAGGGATGGAACACTTCCCTCGTAAGAAGATCAAGTTACCTTTTGAGTCCGTTGTACGGGCTAGCTATTCTTTTACTCTTGATAAAACTTGATCTATGCATTATGCCTAGCTTAAAGGCATAAAAGAAAGCGCTTTTGGGAGGCAGCCCACATGAATAATTTTTTTGCTTTTGTTGTGTCTTGATGTTGTTTACTGCTGTATCATCATCATTGTATCTTTGCTTTTCATATTTGTGCCAAGTATAGCCTCTGATTGCTAGAAAGTTCAAGAGTTGTGAGGTGCTGTCCAGGAAATAGGTTCTATCCTTGGATAGAAAAATTCGTATAAAATCACCAGATCATCTTTTTGGTCTGAATTGTTTCGACAGCGTTCTCTATATAATTGTCTTTCGTGCGTCAGTTCTGAGTTTTTTGATTTGAGTTGCAGAAGTATCCCGAACAGATCAATTACTGCCTGCTGTTCTGTTTTTCACAGATTCTGTCCTGTTTTGCCTTACCTTCACTTTGCAAATCAAGAACTTGCTTTTTCTTTGCAAAAACCTTTTGGCAATCTTGAGAAACAGTAGAACTTCAAGAATATCCTTATTTCCAGCAACGTATAATTATTTTATTAAGGGTACTAACCTCGCAAATCAGATTATGATGAGTTATGTATGAAGGGAGTTTTCAAGTGTGCGAGGGAAGATGATAAAAAGATTCAGGAGTGTCAAGCGCTCAAGCTTGGGGATGCCCCCGTGCACCCCCAAGAAATATTCAAGGAGACTCAAGCGTCTAAGCTTGGGGATGCCCCCCGTGCATTCCCTTCTCCATCAACACTATCAGTTCGTCTTTCGTTTCGCTATATTTTTATCACTTCATGTGTTATGTGCTATGCTTGGAGCGTCTTGCTTTTAGTTTTCTTTTTAGTTTTTCATAACGAGTCGGAACCCAACATCCCTTTATGTGGGAGAGAAACACGCTCCACCTCTACCTAGAACATTACATAGAATTTTCATGTCTATCTATGCTGTGTGTGTTCTTTGTCTTTTAATAGCTACTATCATACTCTGCTCTTAGTATTCATGCTTATCTTTTCAAGAGCTTTTATTTAGTTGGTTGCTTGAACTCTCTTTAATTACCATGCTCACCTTATTAAGAGAGTTTGCTTCAGTTGCATTGGTTAATGTGTCTATGATAAAGATGCTACTTTCAGGATGGTGCTTAGTAGTTCAGGTTTTCTTTTGGTTAATCTCAAATAAGCTGGGGGGGTTCCCAATGTGTTATTGGAGTACCAACTTGGTTTGTTTGCCTATGATATGGTATGGTTTAGTAATATCTTCCTTCAAGAATTTATTTTGATTGACTTGGCGTATGCTCACGCATATTCAAGACTGTAAAGAAAGTCTGTCAAGCCTTGATGATCTTTTATTTCTGAGTAGCGATATAACTACCATGCCTGATTCAATATTGCTTTGTCGCTCTGCATGATTATGACCGTCATTGCTCTCTTAGTTGGTCGCTCCCAGTATTTTGCTAACCTCCACCTGTACTAAGCAAACTAACCATGCAATACATAGCTCAAGGGAAAGTAGCCTAAAAACTATTGTGGTAAAGAATATGTTGCTTATGTATCTTATTTCTTACAAGTTGCTTGCTGAGCGGTAACCATGTTTCTGGGGACGCCATCAACTGTCACACTTTTGTTGAATATCATGTGAGTTGCTATGCATGTTCGTCTTGTCTGAAGTAAGGGTGATTTACCGTGGGTTAAATAACTATGCATATTGTTAGAGAAGAACATTGGGCCGCCAACCAAAGCCATGCATCATGGTGGAAGTTTTAGCTTGGACCTTAATCCTCAATCTCTTATGAGAATATGCTTATGCATTGAAGAGGAGTCCATCATCTATTTTCTATCCTGTCCCGGTATGGATGTCCTCAAGTTGAGATTTATCAAAAACGAGAAATAAAATGCGATCTATCTCCTTGGACCTTTGTACAGGTGGCATAGAGGTACCCCTTTGTGACACTTGGTTAAAACATATGCAATGCAATGATAACCCATGGGGATCCGAGCTAATTAGGACAAGGAGCGAGCACTATTAGTATTCGATGCATGAGGCTTGCAACTTATAGGATGTTTTATGCATGACACATATGAAGTACTACTACTGTTGACACAATTGCTTCCATGTTTTCAAAATAAAAAGCTCTAGCACTTAACCTTTCATTTACCTTTATGTTGAAGCACCAACTACTGAGAGCATGATTGTCATTCTGAGTGTAATGTGCATTGTCCCAAAGTAGCATTGTCTTTTGCATGATTGTGATATCGCTTATTCTGAAATGATTGTATCTAGTCATCACTTAAACCTTGAAGGTGCCCCTGCATTTATGTTTTGCATCAATAAAGGGGGCATGCTAGATATCACTTTATCATATTTGCACATCATGTTAAATCTTTTTGATGTTTCAGTTTCATGTTGTAAAACTTTCAGTCATTTGTGATTTTCTCTTGAGGCAAATTAATTACTTTAGAATCATTGTCTCAGTAAGCTTTTGTCATATGACTATGAGAAAGTCCTATATGGTTAATAGCATGTCACCACAGAAATTATTCTTGTTATCATTTACCTACTCGAGGACGAGCAGGAATTAAGCTTGGGGATGTTGATACGTCCAAAACGTATCTATAATTTCTGCTTGCTCCATGCCACTTTTGGGTGATATTGCTATGATATTCATACACTTCCATACACTTTTGATCATATTTGGACTAACTTACTAATCCAGTGCACCCCAGTGCCAGTTTCTGTTTTCGGCTGTTTTTGTATTTCAGGTTTTCACGTTTCGAGAACTGCCCAGAAAAATCCAGAAAAATTATATAAAAAATCAGCGATCCGGAAACAACACTGCGTCCGAAGGGCAGCCTGGGGGGCCACATGGGCTCCAGGCGCCCTGTGGGCGCGCCCCCCCTGGGCCGCGCCGGGGGGCGCCTGGGCCCCCCGAAGCCCGTCTGGTGCCCCCCTTTGGCATATATTTAGAGGGACCTCCGAAACCCTCAGAACAGGAACTCTTTTCGCGATCCCATCTCCGTTCCGCCGCCGCCGCCGCTTCCAAGATCGGGAGCACCAGGAGAACTCTTCCCGGCACCCTACCGGAGGGGAGGATCACCACCGGGAGCTTCTCCACCACCATGGACGCCTCCCGGATGACTCGTGAGTAGTCTCCCTTGGACCACGAGTCCATGACCAGTAGCTATGTGATGTTCTCCTCCCGTTCTTGTGCTTCACTAATTAGTCCTCGTGAGCTGCCCTACATGATCGAGGCACCTATGTAATCCTTATGCTGTTGCTATGTTGAGTTTGCTAGGATCCGATGGATTATGAGATTATGTTCAGATTGATCTTGAGTAATATATTTGATTCACCTCTTTTATATTTTAGTTCATAAGTAATTCTTGCATGTTCTCCGTTGTTACTTATTGCTTTGGCCGAGTAGTAGGTAGTGACTCCAAGAGGGAACGTTATGCTCGATTGTGGGTTCATGCCCCTCGATGACTAGCTTGAGTGACAGAAACATGAGTCTAGGGGATGTGCTGTTGCCACAAGGGGGAAAACAATGGTGCTTGTGCCCGCGGGTGCAAGGATTGTTTACTTTACGCAAAGTTCTTTTAATGCAGTTGTCTGTTGCATTGAGTTTACACTATGGGTGGGACTCGCAACTTAATACCAGCGAGATGTTCTGGATAGATATCGCAAGGTGGATGATTAGTAGTAGATATTGATGGATTTCGGTCTACTTACTTTGGCGTACCGCCCATGCTTTGAACCTCAACCTTTCTTGCAATGTAGTCAGCATTGGTTTGCGTTCGTGGTCCTGTCAATTGCCCAGCTGTAATTTGTTTACCTCACATAGCTGTTTTATCGTCTTTTGGGAGAGAGACATCACTAGTGAACATCATGAGACTCCGGTCCATATTACCATCATTGATCACATCCGCTATTTATTTCCCGTTATTTACCTACTATTGCAAAAACTATCTATCACTACTATCATTGCTTTTAATCCTTTGTGAACTACAAGGCCGGAGAGATTGACAACCTCTCTGTACTCGTTGGGAGCAAAGTTATTTGTATCTGTGTGCAGGTCCACGTTGGTTGCTACTAATCTGGCGCCGTAGCAATTGACACCTACTTGTTGAACCTAGGAGTCTCTGGGGAATCGATCCTTGGCATCTTTGCTAGGGGAAAACACTTCTACTTACTGCATCTTACACCTTCCACTTGGGGTAACCAACGAGGGGTTCGAGGCCCATCACTACGTATGTTTGTCTTCTTCATGGACCCGTTCTTCTTCCTTGCGGGATCTCACGCAAGATGACCGTTCCTGGATCTCACCTCTATCCTTGCTTTGCTAGTTGTCTCGCTCTATGGCTATGTCGCTCTACCCATTCTTGTCTTGTCATCCTCCTATGTTGCCGTGAAACACTCTAACCGCCTTCCTAGCAAACCGTTGATTGGCTAAGTTACACTTTTGCTCAGGCCCTCTTATAGCATTCGTGGTTGCAGGTGAAGATGGAAGATGTTCTATGTTGGAACATGTATTCTTTGGGATAACACAATATATGTCTTATTTAGTTAATGCACATATATACTTGGTAATGGGTTGAAGGCTTGGCCTTTTGCTTGGTGTTTTGTTCCACTCATGCCACCTTAGGGTCCGATAATCCGGTGTTATGTTCCTTGATATGGCATTCCTAACATGGTTGGGGTTTATGGCCCCCCTTGATAATTTGCCCTGTTAAAAGCTTTTCCAGCAAGGCCCAACCTTGCTTTTACCATTTGCCTAATAACTGAAACTTGCATAAGTAGTAATTAACCTGTGGATTCTTAATCAACCCCCAGGCCAGTGCTCCTCATGAGTGTTGGTCGAAACCTGTCAACCGCTGGTGGCCGCTAGGGGCAACTCTGGACTTGGCCTATGAGAAGTTTGGACAATCCGATTGTGGCCTGAGACGAGGTACGCACGGCTCTTATTAGGGTGTCGGCACGTCGGGAGGTCTTGCTGGATTAGTTTTACCTTTGTCGAAATATCTTGTGCGCAGGATTCCGAGAACACTCGGGTCTTCCCAATTTGGAGTTGTTACTCCGTTGATCGTGAGAGCTTGTGATGGGCTAAGTTGGCACACCCCTGTAGGGTTATGATCTTCCGAAAGCCGTGCTCGCAGTTATGTGGCAGATTGGAGTAGTTAATATTCGTTTGTAGATAACTTGACACCATAACTCAATAAGAATACACTACCTGTGTGAGTAACCTTGATGGTCGCTTTTCGAAGGGGTTCGAAAAGTGAACACGGTGGGGTTATGTATGAACGTAAGTAGCGAGGATCACTTCTTGATCACTACTAGTTGCGATAGTTGGCATATATTCTCATCTTGCTCTGACTTCGTAAGCTAGCCTCATACAATGCTTAGTGCTGCTGTAACCACTTTATAACCTCTCCACACCTAAAAGCCTTGATAGTTTTGATACCTGGGAACAAGATTGCTGAGTCCTCGTGAGTCACACTTAATACACAAACAGATGCAGGTACATCAGAGTTTGATGCAGGAGACGTGCAACAGCTTTAGTGGGAGTTCGATGAAGAGCGTGGGCATATGTACGTGACACACCCCGACAATCAGTAGTGGTTCCTACTAGGGCCAATTGGGATTAGCCTGTGTGGTATCTTTTCTTTGTTTGAATTCATCCGTACTTGGACTCTGTGTTCTGTGGATGAATATATGTTTATTGTATTAATTGTGTGACGTGGCGAGTGTAAGCCAACTATTAAACTCTCTTTCATCCTCTTCATTACATGGGTTGTGTAAAGATACTATGCTTGAGACCATTCCAGAATGCGGTTATGACTCTAAGTCGTGCCTCGACACGTAGGAGCTATAGCCGCATCCTGGGCGTTACATCCTTGCTCCAGAAACCCTAGGGGACTTGACAAAATTTATTTCTAGCCACCGCAAGTTCTAGAACCACGAGATCCAATCTATAGCCCTATTCCGGCACTCCGCCGGAGGGGCACATGATCACGGAGGGGTTCATCATCCTCATTGGTGCCTCTCCGACGATGCGTGAGTAGTTTACCACAGACCTACGGGTCCATAGGCCGTAGCTAGATGGCTTCTTCTCTCTTTTTATCTCAATACAAGGGTCTCTCGGAGATCTATTTGATGTAATGACTTTTTGCGATGTGTTTGTTGGGATCTGATAAACTGTGAGTTTATGATCAGATTTGCCTTGATTTAATATCAAATCTTGATTATTATAGTCTCTTATTTCTTCTCCGATATTTGGGTCTTGTTTGGCCAAATTGATCTATTTATCTTGCAATGTGAAGAGGTGCTTTGTAATGGGTTCGATCTTGCGGTGTCCTTTCTCAGTGATAGAAGGGGCAGCAAGGCACGCATGTATCATTGCTATTAAGGATAAAAAGATGGGGTCTATTCCTACATGAATAGATCTTGTCTACATCATGTCATCGTTCTTATTGGATTACTCTATTTTTTCATGAAGTTAATACACTAGATGCATGCTGGATAGCGGTCGATGTGTGGAGTAATAGTAGTAGATGCAGGAAGGAGTCGGTCTACTAATCTTGGACGTGATGCCTATGTACATGATCATTGTCTTGGATATCATCATAATTATTTACTTTTCTATAAATTGCCCAACATTAATTTGTCTACCCGCCGCATACTATTTTCTCGAGAGAAGCCACTAGTGAAATCTACGGCCCCCGGGTCTATTTTCCTCTCATATACTTTCAGATCCATATTGCCAATTGCCTTTTCTTTTATTTGCTTCTTTTATTTTCAAATCTATATTATCAAAAACCCAAAAATACCTTGCTACATTTTATTTACTTTTATTTGCATCTATCAATCTACTACAATTTTATCCTTTCCTTACGTCACTTTTTGGCACCGCTACCCGAAAGGGATTGACAACCCCTTTTACGCGTCGGGTTGCAAGTATTTGTTATTTGTGTGCAGGTACCGTTTACTTGGTGTTGCATGGTTCTCATACTGGTTCGATAACCTTGGTCTCATCACTGAGGGAAATACCTTACCGTTGCTGCATCCTCCCTTATTCCTTAGGGAAACACGGACGCATCTCAGGCGACATCAAAGGAACTTTCTAGCGCCGTTGTCGGGGAGACATCACCAACATCTATCAGGTTCCTAATCAAAAATCTCATCTCCTTGCAATTTACATTATTTAACATTTGCGTCTCGTTTTCATGTCCACCAATTCACAAAAAAAAATCGTTTTTATTCGCCCTCTTTTTCGTTCGCTGTTTTTCGGTTGGATGTATCGCACACTTGTGTTCTTGTTTACAATTGCTCAAAATGACAAAAGAGAACACTAAGTTGTGTGATTTTTCCAATACCAACAACAATGATTTCATTAGCACTACGATTGCTCCTCCCGCCCTTAGTGCGGAATCTTGTGATATTAATGCTGCTTTGTTGAATCTTGTCATGAAAGATCAATTTTTCGGTACACCTAATGAGGATGATGCGTCCCATCTTAACACCTTCGTGGAGTTATGCGATATGCAAAAGAAAAAAGTGTGGACAATGATACTGTGAAGTTGAAATTATTTTTGTTCACTTTGCGTGATCGCGCTAAAATTTGGTTTTTGTCTTTACCTCAAAATAGTATCAATTCTTGGGATAAGTGCAGAGATCCTTTTATTACTAAGTATTTTTCGCCCGTAAAAATTATTTCCCTTAGAACCTAGATCATGAATTCCAAGAAACTTGAACATGAGCATGTTGCACTATCTTGTGAAAGTGATGAGGACATGACTGCCTTGGATACGACCAAAAATATAGTATACATGTATATTTGTGAGGTGATTTCTAATGCATACTATGCAATAATTTATTTATGTCATCTAGGACAAAAATACTTCACAGAATTTTGTGCCATGTCTATGCAGGTGTATGGGACATTTGTACAATCCACATATGAAGATAAGGGAAAAAGTGAAGTTTAGGTTTTGTTCAAAAGGTCGTTTCATGTGACTTTTGGGCCAAGAGAAGATAGAGTCCAAGCCTCTCACGTTCTGCATTCAGATTCGGACTGCACAAACATACCTGACTCAAAACAGCAAGAACTCCTTCATATGAACTCCGAATTGGTGATTATTTTTATGTTGAAAAGTAGATTTCGTGCTCTTTCCAGGCCAATTGGATTCACCTTCAAATTCGTCCGGAGCGTTGAGATATTGATGAAACAATCTGACGCTGCAGCAGAATCCGAGTAAAACTACAAGTCAAAAGGTGTTGCGTCACCTCCACTTGGGCCCATGATCCTTGTACGACCTAGGGTTAGTTTTAGGCTGCCTTGGAGCGTCTTCCAACCTCCTTGGGATTTGTTTAGTCAAAAGTTAGCCATTGCAACTTCGTGTACTTCGTTTGTGTCCAACGACCAGACCAAGACCGCTGTAGGATCGAAAGTATGTCTAGAGGGGGGGTGATTAGACTACTTGACCAAATAAAAACTTAGCATTTTCCCAATTTTAAGTTTTGATAGCTTTTAGCAATTTAGAACAAGTCAAGAAATCTTCCTACACATGCAATTCTAGAGTTGTACCAGCGGAAAGTAAATCATTGCACATGAAGGTAAAGGGAGAGGTTTGGAGAGTGCAAACGCAAGTGGAGACATGGATGTTTTTGGCGTGATTCCGATAGGTGGTGCTATCGTACATCCACGTTGATGGAGACTTCAACCCACGAAGGGTGACGACAACGCGAGTCCACGGATGGCTCCACCCACAAAGGGTCCACAAAGAATCAAACTTGTCTATCCCACCATGGCCATCGCCCACGAAGGACTTGCCTCACTAGGGTAGATATTCACGAAGTAGGCGATCTCCTTACCCTTACTAACTCCTTGGTTCAACTTGACAATCTTGTCGGAGGCTCCCAAGTGACACCTAACCAATCTAGGAGACACCACTCTCCAAAAGGTAATATATGGTGTGTTGATGATGAACTCCTTGCTCTTATGCTTTGAATGATAGTCTCTCCAACACTCAACTCTCTCTCACAGTTTTGGATATGGTGGAAAGAAGATTTGAGTGGAAAGCAACTTGGGGAAGGCTAGAGATTAATATTCATATGGTAGGATTCGAATATCTTGGTCTCAACACATGAGTAGGTGGTTCTCTCTCAGAAAATGTATGCTGGAAGTGTAGGCATGTTCTGATGGCTTTCTCCATGAATGAAGATAGGGTGGAGGGGTATATGTAGCATCCACACAAAATCTAATCGTTACACACAATTTACCAAACTCGATCGGACCGATTTAGTTCAAAATGTGAACGTTAGGCTTTTCGGTGGGACCGACGCGATCAACTCGGTGGAACCGATTTCAGTAGGGTTAGGGTATAATGTAATCTCGGTGAGACTGGTCACATAAACTCGGTGACACCGATTTCTGTAATAGGCAAACAGAGAGTTGGTCAGGCAAAATCGGTGGGACCGATTCGCTCATTTCGGTGACACCGAAACATTACGAAAAGGAAATAGAGAGTTTGCATTTCAAAATCGGTGGGACCGATTGCTCACTTCGGTCGGACCGAAATGTTACGAAGGGAAACAAAGAGTTTGCAATCCCATCACGTTGAGACCGAGATCCCTATCGGTGAGACCGAACTGATTAGGGTTTCTGGCTATGGCTATGTCAAATGAACTCGGTGGCGCCGGATAGATCAAATCGGTGGGCCGAGTTTGACTTTTGGTTTGGGACATATGTCGATATGAGAAAGTGGTTGAGGGCTTTGGGAGCATATCAGCAAGCATTCTGAGCAGGCAAGCCATTAAGCAACACCTCATCCCCTTTTAATAGCATTGGCTTTTCCTATGGACTCTATGTGATCTTGGATCACTAAAATGAAAATGTAGAGTCTTGAGCTTGAGCCAATATGTGTCCTTACCATTTTGAGGGGTCCACATTCCTATTCCATGCCATGCCAATCATTGAACTTTCTGAAATGATCATCTTGAAAGAGCATTAGTTCAATGAGCTATATGTTGTTAGGAATTACCAAAACCACCCAGGAATAGTTGCACTTTCAAGCTCCCCCTTTTTGGTAATTGATGACAACATATAGATCAAAGCTTCGACAAATGATGATAAGATTGAATTATATCATCACTTTGAGAAGTATTTGATAAGCAAGAGCTCCCCCTAAATTTGTGCATTATTTAAAATTTGCTTTTGAATGCAAATGCACAATCGATTGGGATCATGGATTACTCTTCCATGTCACATACATCTTGGTGGAGCACTCAAAATGATAGAAAGTAAAATATGCACTCATCACCAAGGCAAAGTGAATGATCATATACGAGAGATAAATAATAGCATCATTGAAGCAAGCATTAAGGTATGATATGATAAAACACATGATCATACAAGTAGCTCACACACATAACCATAGAGTATCAAGCAAGCACACAAATAAGTTTCAACCAAAAACCAATGAAGGCAAAAGAAGCAAAGCTCTCTCTCTCCCGAAGCCTACGATCTACACACTCCCCCCCCCCCTTGGCAACAAGTTACCAAAAAGCTTGAAAATGCATAGTGCTATGCGTCTCTCTAGGCTTGATCTTCGGGAGGAGGCATTGAGAGGACTCCAAGGACCAATGCATCTGTGGAAGTTGTTGGATGTGGTGGAGTGGCAACTGGAGGTGGCACTGATGCTGTGGCTGCAGGTGCTGATGTAGTAGCTCTAGTGTCAGCCATGGGCACTGCAGCAGATCTCTACCCTCTTGGCACTCTCTGAAAGACATCTGTGGTAGGTTGTCCTTTCCTCTCCTCAGCTTCTTCCTAAAGCTGCTCAACTGATGTCTGCATTTATGTCACCTTCAAGTCTAGATCATAGAATTTTGCTTCAATGATCCTCTCCAGGCTCGCTTGATTCTAAGTCAAGTTAGCCAAACCTTTCTCAATCCTCAAGGTTGCTTGAATCAGATATGCCACTTGATCTTGTTTAGATTTGAGGGACACTTGAGATGCCTCTTCAGCACTTGGCATCTTTGCTGCTTTCTCAGCTCTAGCTTTGTCCCTCTTCTCTTGAGCCTCTAAAGATGTGGGATCTTCTGCATCCATGACAACTGTGTTGTCCTCAAAGTCAGGCAACAAGGGAAGATGTTTTTTGTCCAATAAGAATGTGCCTGTGCCCATCTTGGAGTTGATGAGCATGTGGATGTGTGGAGCATACCCACATGATCTCTTCTGGTCTGCAACTGTCCTCTTAATTGTCTCAACAATCAAACTCATCACTTTGAATTTCTGAGGCACATCAAAC
This sequence comes from Secale cereale, assembly GCA_902687465.1. Taxonomy (NCBI): domain Eukaryota; kingdom Viridiplantae; phylum Streptophyta; class Magnoliopsida; order Poales; family Poaceae; genus Secale; species Secale cereale. The sequence goes on along the minus strand of LR738713.1, from coordinate 267,600,749 downwards.
AATTGCAGCAAGTTGACGGAATGGCCTCTGATCATCTTGTGATCTCTAGATTTGGGCAACAAGGTGTGCCTCAAGATGGTGTTAATTGTCGCTAAACCAGATAGCAGATAAGGAACAGAGCCAAACCTATGGGTTTCCAAGGCTTTGTCAGGAATCTCCTTGTACATGTTTGCCATTGAGTTATGGTCTTTCTTCTTCTTGGCATAGACATCCAAGTCATTCCCATGCTCTTCAGGGGCATTGATCAAGCTGGCATACTCAGCAATTGTTGATTGATACCTAATGCCCTCAAACATCCAAACAGTTCTTCCATCAGGATAGAAATGAGTTGTAGAATAAAATTGCATAATGAGCTCATCATTCCACTTGGTCAACTCTTTGACCCACTAACTTGTCTACTCCACATAAGTTTAAAGCTCTCATGCACACCTGGAAAATGATCTGCATTCTCATTAACGTAATCCCAATCTAACCATTTCATATCACAAACAATGGGCTTCTTATCAAGCAAGATGGTCTCATAGAAATCCTACTGCTCTCTGGTGTGGAACTTGTAATCCACAACATCCCTTCTCCCCACAACATATGGATCAGATTGTCTCCAACGTCTGAGACCTGCATCCTTCCTTAATTTCATGTCTTCAACAACAATATGACTATCATCATGATCAGGAATCTTGGGCTTCAATTTTCTGAGCACTTGGACTTCAACATCTTCTTCAATCTCAGGCACTAGGGCCTTGTTCTTTTCAGGAGCTGGTATGTTTCTTGTGCTCCTCTTAGGTGCAGTCTTGGGGGCTGGACCAGAAGCTTTGGGGGCAGTCTTGGGCTTAGAAGGGGCAGCCCTAGACTTGATGGCACCCCCATCAACTTCTGAGTCTTTGTAGCTGGTGCAACAGGCTCATCAGCTTCATATTCAGAATCATCATTATCACCATCATTTCTGATAGATGGCTTGCCAACCACTCTGGCTGTGGTCTTCCTAGCCCTCTTCTTAGTTCCTGCTAGCTCATTTGTCACACCCAAGATGCGACTCTATCCCGATCACGCTATAACTCATGTTTGGGGCACAATCACATTTCAGGCGCTTAGCAAGATGGATATCATTACATCGTACCATTACATATATAGATGGGGATACATACAAGTCATACAATAGCCACATGAATACAACAACATCATACACAAGACATTCGACTACAGATGAAAACATGAAAAGCACAACGACATCCATCCTGCTATCCCAGGCTGCCGACCAGGAACCTATCCCAAGACTAACGAAGAAGAAGAATAAATTACTCCAACACATGTAAACATCGCTCTCACGTCAAGTCATTGAAACCTGCACCTGCAACTGTAGTTGTAGTATCTATGAGCCACGAGGACTCAGCAATCCCATAACCATGGGTATCAAGACTATCAAAGCTTAAAGGGTATGGAGAGGTTAAGTGGTAAGGTTGCAGCAGCGGTTAAGCATCTGTATGGTGGCTAACTTACGAGTACAAGAATAAGATGAGCATCTACGCAAACGATCGCAAACTAGTAACAATCACTAAATGATCCTGAACTACCTACAAGTCAAACATAACCCCATCGTGTTCTCTTCTCGAAATGAAAAGAGACGGTCACGGTTACTCACACGGTTGGTGTATTTTATTTCGGATCCTCTATCAAGTTAACTATAAGCGGATATTACCAAATTCCAATCTGCCACATAACCGTGGGTATGACTTTTGAAAGATCATAACCCTGCAGGGATGTCCCAACTTAGCCCATCACAAGCTCTCACGATTAGCAGAGGTAAAACCCCTTATCTTAGGGATAACCCAATCAGAATCGAAATCACCGTGCACAAGACATTTCGACAATGGTAAAACAAGTCCAGCAATACCTCCCAATGTGCCGACACCCTGATAGTAGTCGCGCGTATCTCGTCTCAGGCCACGATGGATGCGCCATGGTTATAGCGACCAGATACCCCAAGTTGCCAAGGGGCGCCGCCGCAAGCTGCTCTAGGTTGGGCCAACACTCATGTCGAGCACTGGCCCGGGGGTTGAATTAAGAATCCACGGGTAGCGCTAACTCCCTATGCAAGTTTTAGTTATTATTAGGCAAATGGTAAAACCAAGGTTGGGCCTTGCTGGAGGAGTTTTATTCAAAGCGAACTGTCAAGGGGTCCCCATAAACCCAACCGCGTTAGGAACGCAAAATCAAGGAACATAACACCAGTTTATCGGTTCTTAAGGCGGTATGCCTGGAACAAAACACCGAGCAAAAGGCCAAGCCTTCCACCCATTGCCAAGTATATAGGAGCATTTATTTAAGTAAGGTATAGTGATATTCCCAAAATATCCAAGTTCCGACATGGAGCAATCTTCAACTTCACCTGCAACCAACAACGCTATAAGAGGGGTTGAGAAAGCGGTAACATAGCCAAACAACGGTCTGCTGGGATGGTGTCAAATGTTAGAGGTTTCGTGGCAACAAAGAGAGGCTAAACAAAAAATTGTGGGTAGCGCGACACATAGCGATAGCGTCGAGACAACTAGCATAGCAATGATAGTAATGAGATCCAAGGTGATGGTCATCTTGCCTGAGATCCCGCTCGGAAGAAGAACGAGTCCATGAAGAAGATGAAGCCACGTAGACAAACCAAGCGTAGTCGAACGAATCCTCACGATCGCAACAAAACAGGAACTAATGAGAAGAAGCACAACCGGAAAGAAGCAAACGACATGGTAAACACACAAGCATAAACATGCAGAATGCACAAACAAGTATGATGCATGTCCGGTTTAAATATGCATGACATGGCAAAGTGCACAAACAACACTACAAATTAAGCGGAGCTCAATATGCAACGGGTTGCATATTGACGAAACACCAGATAGGGTTATTTAGTTTGATCTCATTGTCACTCAACAAGTTTAAATGTTTTCAACATGGCAAGAGGTGAAGCATAAGAAAACTAGCTATCTAGGTATTTTAAATGAGGCTGGAAATAACAACAACAATTCCGAAAAATCCCCATGTGCATATTTAGCAATTATTAACGCAAACAACAATTTTAAGCATTTAAATGTTGGTATCATGATGCGAATGACACGTTCAAGTTTTTATGCAATTTTATGAAAAGTTGGCATGTTATAAGATATGGAGCATTTGTCGCCACGACGGAAAGAAAGGGGTGTCATGGCGGCGAAAACGGTGCCACGGCAATGTTCCTGTACTGGTAACTCGTTGAGAGGCCAGTGCAAAAGAAAGGGTTAATGTGAGTGTGTCATGCAAGGGATAGGTGGGGTGACCCCATTACCGGGTTCCCACGAGTCGACGGCAAGGCATACGAGGAGTAACATGCAAGCAACAACTCGGACATGGTGCGAACAAGTGATACATCTCATACAACATGCATTCGGTCCACGGGCGTTGTCTCGGGGTTATACCTTTGAAGCGTGCATTTTTGGAGCGGTTCGAGTTCGTCGAGGGAAGTAGTGGAAGTAGTTGAACATGTTCGTTTTGGAGAGGAACTTGATGAATCCAACGTCTTCGGGGCAACGGTAGTTGTACACGCACGTAGACGAACTTGCCGGGTCGTCGTCCTGGTACTTGGCGTCCTGTCGATCTCGTCAGAGATGAGGCCCCGGTCTTGCAAGACTTGGCATGAACCCAAAAGAAGCGGCACAAAGGCCTTGGTTCGGAGCAGGGGGGTCCAAGGTGGGCCACTGCAGGGAGGCGGCGCTTGGTGATCTATTGAGGTAGGGGCGCGCTCAACGTAGACGAAGCAGTGAATGCTTGCGGTGGTTCGAAGCGGCTAAACAGAGCAGCGCCACAGGAGCCATCAGCGGGGCCGCGCGAGGAAGAGACCATGAGGGGTACAGAGACGGCGCTCGAGGGAGGCCATCGGCGGTTGGACGAAGCAGCGGCGGCAGCAAGGCACATTGGCGCGGCGCTGGACGAGCAAGACGAGCGGTCCGACCCAATGCACGGGAGCTGCGGGCCACAAACTTGGTGGGCACGAGGAAGGTCGGTGGCGGAGCTGCAGGGTTTCATTGGCATCTGCACTCGCCGGAGATGGCGACCGGAGACGGGGGAGGTGGAGCAGAGGTAAGCCGACGGCGGGAGCGGGTGCTCGAGGAGCTCCTCTCCTCGGGCGCTTGGGCGATGGGGAGCTCGCGTGACGAGGAGGAGGCGAAGTGACCGAGAAGTGATGGTTGCGCGTGATGCGGACACGCGAGGAAGGAAGGGGAAGACGGGCGCTCGGGAACCCGCCGGGTCTGAGGGACAAGGCGGCGGAGGCCATGTAACTTAGCGCGGCGGCGGCATAGGAGGGGATCAAGGGAGATGCGAGGGGATCAGGCGCGATGTGTCCGGGTGTGCTACGCTGGAGGGAGGAAGGTGGGGATCGGCTAGGGTTAGGAGGGATTGGGTTACAGGAGCTAGTGGGGGCGGTTGGGCCTAGCAGGCTGGCCTGGTTGCTTAGGCCCAAGAGGTCAGCGGGCGCAGGGCTCTCTGCTCCCTCTCTCTTATTTTCTAATAACAGAAAAAAGAGAAAGGAAAGGTGATGAGGACATGACTACCTTGGATACGACCAAAAATATTGCATACATGTATATTTGTGAGGTGATTTCTAATGCAAACTATGCAACAATTTATTTATGTCATCCAGGACAAAAAATACTTCACAGACTTTTGTGCCATGTCTAATTCTATGTGATGGCCTGGCTTATTAGGGATGATAGACTACTCATATCAATAAAGAATTCCTTTTTTTCCGGGAGCCCATTCGGATAGAACTCCAAAGTTAAGCGTGCTCAGCTTGGAGTAGTTTCAGGATGGGTGACCGCCGGGAAGTTGCTCCCGGGTGCACACGAGTGAGGACAAAGTGCGCAGAAAAGACTAGTACTGATATGTGGGGCCAGTCTAGATCCCGCCAGGAGTAACGACCACCGGCGGGTGTGTCCGGGGTGTTACAAGTTGGTATCAGAGCCGACCCTCGCGGTTACACGGATGTTTGCGGACAGTTTGCAGTCATGTTGTGCATGACGTTTGTGACCCGTCGTGGCACGCGGCATGGCACGTGTGCTGTCCTGGAAGCACAGACGGTTGTGCGAAGAGGGAATGTTCCTGTGGCCCGACGAGGACGTCGGTTCCTCTGAGTGAGGGTGTATGTGATGGCCTGGCTTATTAGGGATGACAGACTCCTCATATCAATAAGGAATTCCTTCTTTTCCGGGAGCCCATTCGGATAGAACTCCAAAGTTAAGCGTGCTCAGCTTGGAGTAGTTTCAGGATGGGTGACCGACCGGGAAGTTGCTCCCGGGTGCACATGAGTGAGGACAAAGTGCGCAGAAAAGACTAATATTGATATGTGAGGCCAGGACCACCGGCGGGTGTGTCCGGGGCGTTACATTATAGGTGTATGGGACATCTTTACAATCCACATATGAAGATAAGGGAAAAGAAAAGTTTAGGTGCTGTTCAAAAAATTCTCTCATGTCACTTTTGGGCCAAGAGAAGATAGAGTCCAAGTCTCTCACGTTCTGCATCCAGATTCGGACTGCACAGACATACCTGACTCAAAACGGCAAGAACTCCTTCATACGGACTCCGAATCGGGTCATTCTTTTTTTTGTTGGAAACTAGATTTCGTACACTTTCCAGCCCAATTGGATTCACCTTCAAATTCGTCCGGAGGGTTGAGACATCGACGAAACAATCTGACGCTGCAGGAGAATCCGAGTCAAACTACAAGTCCAAAGGTGTTGCATCACCTCCACTTGGTACCATGAGCCTTGTACGACCTAGGTTAGTTTTAGGCTGCCTTGGGACGTCATTCCACCTCCTGGGCCGCCACCCCTTGCTCCTATATAAGTAGATCCATCTAGTAGCTTTTTCTTTGGGATTTGTTTAGTCAAAAGTTAGCCATTGCAACTTCGTGTACTTCGTTTGTGTCCAACGACCAGACCAAGACCGCTTACGGATCCCCATCTTTATCAATACTTCATCTATATTTGCAATATTCAGATTGCTTTATCATATTCTTGCTTGTTCTTCGATTATACGCAGGAATAGACCTTCGTGGTCAGGCTGATCGTGCTTCTGGCATCGTCAGTAAACCCTGGAGATTGGTGTAGCGATTGCTAAGGCACAACGTCGTGCACGTTTGTAGTCGGATCGTCAAAGTCGTCTCCACCAAATCGATAGTTACCATCTCATCGAAAGATCGGGCCCTCGCCTCTATCAATTGGTATCAGTTTTTAGGTTGCTCGGTGAGAATTTCCAGTTATTCCTAGATTAGATTTATTTTCTTATCTATTGTCCAAGGAAAAGCCACAAAAAGTTAGATCTATTCATCCTTTGTCCTAGCCAGTGTGAGCCTTTGCAATTTTCTTTTTATTGTTTACATTATTGAATTATCGGTTACATCGTCTTGTCGAGTTGCTGGTCTTAGTGTCTAGTTCATTAGCGTTTCAAGTTCTATTCAGATTAGTCACGTCACCACTGCATCGTTATCCCTTCCGCTGTCCACTACCTCATCCATCAATTTCCACCTCGTGCTACCCATTGTTCATTGTCACAATCATACTTGAAGTCGTTCACATCTTTGCTTGATCCAATCTGCATCTTATCTAGTTTGTCTTGGAAAGAGGGAGAAACAAAAAAAAGACAGAGAAAAAAATAAAAAAAAGAGAAGAGAAAGAAAAAGAAAAAAAATGTTAGAAAAAAGAGATAAAATTTGGATATATTAGAGTCAATCTCGTAGTTGAATTCGGATTGGAATCTGTTTTCTGCACTGTTCAGTAAAACATGAATATCTTCTTCATACGAAGTCCGTTTTGGCTCCACAAATACTCAAATTAAAGCTAACGACGAGCCGCATATAAATAGTTGCAGGTGCTAGTTCCATATTTCGTACCTCAAAATCGGTTTCTAAATAGGTCTTTTTGCCTTCTGAAGTTCGCGAGCACAGCTTGTTTCGGTTTTTCAGGCCAATTTTAGAATTTTTTGACACCTCGTATCAACTCGGAATTGAGCGATTCTTTTTGCGTTTGAAAGCTTGAGTCAGTAGCATTCTGTAGAAAAAATTATCATAAAATTGGCTCAAACTTTTCAAGAGGAAAGTTGGAGAGAGAGTTGTTCTATATCCTGCTTGGTGGTTGTTTTTCATCATTATCTTTACTGCCACTGTGATTTTCACTTACATCTTGCTATAGAGAGTTACTTCATATCCTTTCTTGATACTCGTTGTGCTACACCGTGACCTCATTAGTGTTCTAGGCTCGCGTCTCTAGCACGGTCTAGTCTAGGACCAGCATAGTACCGTCGTTGAGCGTTTATTCAACATTGCATCTTTGAATTGATTACTGCTAATCTTTTACTATCATATATAAAGCCAACCCAGCTCCACATATTTCTACACCGTGTTTACGTACGTTCACCTAGCAATCGCTTTACTCAATCTTTGGAGTTATTTGACACCGCTGGTTTCCTATCACCACCCGCTGCATGGTAAGAACTTGTAAGATATTGATCTTTGCTTTACTATGAGCATTTTACCACCACATCCTAGTAGTTCATAGGAATATTATTCTTGAATTTTGTTTCTTGTTGCTACTAATCATGACATGTACCGGAGACAGAAGTTCTTGGATTATGGATACATCTTCACCATCACGAGACGTGGGACAACACACACATGCACACGGCCAGGTTATCTCTTTACCTTCATTTGAGGGTAGATTTAATCCTGCTATTTATCTTGCTTGGGAGTTTGAGGTAGAACTATTTTTTGCTAGCCATGATTTTTCTGAACTTGAGAGAGTACGAGCTGTCACTAGAGAATTTACTGGTTTTTCTTCTGTTTGGTGGAGTGTACACTGTAAGAAAAATATTGATAACCAACCCACAACTTGGAAAGATTTGAAAGCTGTAATGAGAGAAGAATTTTTCCTCCTTACTATCACCGTGAATTGCTTCGCAAACCGGAGCAATTAAAACAAGGCGGTAACATTGTTCATGCTTACCACCAAGAGTTCAAATCTTATATGCATCATTGTGACATAGAAGAATCTGAGGATGATACAATGAATAGATTTTTTGGTGGTTTGAACCATGATATTCACACAAGATTTCAGTATATTCCTCGTTGCATTACTGGTATGTATGTTCGTGCTTGTACCTTTGAGAGACAAATACAGAAGGATGCATTGTGTGACTACGACAACTACTATTCCAGTTCATGCTCACCACCACCGGTTGGTTCCTCCACCATTGCACCTACTAGAGCAGCCACGCCTCCGATTGTGAGTGCGCCATCATCTAAAGTGTATAGTACATTGTCATCGTCTGTACCTACATCAGCTACGTCTTTGCGACAAGGTAACAGTAAAAACAATGATGATATAACTTCACATGAGGATGATGCATATCTAGTTAACTTGAATACTTCATGTATTGAATTACCTATTGATTTGAGCATACCACCTAGTTTACATAATCATGTTACTGTCATGAATGCGTCATGTGATCAAACAATTGAAATACCAACAATTTTGAGTGCACCCATTGAATTAATTGTTGATGCAAAAGAATCATGTGAATCAGAGAATAAATCAGATTTGGATAAAATACATTTGAAAATAATTGTGCAAATGTTCAATCATTTTGATATGACCTCTAATCTTGGTGACGATTCTATGTCAAATGACTTATTGCATGTTTGTTTATTTAAGCATGTTGTAGCCTGTGAATTTCATGCATGTAAGGTTTATTCACCAATGTAGGGATGGTTTAATGATGAACATTGTCCATCTTTTGATATGAATAAGAGCTTCACTTATTTGTGCAAACCGAGTTGCAATATTTTCATGCCTTCTACCTCTTGTGATAATATTTTGGCTTTATATTTTATGAATTATGAAAGTTACTCATCTATACATGTGTCATATGTGCGAAAATTAAGGGAAGTAAAAATGGATGACATATACATATACAACATGTACACCTTGTCTATTTTCTTACCCACATTTCAGATTAAGCAACGTTGAGGACGGCTTTATTTTCAAGAAATGGAGGATGATGAGGACATGACTACCTTGGATACGACTAAAAATATTGCATACATGTATATTTGTGAGGTGATTTCTAATGCAAACTATGCAACAATTTATTTATTTCATCCAGGACAAAAATACTTCACAGACTTTTGTGCCATGTCTAATTCCAGGTGTATGAGACATTTGTACAATCCATGTATGAAGATAAGGGGAAAAGAGAAGTTTAGGTGCCGTTCGAAAAATTCTCTCACGTCACTTTTGGGCCAAGAAAAGATAGTGTCCAAGTCTCTCACGTTTTGCATCCAGATTCGGACTACACAGACATACCTGACTCAAAACGGCAAGAACTCCTTCATACAGACTCCGAATTGGGTGATTCTTTTTTTGTTGGAAACTAGATTTTGTACACTTTCCAACCCGATTGGTTTCACCTTCAAATTCATCCGAAGCGTTGAGATATCGATGAAACAATCTGACGCTGTACCAGAATCCGAGTCAAACTACAAGTCCAAAGATGTTGCATCACCTCCACTTGGGCCCATGAGCCTTGTACGACCTAGGGTTAGTTTTAGGCTGCCTTGGGACGCCCTTCCACTCCTTGGCCGCCACCCCTTGCTCCTATATAAGTAGAGCCATCTAGTAGCTTTTTCTTTGGGATTTGTTTAGTCAAAAGTTAGCCATTGCAACTTCGTGTACTTCGTTTGTGTCCAACGACCAGACCAAGACCGCTTACGGTTCCCCATCTTTATCAATACTTCATCTATATTTGCAATATTCAGATTGCTTTATCATATTCTTGCTTGTTCTTCGATTACATGCAGGACTAGACCTTCGTGGTCAGGCTGATCGTGCTTCTGGCATCGTCAGTAACCCCTGGAGATTGGTTTAGCGATTGCTAAGGCGCAAGGTCGTGCACGTTTGTAGTTGGATCGTCAAAGTCATCTCCACCAAACGATAGTTACCATCTCATCGAAAGATCGGGCCCTCGCCTCTATTAAAAGGTTAAGGAAGGAACTTGGGCATGCGGATAATTTTTACGGACTCAGAAAAATGCGCTTGGTCCGAGAAAATAGAAGTTGGCACGAATGCAAGAGTTAAATTCAAACTTATTTGAATTTAATTCAAATGGTTTGAATTAGGACAAGGTTTAGGAGTGGCTAAAATGTTGAGATTTTTGGTGGAGCTCCGGAAAGTGATGAAAGTATTTATGGGGCAAAGTTGGAGAGCAAGAATTGAGATAACAAAGGCATGGAATATTTTGCAACTGTGTTATGGTTAATTCTCCATGAATGGATAACCCTTGTAAACTGCATCTCCTTCAAGGTGAATATGCTTCGTCATGTCCATCAGGATCTTTAGGTAATCCTGGTTGCTAGTCAGGGTCATGATTGTTTCCGGGCCTTTAAGAAAAGACTCGTATAGGGTTGTCATCTGTAGGCATAAGACAAAAGGGGTTCTCAGGACAACATACAGACATCTTTGGGTAAAATAGGGTCTTTTGTCCGAGAAAGGTTTGGGGTCAGCTTCTTCATGGGTTCTAGGTTTTAGTCTGGGTGAGATCACAAGAGAGGCACTCACAATCATCCAACTTCATAGCATCTCCTTCTTAGATTCCAAGCATATCAACTTCATTTGCTTCACGAACTATTACAATGTTCTTTCCATACTCAACTCAACATTGTAGAAGGGTGTTCCACATTTAGCTACACGCTTCATTCTAATATCAAAATCTCAGCTACTCTTCTCAATATTTCCTCTGGTCTGAACCTTCTCTGGCAAAATGCTCTACTTCCTTTTAATGTAAACTAATGTCATCAGACAAATCTAAGGACTTCATGGTGACTATTGGGTTCTTCGCTTCCTGGTTGGGCAATTACTAGCATAATGACCTAAATCCTTGCACCGGTAACATGTGATGTGACTCAGGTCCTTTTCCGCAAAAATTGGGTTCTTCTGGGGACACATGCTCTTTCTCTTCCTCGACTTCTTCGTTCCTATCAATTCTTCTATCTTCTGTGGATCAAACTCCACTTCTTCTGTCGGGAAGTCTCCCAGATACTCATGGCTTTCCTTCGTGCAATGTTGTGAAAGGTGTCCTTTTTCTCCACATGCATAGCAAGCACGAGCGTAATATCTATTTAGTCCTTCTCCATCAGGGTCGTCAATATCTTCCTCCATCGCGGATTCCTTTAAGGTTTCCTCGAGGTCTTCTTTCATTGCTTCTTTCTTCTGCTGGATAGTTCGTTGCACCATGGGGTAAAAGTGACATTGAGCAGGGTAACGGGTAGTCCCTTCACACAAGAAACAGGTAATCTGCCTAGTTGGGCATTCTTAAGCTAGGTGACTTCCTTCACAATTAGGGCATTCATCCTTGTGCTCCTCCTGGGTGTGTCCTAATTCTCCACAAATCCTGCAGGCACAAGGTTTCTTCTTTGGTTTGTCACCATGCTCTCGGATGAGACGGGACTTTAACAGAGTCTTCTTGAATTCCTTCCAACTTCCTGCTCCATTACATCCTTGTAGGGCTTGATGCATCTTCCACTATGTTGTAGCACTTTTTGTAAAGTACTGAAGAGCATATTGAACCTCATACTTCCTTTCAACTAAATTTTTCCTGAAGTGGCCCTCCATGCTTTGTATCCATAACTCTGCCTCCGGCTGGGTCATTGATCCAGAGACTTCAAGTCTATCTTCTGTCATTTTCTATTGGGTCCAAGGGTTTTGGGATGAGATTCAGAAGAGATAGAGAGAGATACACTTAATACAAACAAAAGTTTTGAAAAGACGGGTTTTATTTTGTGACCGTCTGAAAACATCAAACAAATGACGGCTCACAATCGTCACATCTAACGTAAGTACATAACAGGGGTTTGATCTTCTAAAGGTCATCATCTCTTCAAAGTTGTCAACTCTTCAAATCTTCGGAGTATCCACTATTGTAGCTTCAACATTTCCAATGAATGGTAAAATCCTCTTTACTCCGAAGTGGTCCAAATGGTAAAGGGTATTGTCTAACTATTTAAGGTCAAAGGAAAGATTTGACAAAGCTCAGAAAAGAAGAGAGATAAGAGTCTTTTGAAAAAGATAAATTTTAGAGAAAACTTTTCCTATGGTATTGCCAGTTTCTAGGGTCACGTCCTACAGTCAACATGTGCTCTGTTACCATCTTGTAGCGACCACGATCCGAATGGACCGAAGTCTCTGTGTTCTGTGTCATCCCTGGATTGGTATGCTGACACACACAGTACTCGAGGATTTATAACAGAGGCAAATCACATGTATTAAGTAACGTAAATACTATTACCTCAATCGATCATAGTGGAAGCAACAAAGGTTGTGGATTCCCATCAACACCGACGGCAAAGTTGAGTGTAGACAACGCAACCCTAACGTAACACTTACTCGTCGAATAATTCCTGCAACATGAGACATTGCAGCCATGTAGGTCAGTACATTGAATGTACTGGCAAATTCACACTGTAATGATAATGAACAAGTCCTACAACTACATGCATATTTGGTTGGTGGAGGCTGTAAGGCTGTTTTTGCGTAAAGCTGATTTTTCCCTACAACAAAGGAATGCATTTTATTTAACTACTTTGTTAAATTTAAATCATGAACAATTGAGAATGGTTCCTCCATCTCAATCCCGAATTAAAGTAATCATTAACCCAACAAATTAAATTATAGAGTGACGAGATCAAAAAATAATCCACTTCTAGATACTCAAAGATGTCCATAACCGGGGACACGGCTACTCATGAATAGTTTGTACACTCTGCAGAGGTTTGTGCACTTTTCCCACAAGACTCGATCGCCTCCGTTTGGTTTCTCGCACTGCATGGTGTTTGAGAAACGGATGACCGAGACACAGTCTTTCCGAAGTGGTCACCTTAACAAGATAGATAGGCCGGTACACCTACAAACCCTCTACATCTACTAACCCATCATGGAAAGGTTTCCCACAACTTACTCAACTATGCCAGAGCCCATATTGGCATGTGGCTACACACGGAAGTTTCTAGTATGAAAAATCTCATGATCCCTTTCAGCCTGGGTGGCGGTCCAAAAGAAAAACAGGCAATCGCTGGAATACCCAGGTGCCTCAATCCACCCAGATGTGTGTTAAAGTTGCCACCTAAAGTTGAACCATTAATTAGCAAACTCACATCTGTCATGGATACACTCACCCAATCCACGTCTACGAGCATAGCATGACCTAACAGCAAACGTAGAAGTAACTCCCAAAGGTTTGAATGTAATGCAGGTAATAGGTACTACCTCAATATACTTCCCAGTCCCACAAGTTAATTGATCCTACTCATGCAAGGTGTGAGGATATAACTAATGCAATGAAAACTGGGTATTGGAAAATATGATCAAAGTGTGAACTTGCCTGCAATGTTGATGAAGATGATTCACACTCAAAATCTTGATATCTCTACTCGTCACACTCCGACCAATCTATCGTAAGCAAGCAATAGTAACCGCACATAAGCAATCACTCAGAAAGATCGGACAGAACGAATAAACACTTCGAAAAACTTCGAAAACAAATGAATGACTCTGAAAACATAAAACAATTCCCAACAGTACCAAAATTATGTGAATTTGGCCTTATCAGAAAGTTTAGGTCAAGATCTTCGATTTGCAAAAAGAATCAACTCAAACGGAGTTACGAAACTCAAGTTATGATCAAACTAAGTTTGAATCTAAAACTAGTTGAATTCAAATTTTAGAATTATCAAAAACATGTTTAAGTTGTATTACTGGAAAGAGGGGATCTTAACGAAGACGTGGGCCTTGGTTTCGTTAGATTTGGACCAGCTGGTAAAAAGTTGTGGCCTTTTAAAGTTTTGGGGCTATTCTGTAGAAATAAGATACTACAACTAGGTCCCTGACTACTAAACAGACTTTAAAAGAAAACCGTTCACTGCTGAGACTAAACTAATGAATTCGTCCAGTACTACTGCCAAACGAACGAACGTTCGTTAACTAACCTAACTACAGGAAAAAACGGTTTTTAAAAAGAACCGAAGAAAACCGAGATCTAAACCGGACCGGGGCGGTTTTTCCCTTACCGGTTCTTGGATCGGGGCGGATCGGGTTTCGGGCGGACGTCGGCCGGCGGCGAACTCCGGCGACTCCAGTGGCGGATGCACGCGGCGAGAGGCGAGGCGAGGGGCGGTGGCTCGGCGCGGCTCGGGGGCGAGGGCGCTTGGCGCAGCAGCAGCAGCAAGCGGCGGCGACGGCGGCGGTCGTGAAGCGAGGGCGACGGCGGCTGTGGGCGAGAGCGGGGAGAGAGGAGGCACGCGGCGCTATGGTTTTTATAGGCGGGAGGGGAGCTTTCTTGGAGTAGGGGGCACGACGCGGTGGCCTGGTGCGGCATGACCGCCGAGGCGGCGATGGAGTTGCCGTGCGGGAGGAGGAAGGGGTCGGGGCGAGCGGGCTGGGCTGGCCTTGCAGTGGCTGGGCCGGCCCAGTTCGGCTGAGGATATGTTTTTCTTTAAACATTTTTTTTTTCTAACAGACAAGAAAATAATAAACTAGAAATAATCTAAAATATTATATAGGCGTATAATATATCAAAATTTGCAGAAAAATAAGCCCTACAACATGAACATTTTACTACTGTCAAATAAAATGCCCACAAATTCTAATAAATCAAAAGGTCCTACTGCTGCAATAAAATCCAATAAAAATCATTCTTAAAGTACCAAAAGGACTTCAAATTCATTTATCTCCAATTTTCTGCCGTAGGGAATCATGTTACCCTATTTTCCATGTAGTTTATTATTGGAGAAAAAATAATTTGAATAAAACCCAAATAACTCAATATTGAAATTGAGTTGCACAAAATTTCAGAAAAACTTCCAACTCATATTTCCTATATTTTGAAGAAGTCATTTTATCTTCTCTCGGGAAAATCATTGAGTTGCTTAAAGTTTCTGAATTGAAAAGTTTTCGAGGATGAAATTCAAAAATCCTTTCAAAGCCCTTTATCATTTAAAATAAATGGAAAAAGTCATATTATCTTCACTCTAGGGTTTTGTGTTGAAAAGAAATTGAATTCCCGGAGATCAAAATGCAAAGTGAAAGTTTCGGGAAAGTCATTTTATTCCCTCTCATTTAACTTTCAAAAGTTAAATTTCCACTCAATTTCACTCAGCACATCAAATAACAATCAAATCTATCTATTTATTATAACATTCCAAAATTTAAAATTTTGGGATATTACAAACCTACCACACTTAAAATGAATCTCGTCCTCGAGATTCGGAGAGGCTAGCAAGAAATAGGTTAGGGTTTGGGGTTATCCTAACAAATCCATTGATCGGTATGGTCTAGTGTGCTACCACACTTAGAACCAAGGTCACGGTTCTAACAAGAGCTCATATACTCCGCCCTTATGGTTGATAGGGTCGGTCTTCTCAAATCTTCGGCATAATACCTTCTCTTGGTTCTTCCGGTAGTGGCATGACATTTGCCATCCATTCTTGGGTCCTTTCATCTTGGCAAGGTTCCTCTGAGACTAGTTCTCCTTAGCTGACAGGTCTGGCGCCAATTCTATACAATATCGATTTCTCATGGGGGTCATCAAACAATTTGTTGGGCCCCTGCAGAAAACGGGTCTGGGCTTCATCCTCACCGTATCCCTACGGTTGGCAACAACATGCCGTGTACAAGGAAAAAAGTTTCTATACCATTCTAAGGTTTGAACAAGGTTTTTACATCGTCGTCTCTCAACTATGGGCAAGTCACTCAGATTTACCATTCCGTATAACAGAGGCGAATAATAAGACTAAGTCGTGAAAGAACATGCGGTGCCCCCATGTTTGGTTTTGGTAATTGATGACAATCTCTATGGACTAATGGTTGCCTTGAGTTATATTTGAAGGGTTTGTCCATAGGCTTTTCTTGGAGTTCATTTGTTGGTTTCAAGGAGAGTTTGTGATGACCAAGGTGCTATTAAGGAATTATCCAAAGATTGGTCTTGTGAGTGTTGAGCTTATTGCAAGCATGTCTTGAAGAAGAAGAGTGTGTTATCATTCATGTTTACCTTCAAGACATCATCCAAATGAA
Organism: Secale cereale; assembly: GCA_902687465.1. Lineage (NCBI taxonomy): Eukaryota > Viridiplantae > Streptophyta > Magnoliopsida > Poales > Poaceae > Secale > Secale cereale. Next base: position 267,584,610 of record LR738713.1, on the reverse strand, counting down.
GAAAGTTGGAAAGATTCAAGGTTGATCAAGACTAAGTGAAGGAGTGAATCAATTTGATCAACACACAAAGCGTAGAAGATGTACCGACAGGGATCAAGCAATCCTATGGTATGGTAAGCATTGTCAATCACGCTTTGTGTACTAACTCATGGTCTTTGTGAGAGTTCTTTGTGGGGTTAGGTTGCGGTGTGCAAGTTCAAGTGGAGAATCACGAAGAAATCAAGTGCTTGAAGCTTGCCGTCCATTGTCGTGACAATGGACTTGTGAAGATATGCCGACGAGTGGCTCACCCATAGAGGAGTATGGGGGATCAATCTACTAGTCTTCACCGAGACAACGCAATCAAGAAAGGTGGTCCAACTTGAGAAAGTCAAGATCGTCTACATCTAGCTCAAGTGGACTTTGTGCAAAGCAAAGGTTTTCCCTTGATAGGTTTTCTATTTTACCGGTCTCGTGGTGGTAGTTGGGAGACCGGGTTATAGGATCGTTTGCCGTACTATCAAGGGGGGCTCTCAAGGTTGTAGCTTGATCGTATCGTTAGTAGAGAGCTCAAACCATTGGATCCTTGCATCATGTTTCTTGGTTCTTGTTTGGTTCTCTTTGTGAGTCTTAGAGCTTATGGTCATCTTGATGACAAGCTTGAGTTCATCGAAAATGGAGTTCACATGTGTCTTCTATGATGTTTTCGGTGTTGGGTGTTTTTCCGGTCTTATCCGAGGAAGGGTTCTCACCATTTTCTTATGGGACTTTTCTAATTTGCTTCTTACTGATATTTCTATCCAGATTGTGTTAGCCCTTGTCGCTAGCTTTCCAACAAACTTGGTTTCATCAAATTCGGAGTCCGTATGCAAAAGTTATTGTCATTTTGGTGTACTGAAAAGGCTGCAGCGGTACTACCGCCGGTTGGAGCGGAAGTAATTTTTTACTACCGCTTTCGGGAGCGGTACTACCGCTTGGAGCAGTACTACCGCGGCTACTTCCGTGACTACTTCCGCTCGGGACCAAAAACTCGTCACAAGTCCAGCGGTGGTAGGCACGGATGTAATTTTTTAGTACCACTCGCAAGCAGTAGTACCGCTACCCTTAGCAGTAGTACCGCTACCCGTAGCGGTAGTACCATGAGGTCAAGCGGTACTATCGCTCCGACGGTTCTTCTGACCTTTTTGCCTCCTCGCTATTGTTTTTCAAAGGGGTTCTACTGCCCTAGCGGTAGTACCGCTCCTGGAGCGGTAGTACCGCTCTGTGCGGGCTGTGAGCATAACGGTTGGATTTTTCCCCACCTATAAAAGGGG
>LR738713.1:267539895-267583052 GCA_902687465.1 Secale cereale | reverse complement strand
CCCCAAGGGTTGCCATTTGTACGGGTTCGGTGACCGCCCTCAAGGGTCCCTTAGTGGAATCACGGCATCTTGCATTGTGCGAGGGCGTGAGGAGATTACGGTGGCCCTAGTGGCTTCTTGGGGAGCATTGTGCCTCCACACCGCTCCAAACGGAGATTAGCATCCGCAAGGGTGTGAACTTCGGGATACATCGTCGTCTCCGCGTGCCTCGGTTATCTCTTACCCGAGCCCTTTACTTATGCACTATACTTTGTGATAGATATATTGTTTCTTGTCATATATCTTGCTATCACCTAGTTGTTTATCTTGCTTAGCATAAGTTGTTGGTGCACATAGGTGAGCCTAGTTGTTGTAGGTTTTGTGCTTGACAAATTAACTGCTAGGTTTATTCCGCATTTGTTCAAGCCTAAACCGTAATTATTTTAAAGCGCCTATTCACCCCCCCCCTCTAGGCGACATCCACGATCTTTCAATTGGTATCAGAGCCTCGTCTCTCTTCATAGGGCTTAACCGCCTAGAGAGTAAGGATGTCGACTAGGGGTTTAGGATTCGCTGACACTCTTAGTTTCAATGGCACAAATTTTGATGTTTGGGTAATTCGCATGCTTAATCTCTTTAGGGTCATGGACCCAAATTTAGAGCGAATTGTAGATATGGGTTTTTCTCCTCCAAAGGATGCACAAAGATTATCTTTAGAGGATGAGAAAAACTCTTATCTCAATGCTCAAGCTTCTAATGTGCTTTTTGATGCTTTTAGCAATGTAGTTATATTTCAACTCATGTCGTTCCGGGATGCTCATGAGTTGTGGACAAAGCTTCAAGATAAATATGGTGTGTCCAAGAATTGTAGGAATGATTGTTCTCCCTCCACCTCCGGCCGTGTTGTCTTCTCAACTTCTTCTACTTCACCTACATGTGGTTTGCCACAAGGTAATGATATGGTGAGTAGTGTTGGTGATTGCAATGATGATAGTATGCTTTTTGTGGATGATCCTTCATCACTATCTTACTGCAATGCATCTTCTTTGGACTTTAACACTTCGAGCACCCTACATGTTTCACATGCTTGTGTTGATAGTCCTTGCATATCATGTAGAAATTGCTTGACTAAAACTCATGATGATATGCTTGCTATGTCTTGTTGCCATGATAAAAATGCATCTATTTCCTCGAATTGTTGTGCTAACAATGTAGAGGAAACCCAACACCCCATGGAACAAGATGTAGTCTTGAATGGTGCTTCAAGGGATCCTACATCATCATCTATTGCGTTTTGCCTTATGGCTAAGGCTTCAAAGGTATCTCCCACTTTGAACCCCAATATATCTTGTCATGATAGTGATGATAACAATGATGATGATGTAGAAAATGATGAAGAAAATGATAATGTTGCCTCCTTAAAAATTAAGGGGGAAATGATTTTTAAAGCTCTTCATAAGAATAAAATTGCTCGTTCCAACTTCATGGAAATCATGTCTATTGCCATTGAGGGCAAGCAATATATAGAGGAGTTGGAATCTCATCTAGAGGAGCATGAGGTCACCATTGAGAAAATGGAAGGTCATGAGCGTGATTACGCTAATGAGATCGCCGACCTCTCGCAAGCTCTTGAACTTGAACAAACCACCAAGGAATCTCTTGAGGAGACTTTTGCTCTAGAACTATCTAGAATAAAGGAATCCCGTGATAGAGCTCTCGAGGTAGTTAATGATTTTGAAACTAAGAATGAGAAGCTTGAAGTTGCACATGCTAAACTCCTTGAGGATTTTGAGCACCTCAAAAATGGCTCAAGGGTCATTAAGGGTGAGCTCATAAAACTCACCGAGTCTCATGCTCAACTTAAAGCTTCATATTATAAGGAGCTTGCCAAGTTGCCTTCTCCTCTTGCTATCATTGATGATGCTTGTGCTACTAACTCTATTTCTAGTGAAGCATCCATTTTGAAGGAGAATGTTGAGCTAAGGGCTCAACTTGAGTTGCTATCTCGCAATTATGGGAAATTGGAAGAAAGTCATGTAAAGCTCACAAGCTCTCATGATGATCTTCTAGTATCCCATAATGTGCTAAAGATAGCTCATGAGGCTATGAGTATCAAGGTAACATCTAGTGAGCCTCATGTGGATACTAGCACTACTTCAAGTCAAAATGCTATCTTGCCATGTGCTAGTCCTCGTAATTCATCTACTCACAATGTTAGTACATCTTGTGATGAATTGCTCTCCTTGCCTTGTTGCTCTAACAATGAAGATTATACTTCCTCTAGTACTTTTGTTGATACTAACCATGTAGAGGAAATCAAAGAGCTCAAGGCCCAAGTCACTTCTTTGAAGAAAGACTTGGAAAAGTGTCATGAAGGGAAGTCCACACTCAACAATATCTTGAGTGTGCAAAAACCCCCCAATGACAAAGGTGGACTTGGATTCAACTCCAACAAGAAGAAAAGGTCCAAGATCATTAACAAGAATAAGGGCCAAGAACAACTCAAGAATTCGGCCAAGATTATTTGCTTCAAGTGCAAAATTGAAGGGCATCATGTTAGATCTTTCCCATTGAAGAAGAAGGCCATTAGTGACAAGCAACAAGGGAAGAGGCCACAAGTTCATTCTCGTGCTCAACCGCAAGTTGGAGAAAGGCCGCTTCCCAAGAAGACTCATCGTAATGCTTCTCATTTTGAGAAATCAAATGAGAAGAAAGTGAAGAGTAGATGTTGCTACCTATGCCGTGAGAAGGGTCACCTTGCTTCTTCATGCACTAGTGGTAACTTATCCAACCCAATTATTATTGATGATGTCTATTCTCTTGGGAAGGATAAGGTTGGCAATGTGTTTGCCAAGTTTCTTGGCACTCAAAGTGGTGTCAAGAAAAGAACCATTTGGGTAGCCAAGCCTACTGTGACTAACCTCTTAGGACCCAACTTGGTTGGGGACCAACTAGCTCAACTTGATCAATAGGTGTTGTTGGAGGGCATTGGAGACTTGGCTACATTATGAAGATTTGAGGGGTCTTCATCATTCATATCGTCTCAAGCCAAGTCATTCGGATTATATTTCTATGGTATATCCAATGTTCCTCCTTGCGGTAACTCGTTCATAAATTGTTTACATTGAAAGTTACTTGCCCCTTAGCATGTTGTGGTTTTGTACCTTGCATGTGCTTGTATATGTTGTGCTTCCAATTTGCTTATCTTGAGAAATCAAGTATGTGTATGTTGGTTTGTACATCATGTACGCGTGTGTCGTGTGTTGAGCCTTTTTGCATCTTGTTTATATCTTAGTTGGCTCTTGTGAGAGATTAATGGAACATCCCATTTTGGGGGAGTGATGTGCTTTGTGCACCTCACAATCCTAAAAATGTGTGTACATGAGGAATACCATCTAGTTTTGATATTACAAGATTATCTAGTCACTATGTGGTTTATCTTCTCATGAGAAATTCAAATTCTAAAGTGTCCATTAATTATCTCTTGTTGGTTCCTCTTTTGCATCTTGGTAAGTTTTTCATTGGTATCACATTATGGGGGAGTAATATTCTATGTGCATATTACAAGCCTAGAAAATGTGTAAATTTGAGATTTTGTCACCTAGAGTTGATAGTATAAATTATGTTGTTCCTAGGTGACATGTTAGCTCTACAAGTTCCAATTTGCTTGTGCTTGGTGTGAAGAAGATGTTGGATATCATTGCTATCTATCACCGGAAATTATTCCCAAATACTTCTTATCTCTTCACAAGGTAATCATATATGTGGTAGAAATTGTTGATCATCTTTACATTGGCTTTTGCTTTTGTTCGGCCTATTTCTTTCCAAGATTGCATCAACTCCCATTGCCTTCCGTGCCACTTGTGGATCTTGTTGTTTTCTTGATCTTGTCTAGTGTTTTATAGATATAGCGAAAGTGGTGATCCCATCGTGTGCATTTCGTATTCAACTGAAAATTCTCTATAATGCACAATTCTTGGGGGAGCTATCCTTTTTTCGATAGAGCACTCTTATTGTGATTCATTTCAAGTATGTGTTGATGGAAGGAAAGCCGTTTCTTTTTGGTACTTTGCGCCATCATGAAACTTTGTAGATGGGTTGGTTTGTTTGGAACCATCCTCTCTTTTGGGAGTCCGATATCTTTCCTTTTGCATGTATCAATGGATATCTCATTCCTTGATGTATCTTCTAAATAGATATCCTCCAAGTGATGATTTCTCCATTTAGTATCCTATTTTCTCTTGGTATTTCTTTTTCACTTCGTTTCGTTTCTTGAAAGTCTTGAGCATGCATATTTACTACATGTATTTTCTTTGGCTTGCTTTCATTCTTTAACCCAGTATATTGGGGAAACTCCACCTAGTCTCAATTTGGATGAGATGTGCATGAAATTCATTTTCATATATAAATGCACATGTGTTTGTGGAGTTTGTCCTATGTATTGGTGTTTCTAACTCTTTGGTCCCAATGAGTTTGGGTACCATTTTGTTTGCGTTGTTGTTCTAGGAACAATTGGAGATGCATTGGATGCTCGGCTCATTCAAAAGGAAGGTGGTGTCACTTTGTGCTTATTGGAGTCAAGCTAGAATGATCAATGAACTACTATCTACCTTCAATTGGTATCTACTACATCCTCCCAATGGTATCTCGGTAACAAGTATCACCATCTACTTCATGCACACATTTCTTGCACCAACCTTGTGTAGGTTGTATCATGGCATGTTAGTCATTCCTTCTTATGATACTTGTTTCCTTTCTCAAAGCATCCCAACAATGACCTCTTGTTGCTAGTTGTGATGTCTTTGATGCTCGTGTGGTTGGAACTCATTTATATACAATAAGAACATATCTAGCCATGTGCTATGCCTTCAAGCAAATATCTTATTGGTATATTTATGACTTCCTTGGGGATATCTTATTCATTCCTTTTTGCAACAATTTTGTGTGTACATCCTTCTTTGTGGATTGATATCATCATGATCTTCATCTACCTAGAATCTTATACACTTGAGAGAAGTTGCATATCTATTTGATATCCCCTTCTTTCACGTCCACCTTTTTGTTCCTGTTTTATTTCTTTGGTGGCTCTGTGAAGGTGTGTGTCTCGAGTGCGGATCTTATATCGTTTCATCTTGATGCACTCTTTTGTGGTGAAGATCATTCTCTCTTGCTCGTCTTGATGAGGCTTTGCCATTTCTATTGGTATCCCTCCTCATGACAAAGCTATCCTTTTTATATCTTCACCACAGGTTGTCACAAGCATAGGTTATTTATATGATTATTAGTGAGCTTGTGAACCCATTTGTTGTGTTGTGTGGGAATGATAGGCCTTGCACTGTGTATATCATTCATTCAAGAGTATACTGATGCTTAATGTTCATCCATACATTAATCTTCTCAAGTGCTTTGCCATGACTCACACACATCATTTTGGTTGAGCCTACTCTTAAGTTGACTCTTTTATATATTGCTCAACCATTTGTTTGTTGCAAGTGCTAGGCTTTGTTTCCTTCATGCTCACTTGCACTTGGTGTGAGTGTCTATTGATCTTGGGGGAGTGATGATCCTATTTTGTGCACTTGGTATCCTAATGAAAATATTCTAAGGAGTGCATAAATTATGGGGAGCGCCACTAATGTCTTTAGAACACTCCGTTGCTATGTCGTGAGGTTCTATTGATCTTGGGGGAGCGACGATCCTATTTTGTGCTCGTTGTATCCAAATACAAAACTAAATTGTGCACAAATCATGGGGAGCTTCCCTAGTTTCTATAGAACACTCCTTTGCTCTTATCATAATATCTTTTATTCATTTGGCATGTAGGATCAATGGTCTAGTTGGGTCAATTGGTATCTTTTGATAGCTTGATTCAATTGGTATCCTTTGATTGCTTGATTGCGTGTTTTCTCCCTTTGTTATGCCTTTGTGGCATATCATTCTTTTGCAATCTTTGGGCCTCAATATAGTTTGTCTTCCTCCAAGTATTTATAGTTGGATATATGTATTGCCTTCCACTCTCTATTTTGAGGAATACATAATTTATGGAGGAACACAATTTATATTGACCTTCTAAGCTATTCGCCCATTTTGGCAATCGATGCCAATGGGGGAGAAGTTTCATAGAGTTTAATTTTGTGAGGAAGTTTAGAGAGTTGTCTCTTCGCTCTTCTTGCTTAGGTTTTGTTCCTATGCTTTTGCATCTCATGCGCATACATTATTGTTGCATGGTATTGTGATGCATAATTCCTTATATAAAGTCTCTTGAAAGTGATTGTCATCAATTACCAAAATGGGGGAGATTGAAAGAACATGCGGTGCCCCCATGTTTGGTTTTGGTAATTGATGACAATCTCTAAGGACTAATGGTTGCCTTGAGTTATATTTGAAGGGTTTGTCCATAGGCTTTTCTTGGAGTTCATTTGTTGGTTTCAAGGAGAGTTTGTGATGACCAAGGTGCTATTAAGGAATTATCCAAAGATTGGTCTTGTGAGTGTTGAGCTTATTGCAAGCATGTCTTGAAGAAGAAGAGTGTGTTATCATTCATGTTTACCTTCAAGACATCATCCAAATGAAGAAAGTTGGAAAGATTCAAGGTTGATCAAGACTAAGTGAAGGAGTGAATCAAGTTGATCAACACACAAAGCGTAGAAGATGTACCGAGAGGGATCAAGCAATCCTATGGTATGGTAAGCATTGTCAATCACGCTTTGTGTACTAACTCATGGTCTTTGTGAGAGTTCTTTGTGGGGTTAGGTTGCGGTGTGCAAGGTCAAGTGGAGCATCACGAAGAAATCAAGTGCTTGAAGCTTGCCGTCCATTGTCGTGACAATGGACTTGTGAAGATATGCCGAAGAGTGGCTCACCCATAGAGGAGTATGGGGGATCAATCTACTAGTCTTCACCGAGACAACGCAATCAAGAAAGGTGATCCAACTTGAGGAAGTCAAGATCGTCTACATCTAGCTCAAGTGGACTTTGTGCAAAGCAAACGATTGCCCTTGATAGGTTTTCTATTTTACCGGTCTCGTGCTGGTAGTTGGGAGACCGGGTTATAGGATCGTTTGTCGTACTATCAAGGGGGGCTCTCAAGTTGGTAGCTTGATCGTATCGTTAGTAGAGAGCTCAAACCATTGCATCCTTGCATCATGTTTCTTGGTTCTTTTTTGGTTCTCTTTGTGAGTCTTAGAGCTTATGGTCATCTTGATGACAAGCTTGAGTTCATCGTAAACGGAGTTCACATGTGTCTTCTATGATGTTTTCGGTGTTGGGTGTTTTACCGGTCTTATCCGAGGAAGCGTTCTCACCATTTTCTTATGGGACTTTTCTAATTTGCTTCTTATTGATATTTCTATCAAGATTGTGTTAGCCCTTGTCGCTAGCTTTCCAACAAACTTGGTTTCATCGAATTTGGAGTCCGTATGCAAAAGTTATTGTCATTTTGGTGTACTGAAAAGGCTGCAGCGGTACTACCGCGGGTTGGAGAGGAAGTAATTTTTTACTACCGCTTTCGGGAGCGGTACTACCGCTTTTGGGAGCGGTACTACCGCTTGGAGCAGTACTACCGCGGCTACTTCCGTGACTACTTCCGCTCGGGACCAAAAACTCGTCACAAGTCCAGCGGTGGTAGGCACGTTTGTAATTTTTTAGTACCGCTCCCAAGCAGTAGTACCGCTACCCTTAGCAGTAGTACCGCTACCCGTAGCGGTAGTACCGTGAGGTCAAGCGGTACTACCGCTCCGACGGTTCTTCTGACCTTTTTGCCTCCTCACTATTGTTTTTCAAAGGGGTTCTACTGCCCTAGCGGTAGTACCGCTCCTGGAGCGGTAGTACCGCTCTGTGAGGGCTGTGAGCATAACGGTTGGATTTTTCCCCACCTATAAAAGGGGCTCTTCTTCCCCAATGAACCTTATCCTTTGAGCTCGTGGTCTTCCCCCATTGTTGACCTTCTTCGAGCTTGCTATCTCTCAATCCCTCCATGGATTCTTGCTAGTTTTTGGGGGAAAAGAGAGAGGAGATCTAGATCCACATTTCCACCAATCACTTTCTCCTCTAGGTGAGGGGAACCCCTTGGATCTTGATCTTGGAGTTCTTGGTGTTCTCCTTCTTGTTCTTCCTCTCATTTCCCTCCCTAGCATTAGTTGCTTTGGTGGGATTTGGGAGAGAAGGACTTGGGCACTCCGTGTGCCCTTGCCATTGCATTTGGTGCATCAGTTTGAGTTCTCCACGGTGATACGTGGAAGTGAAGTTGAGAAGCTTATTACTCTTGGGTGCTTGGTACCCTTGAGCTTGTTCCTCTTGGGTGCTTGGGCGCCCTAGACGGTTGTGGTCACCTCAAAGCCATATTCCATTGTGGTGAAGCTTCGTGGTGTCGTTGGGGAGATAGCCCCAACCTTGGTGTTCGGAGCTCAATCATTGTGGTGTAAAGCTCCGCGCAAGCGTCGGGGTCTCCAATTAGGTTGTGGAGATCGCCCCGAGCAATTTGACGGGTTCCGGTGACCGCCCCCAAGGGTTGCCAAAGTGTACGGGTTCGGTGACCGCCCCCAAGGGTTGCCATTTGTACGGGTTCGAAGACCGCCCTCAAGGGTCCCTTAGTGGAATCACGGCATCGTGCATTGTGCGAGGGCATGAGGAGATTACGGTGGCCCTAGTGGCTTCTTGGGGAGCATTGTGCCTCCACACCGCTCCAAACGGAGATTAGCATCCGCAAGAGTGTGAACTTCGGGATACATCGTCGTATCCGCGTGCCTCGGTTATCTCTTACCCGAGCCCTTTACTTATGCACTATACTTTGTCATAGATATATTGTTTGTTGTCATATATCTTGCTATCACCTAGTTGTTTATCTTGCTTAGCATAAGTTGTTGGTGCACATAGGTGAGCCTAGTTGTTGTAGGTTTTGTGCTTGACAAATTAACTGCTAGGTTTATTCCGCATTTGTTCAAGCCTAAACCGTAATTATTTTAAAGCGCCTATTCACCCCCCCCCTCTAGGCGACATCCACGATCTTTCAAGTCGGTATGGTGATCAATCCATCCCGCACCCAAATCATTACCTTGAATATGGTTTAGTGAATCTCGCATTCTAACAATCGTTCATCCTCACAAGCATTGCAGAATTTCATCTTGTTGACGAAATGAGTTCGAACATATCCATTTATTCTGCAAGCCAAACAACCATCTATCGTGTTCACAACCCTCGGGTTTAGCGCAAAACCTATAAGATCGTCTATTGACAAAGGTCGTAACTTCCTCCAGTGGTTTTCCTTCAGCAAGGGTGAGATTGCTTTCATGACAGGTCCTGGGGCCTATGGGTTATGGCTCATCTCATCACTAGCAACACTTGGTCTCATCCTCGGGTTGCAACTGATCATTCTTCCAACATCCAACTTCCTTGGCTTTCTTAAATCCATCCAATTTTACCTTACTTCTCTGTGGGCAAAACGACGATGTAATTACTCAGACTCATCTTTGGACAGTCCATTCCAAGTCTGACGTAACCAACCTCTAACTAGTGTATTCGGGTAACGGTGTTGGATTCTACCACACTTAAAATGAATAACACTAGTTTCTTCAAAATCTTATTCCATGCATCATGTCTTCACTCAACCTTTTATAGTACCCACTTATAATATCCAAAATCAATACCATAATGCCAACTGTATTGATTCTCATCTTACTACGATCTACGGCACTTTCATTTTCTTGCTTCAACTCCACTACTTAGCACAAAACTCCTTCTTCTAGGTACAATCTATAGCAAAATGCACGGCTTTACTACGGCAGATACACATAACTATAGACAAGTATCGTGGTTCCCTTGTGATTATATAGCCTCCTTAGGTCCTCGGCTAAAGGGTCCACGTCAGAACTTGTATATCCATAACTCAATCCTTGGGGTCACTATAGTTCCATACTCCAGCATTACACCATCTTTAAATCCAATTGTACTTATCTCCCTCATAACCTTGGGGTAAGCATCATAAATAAACTCCAACTTATTTGTGCAACTCTACTCCTTGGAGCAACACTTTCCTTTCTATTGGTCCAGGGTTCACTCAGTAAGGTTCATCTAAACAAAATGCACTGGTTCATCCAAAATCCATATTCTCCTCATATCAAATCTTGTATTACTTGAACCAGTATTCAATACTCCAGTTACAAAGATGCTTCACTACAAATTTTGCCATCCACAAAGTGGGGTATGGTCAAACATTCCTCCCATCTTTATTCCTTTGTCCTAGCTAAGGATGCTTCAGTCCCACCGGAATTGTGCAACGTGATTCTTAAAATCATCAATCTTTTGCTTCATACTATTGGCTGTGTGCTTCATCTCCACCATCTCCGCATGCATCATACTCAGGCATGCCTGGGTATAACGAAGTCTTGCTTCGAGTATTTCTCCAATTTGACGTATGGCCTCCATAGCAGCTTCACGAAGAGCATCGAAGAACGTTGTTCGTGGTACTCGAGAGATGAAAAAGTATTGACCCATAGTCTTTGGGCAAACTCGTTTCACACGGTGGAGCTGTACCTCCACGTACCAAAGTTCAACTCCATTCTCCATGAAGGGATAACCCTTGTAAACGGCATCTCCTTCCAGGTGAATATGCTTCATCATGTCCTTCAGGATCTTTGGGTAATCCTGGTTGCTAGTCAGGGTCATGATTGTTTCCGGGCCTTTAAGAAAAGACTCGTATAGGGTTGTCATCTGTAGGTATAAGACAAAAGGGGTTCTCAGGACAACATACATACATCTTTGGGTGAAACGGGGTCTTTTGTCCGAGAAAGGTTTGGGGTCAGCTTCTCCATGGGTTCTAGGTTTTAGTCTTGGTGAGATCACAAGAGAGGCACTCACAATCATCCAACTTCATAGCATCTCCTTCTTAGATTCCAAGCATATCAACTTCATTTGCTTCACGAACTATTACAATGTTCTTTCCATACTCAACTCAACATTGTAGAAGGGTGTTCCACATTTAGCTACACGCTTCATTCTAATATCAAAATCTCAACAACTCTTCTCAATATTTCCTCTGGTCTGAACCTTCTCTGGCAAAATGCTCTACTTCCTTTTAATGTATACTAATGTCATCAGACAAATCTAAGGACTTCATGGTGACTATTGGGTTCTTCGCTTCCTGGTTGGGAAATTACTAGCATAATGACCTAAATCCTTGCACCGGTAACATGTGATGTGACTCAGGTCCTTTTCTGCAAAAATTGGGTTCTTGTGGGGACACATGCTCTTTCTCTTCCTCGACTTCTTCGTTCCAATCAATTCTTCTATCTTGTGTGGATCAAACTCCACTTCTTCTGTCGGGAAGTCTCCCAGATACTCATGGCTTTCCTTCGTACAATGTTGTGAAAGGTGTCCTTTTCCTCCACATGCATAGCAAGCACGAGAGTAATATCTATTTAGTCCTTCTCCATCAGGGTCGTCAATATCTTCCTCCATCACGGATTCCTTTAAAGTTTCCTCGAGGGCTTCTTTCATTGCTTCTTTCTTCTGCTGGATAGTTCGTTGCACCATGGGGTAAAAGTGACATTGAGCAGGGTAATGGGTAGTCCCTTCACACAAGAAACAGGTAATCTGCCTAGTTGGGCATTCTTCAGCTAGGTGACTTCCTTCACAATTAGGGCATTCATCCTTGTGCTCCTCCTGGGTGTGTCCTATTTCTCCACAAATCCTGCAGGCACAAGGTTTCTTCTTTGGTTTGTCACCATGCTCTCGGATGAGACGGGACTTTAACAGAGTCTTCTTGAATTCCTTCCAACTTCCTGCTCCATTACATCCTTGTAGGGCTTGATGCATCTTCCACCATGTTGCAGCACTTTTTGTAAAGTAGTGAAGAGCGTATTAAACCTCATACTTCCTTTCAACTAAATTTGTCCTGAAGTGGTCCTCCATGCTTTGTATCCATAACTCTGCCTCCGGCTGGGTCATTGATCCAGAGACTTCAAGTCTATCTTCAGTCATTTTCTATAGGGTCCAAGGGTTTTGGGATGACATTCAGAAGAGATAGAGAGAGATACACTTAATACAAACAAAAGATTTGAAAAGACGGGTTTTATTTTGTGACCGTTTGAAAACATCAAACAAATGACGGCTCACAATCGTCATATCTAACGTAAGTACATAACAGGGGTTTGGTCTTCTAAAGGTCATCATCTCTTCAAAGTTGTCAACTCTTCACATCTTCAGAGTATCCACTATTGTAGCTTCAACACTTCCAATGAATGGTAAAATCCTCTTTACTCCGAAGTAGTCCAAATGGTAAAGGGTATTGTCTAACTATTTAAGGTCAAAGGAAAGATTTGACAAAGCTCAGAAAAGAAGAGAGATAAGAGTCTTTTGAAAAAGATCGTTTTTAGAGAAAACTTTTCCTATGGTCTTGCCAGTTTCTAGGGTCACGTCCTACAGTCAACATGTGCTTTGATACTATCTTGTAGCGACCACGATCCGAATGGACCGAAGTCTCTGTGTTCTGTGTCATCCCTGGATTGGTATGCTGACACACACAATACTCGAGGATTTATAACAGAGGTAAATCACATGTATTAAGTAACGTAAATACTATTACCTCAATCGGTCATAGCGGAAGCAACAAAGGTTGTGGATTCCCATCAACACCAACGACAAAGTTGAGTGTAGACAGCGCAACCCTAACGCAACACTTACTCGTCGAATAATTCCTGCAACATGAGACGTTGCAGCCATGTAGGTGAGTACATTGAATGTACTGGCAAATTCACACTGTAATGATAATGAACAAGTCCTACAACTACATGCATATTTGGCTGGTGGATGTTGTAAGGCTGTTTTTGCGTAAAGCTACTTTTTCCCTACAACAAAGAAATGCATTTTATTTAACTACTTTGTTAAATTTAAATCATGAACAATTGAGAATGGTTCCTCCATCTCAATCCCAAATTAAAGTAATCATTAACCCAACAAATTAAATTATAGAGTGACGAGATCAACAAATAATCCACTTCTAGATACTCAAAGATGTCCATAACCGGGGACACGGCTACTCGTGAATAGTTTGTACACTCTGCAGAGTTTGTGCACTTTTCCCCACAAGACTCGGTCGCCTCCGTTTGGTTTCTCGCACTGCATGGTGTTTGAGAAACGGATGACCGAGACACAGTCTTTCCGAAGAGGTCACCTTAACTAGATAGATAGGCCGGTACACCTACAAACCCTCTACATCTGCTAGCCATCATGGAAAGGTTTCCCATAACTTACTCAACTATGCCAGAGCCCATATTGGCATGTGGCTGCACACGGAAGTTTCTAGTATGAAAAATCTCATGATCCCTTTGAGCTTGGGTGGTGGTCCAAAAGAAAAACAAGCAATCGCTGGAATACCCAGGTGCCTCAATCCACCCAGATGTGTGTTAAAGTTGCCACCTTAAGTTGAACCATTAATTAACAAACTCACATCTGTCATGGATACACTCACCCAATCCACGTCTACGAGCATAGCATGACCTAACAACAAACATAGAAGTAAGTCCCAAAGGTTTGAATGTAATGCAGGTAATAGGTACTACCTCAATCTACTTCCCAGTCCCACAAGTTAATTGATCCTACTCATGCAAGGTGTGAGGATATAACTAATGCAATGAAAACTGGGTATTGGAAAATATGATCAAAGTGTGAACTTGCCTGCAATGTTGATGAAGATGATTCACACTCAAAACTCTTGATATCTCTACTCGTCACACTCTGGTCAATCTATCGTAAGCAAGCAATAGTAACCACACATAAGCAATCACTCAGAAAGATCGGACAGAATGAATAAACACTTCGGAAAACTTCGAAAACAAATGAATGACTCTGAAAACATAAAACAATTCCCAACAATACCAAAATTATGTGAATTTGGCCTTATCAGAAAGTTTAGGTCAAGAGCTTCGATTTGCAAAAAGAATCAACTCAAACGGAGTTACGAAACTCAAGTTATGATCAAACGAAGTTTGAATCTAAAACTAGTTGAATTCAAATTTTAGAATTTTCAAAAACATGTTTAAGTTGTATTACTGGAAAGAGGGGATCGTAACGAAGACGTGGGCGTTGGTTTCGTTGGATTTAGACCAACTGGTAAAAAGTTGTGGCCTTTTAAAGTTTAGGGGCTAATCTGTAAAAATAAGATACTACAACTAGGTCCCTGACTACTAAACAGACTTTAAAAGAAAACCGTTCACTGCTGAGACTAAACTAATGAATTCGTCCTACTGCCAAACAAATGAACGTTCGTTAACTAACCTAACTATAGGAAAAAAACGGTTTTAAAAAGAACCGAAGAAAACCGAGATCTAAACCGGACCGGGGCGGTTTTTCCCTTACCAGTTCTTGGATCGGGGCGGATCGGGTTTCGGGCGGACGTCGGCCGGCGGCGAACTCCGGCGACTCCGGCGGCGGAAGCACGCGGCAAGTGGCGAGGCAAGGGGTGGTGGCTCGGCGCGGCTCGGGGGCGAGGGCACATGGCGCAGCAGCAGCAGCAGCAAGCGGCGGCGGGGAAGCAAAGCAGCGCCGGCGGCGGTTGCGAAGCGAGGGCGACGGCGGCTGTGGGCGAGAGCGGGGTGAGAGGAGGCAGGCGGCACTATGGCTTTTATAGACAGGATGGGAGCTTTCTTGGAGTAGGGGGCACGGCGCGGTGGCCTGGTGCGGCACAACCGCCGAGGCGGCGGTGGAGTTGCCGTGCGGGAGGAGGAAGGGGTCGGGGCGAGCGGGCTGGGCCGGCCTGGCAGTGGCTGGGCCGGCCCAGTTCGTCTGAGGTTATTTTTTCTTTAAACACATTTTTTTTCTAAAAGACAAGAAAAGAATAAACTAGAAGTAATCTAAAATATTATATAGGCGTATAATATATCAAAATTTGCAGAAAAATAAGCCCTACAACATGAACATTTTACTACTGTCAAATAAAATGCCCACAAATTCTAATAAATCAAAAGGTCCTACTGCTGCAATAAAATCCAATAAAAATCATTCTTAAAATACCAAAAGGACTTGAAATTCATTTATCTCCAATTTCTGCTGTAGGGAATCATGTTACCCTATTTTCCATGTAGTTTATTTTTGGAGAAAAAATAATTTGAATAAAACCCAAATAACTCAATATTGAAATTGAGTTGCAGAAAGTTTCAGAAAAACTTCCAACTCATATTTCCTATATTTTGAAGAAGTCATTTTATCTTCTCTCGGGAAAATCATTGAGTTGCTTAAAGTTTCTGAATTGAAAAGTTTTCGACGATGAAATTCAAAAATCCTTTCAAAGCCCTTTATTATTTAAAATAAATGGAAGAAGTCATATTATCTTCACTCTAGGGTTTTGTGTTGAAAAGAAATTAAATTCCCGGAGATCAAAATGCAAAGTGAAAGTTTTGGGAAAGTCATTTTATTCCCTCTCATTTAACTTTCAAAAGTTAAATTTCCACTCAATTTCACTCAGCACATCAAACGGCAATCAAATCTATCTATTTATTATAACATTCCAAAATTTAAAATTTTGGCATGTTACACTTTGGTTGAATATGGAAGGAATAGGACAAGAACTTGACACGATGATCCATGACGAGATGAACAAGAAAATGCCTCTGGAAGAATTAAAGGATGGAATGAGAAGAAAGGAGAAAGAACAACATCTTCTAGCATAATGAATTTGAAAGAGCATCTTCACGAAGAAGGGTTGAACGGAGTTGTTGAGAAAATCAACAATAAAGAATAAGCTTTATGTGGACTTATGGAAATCATCCCAAAACTTGAGGTGATATTATGCCGCAACCAAAATATTGATGAGCTGAGAAGAATGAAGAATGCAAAACTCCACTTCAAAAGAATGCGGATAATTATTTGCATCTCGAGACACAAAAGAATAATGCTTGCGCTTGATCCAAAAGAATTTGATGAACACTTGAAGAATGGTATAAATCAAGATGAACCACTGGTAGGATTGGGACGATTGAATGAATTGATATGATAACACCGGAAAAGAACTCTTGAACGAACCACCGTAAGAATTGAAGCCGAGTGAAGAAAAGGAACGAACCACCGAGAAGAATTAAAATCGAGAGATGAAAGAGAACAAACCACCATGAACAATTAGAAAATGAATGAAGAGATCACCAACAGATTAAAGAACACTTGAACGAAGCACGGGAAAAAAATATGGAGACGAACGAAGAGACATCAATTAAGAATAGTTGGAGGTCGAAGTTGAAAACTGAGAACAAATAAATCTTCTGAAATGATCGCCTTCGGAGGAATAAGATGGAAAGAATTCATGAAATACTCCGGATATGTAACACAAGAATGTGTCATGATTGAAAGAATTTGAGGGGGTAGCATTAAGCTTGAATGACGAATAGTCGAGAGAACGGACAAGATTTAGAGGAACTCTTCCTCGGTCTTGAAATGTTGAGAATGACGACGAGGAACACCACCAAAGTTGTTGAGATACCCTGGAAGAATGAAAAGAGGAGATGTTGAACCAACGATGAGAAGAATTTGAAAGCGATCCTGGAGAAGGCATGTGACTGATGGAATCCATTCTTACATCACAATTGAAAAGAATTTGGGAATAGCTCCGGAAAACTTAGAAGAGTCCGGTAAGATCCTGGGAAAAGACCTTTGGGTTATGAGCCCACCGAAGAGAAACACTGTTGGAAAGGATTGAAAGGGAGATAATGCGCCGGAATGATTAAAAGACTCGAAGGAGGTGACAACCTCAGATTAATTGAATGCAAACACGAATCTTTTGAGACTTCCTCGGAACTCTCGAACAATTAAATGGTGAGATTCGAACAAGCAAGGGGAAACATGTGAGCAATGAAGAGAATAAGATCAACACTAAAAACTAGAATTGAATGCACCAGAGAAGAAAAAGAGTTGAAGAATGAAGCACTACATAAGGATTCACCCGTTGAAATAATTAAAGAAAGAATGAAGAAACTTTGCACGAATAGGATGGATACTCGATTAAGGACTCCAGATCCGATGATGAGGACATGACTACCTTGGATACGACCAAAAATATTGCATACATGTATATTTGTGAGGTGATTTCTAATGCAAACTATGCAACAATTTATTTATGTTATCCAGAACAAAAATACTTCACAGACTTTTGTGCCATGTCTAATTCCAGGTGCATGGGACATTTGTACAATTCACATATGAAGATAAGGGAAAAAGAGAAGTTTAGGGGCTGTTCAAAAAGTTCTCTCACGTCACTTTTGGGCCAAGAGAAGATAGAGTCCAAGTCTCTCACGTTCTGCATCCAGATTCGGACTGCACAGACATACCTGACTCAAAACGGCAAGAACTCCTTCATACGGACTCCGAATTGGGTGATTCTTTTTTTGTTGGAAACTAGATTTCATACACTTTCCAACCCAATTGGAATCACCTTCAAATTCGTCCGGAGCATTGAGATCTCGACGAAACAATCTGACGCTGCAGCAGAATCCGAGTCAAACTACAAGTCCAAAGGTGTTACATCACCTCCACTTGGGCCCATGAGCCTTGTACGACCTAGGGTTAGTTTTAGGCTGCCTTGGGACGTCCTTCCACCTCCTTGGCCTCCACCCCTTGCTCCTATATAAGTAGATCCATCTAGTAGCTTTTTCTGAGGGATTTGTTTAGTTAAAAGTTAGCCATTGCAACTTCGTGTACTTCGTTTGTGTCCAACGACCAGACCAAGACCGCTTACGGATCCCCACCTTTATCAATACATCATTTATATTTGCAATATTCAGATTGCTTTATCATATTCTTGCTTGTTCTTCGATTGCATGCAGGAATAGACCTTAGTGGTCAGGCTGATCGTGCTTCTGGCATTGTCAGTAACCCCTAGAGATTGGTTTAGCGATTGCTAAGGCGCAACGTCGTGCACGTTTGTAGTCGGATCGTCAAAGTCGTCTCCACCAAATCGATAGTTATCATCTCATCGAAAGATCGGGACACCCTCACCTCTATTAGATACGACCAAAAATATTGCATACATGTATATTTGTGAGGTGATTTCTAATGCAAACTATGCAACAATTTATTTATGTCATCCAGGACAAAAATACTTCACAGACTTTTGTGCCATGTCTAATTCCAGGTGCATGGGACATTTGTACAATCCACATATGAAGATAAGGGAAAAAGAGAAGTTTAGGGGCTGTTCAAAAAGTTCTCTCACGTCACTTTTGGGCCAAGAGAAGATAGAGTCCAAGTCTCTCACGTTCTGCATCCAGATTCGGACTGCACAGACACACCTGACTTAAAACGACAAGAACTCCTTCATACGGACTCCGAATTGGGTGATTCTTTTTTTGTTGGAAACTAGATTTCATACACTTTCCAACCCAATTGGAATCACCTTCAAATTCGTCCGGAGCATTGAGATCTCGACGAAACAATCTGACGCTGCAGCAGAATCCGAGTCAAACTACAAGTCCAAAGGTGTTACATCACCTCCACTTGGGCCCATGAGCCTTGTACGACCTAGGGTTAGTTTTAGGCTGCCTTGGGACGTCCTTCCACCTCCTTGGCCGCCACCCCTTGCTCCTATATAAGTAGATCCATCTAGTAGCTTTTTCTGAGGGATTTGTTTAGTCAAAAGTTAGCCATTGCAACTTCGTGTACTTTGTTTGTGTCCAACGACCAGACAAAGACCACTTACGGATCCCCACCTTTATCAATTCTTCATCTATATTTGCAATATTCAGATTGCTTTATCATATTCTTGCTTGTTCTTCGATTGCATGCAGGAATAGACCTTCGTGGTCAGGCTGATCGTGCTTCTGGCATCGTCAGTAACCCCTGGAGATTGGTTTAGCGATTGCTAAGGCGCAACGTCGTGCACGTTCGTAGTCGGATCGTCAAAGTCGACTCCACCAAATCGTTAGTTATCTTCTCATCGAAAGATCGGGCCCCTCGCCTCTATCATCCGAGAAGAAAAGGGTGGGCGGGTGGGAAAAAGAAAGACCACATCGGACGGTGAAAATGATGCCGGTTAGAAAGAACTGAGGATAGAACATGCAAAAGATGACGAGGATCGAATCATCGAAGAGAATTGCACCGGATGAAAAATAGCCGACACCCCGACAATGAACTAACTATGAGATCCTAAAGAAATTGAAGGGGAAGAGGAGTAATTCAAAACACCTACGTCAAGATTCCTCACCAGAGCGACGAAGGGACTGAGGAGTAAAAAGAATTCCTACTCTCGGATAAACTAGACTCCGAAAAAGTTTTTCTCCTAGACTCGACAATGGGCAAACTACGATCAATCAAGGGGGCTCCTACGGTCGGTCGAGGCTCTGATACCAACTTGTCACGCCCAAGATGTGATTCTATCTGGATCATGTTATAAACTTGTGATTGGGACACAACCGCATTTTGGGCGCTTAGCAAGATGGATATCATAACATCATACCATTACATAAACAGATGGGGATACATACAAGTCATACAATAGCCACAAGAATATAACAACGGCATACACAAGACATCCGACTACGTATGAAAACATGAAAAGCACAACGACATCCATCCTGCTATCCCAGGCTGCCGACCAGGAACCTATCCCAAGACTGACGAAGAAGAAGGAAGAACTCCAACACAAGTAAACATCGCTCTCACGTCTAGTCATTGGAAACCTGCAGCTGCAACTAATGTTGTAGTATCCGTGAGCCACGAGGACTCAGCAATACCATAACCATGGGTACCAAGACTAGCAAAGCTCAAAGGGTATCGAGAGGTTAAGTGGTGAGGTTGTAGCAACGGTTAAGCATATGTATGGTGGCTAACTTACGAGTACAAGAATAAGATGAGCATCTACGTAAACGGTCGCAAACTAGTAATGATCACTAAATGATCCTGAACTACCTACGAGTCAAACATAACCCCATCGTGTTCTCTTCTCGAAATGAAAAAAGACGGTCACAGTTACTCACACGATTGATGTATTTTATTTCAAATCCTCTGTCAAGTTAACTACAAGCGGATATTACCAAATTCCAATCTTCCACATAACTGTGGGTACCGCTTTTGAAAGATCATAACCCTACAGGGATGTCCCAACTTAGCCCACCACAAGCTCTCACGATCAGCAGAGGTAAAAACCCCTTATCTTAGGGATAACCCTATCAGACTAAGAATACCGGTGCACAAGACATTTCGACAATGGTAAAACAAGTCCAGCAAGACCTCCCGATGTGCCGACACCCATACAGTAGTCGCGCGTATCTCGTCTCAGGCCACAACGGATGAGCCATGGTTATAGCGACCAGATACCCCAAGTTTCCAAGGGGCGGCGCCGCAAGCTGCTCTAGGTTGGGCCAACACTCATGTCGAGCACTGGCCCGGGGGTTGAATTAAGAAACCACGGGTAGCGCTAACTCCCTATGCAAGTTTTAGTTATTATTTGGCAAATGGTAAAACCAAGGTTGGGCCTTACTGGAGGATTTTTATTCAAAGCGAACTGTCGAGGGGTCCCCATAAACCCAACCGCGTTAGGAACGCAAAATCAAGGAACATAACACCGGTTTATCGGTTCTTAAGGCGGTATGAGTGGAACAAAACACAGAACAAAAGGCCAAGCCTTCCACCCATTGCCAAGTATATAGGTGCATTTATTTAAGTAAGGTATAGTGATATTCCCAAAATATCCAAGTTCCATTGGAGCAATCTTCATCTTCACTTGCCACTAACAACGCTATAAGAGGGGCTGAGCAAGCGGTAACATAGCCAAACAACAGTTTGCTGGGATGGTGTCAAAGTTTAGAGGTTTGGTGGCAACAAAGAGAGGCTGACAAACAAATGGTGGGTAGCGCGACACATAGCGATGGCATCGAGACAACTAGCATAGCAATGATAGTAATGAGATCCAAGGTGATGGTCATCTTGCCTGAGATCCCGCTAGGAAGAAGAATGAGTCCATGAAGAAGATGAAGCCACGTAGACGAACCAACCGAAGTGATGCGGAGCATCCCACGATCATCCCCATGTTCACTTCAACAGGACCTCAAGTACCCACCATTGGACACAAGGTTGACTCGCTCCTCTCCAAACCTTCACTTTCCACTTGTGAGACATGGCTACTACCTCAAACATATGTGCTATGCATGACCAGGAACCAAGAGGAAGACCATGTAGCAGCTAAGGAGCAAGTACGATCGAAGGAGAGAAGCATACACGAAGACGGAGAAGAATCGGAGCATGACTAGACTTGCCCGGATCATCCGGACCCCCAGCCAGACGATCCGGACCAAGCCCGGATGATCCGGACCGACACCCGGAAGATCCGGGTAATATGCCCCGAGGCACCCGAAGCTTGCCCACGAAGCCGGACGATCCGGACAGTCGCCCGGATCATGCGGACCCAAGACACCCGGATCATCCGGGCCACCTTCCGGATCATCCGGACCCCCACCTGCGTGTGCGTGTTGGGCCGAGGCCCATGTACCCCTTCGCCCCCTAGCCTATATATATGACTCCTCCTCCTCCATTTGATGGTTAGCTTAGGTTTAGCTCATTTGAGACAGAGCTTTGCTCATCCACTAGTGGTTCATCTCCTTGTGAGTGACTGCGGCCCCTCCACGGAGAAGATCCACATGGATTCAAGACACCTCACGGGAAGATCCTTCGCGGATTCAAGACCTCCTCACGGAGATGAACTAGCTGCCTTTGTATCTTCCCTTTGTTGGATTTGGACCATGTATCTCGTTGTGTTGAGGATCTAGCACATGTGTGACCATCTCTTGTTGATTTGAGTGTTTTCTCCCATTTCCCCGCGTGATTCCCCTTTGTGTTCTTCGTGTTCATCGTGGGGTTCCCTCCTCTTCGTGAAAGATCGGCCTAGATCGGGTTGACCCCGCATCATATGGTATCATGAGCCTTGGTTTCTCACGAATTTGGAGCCCCCCACCGTTTTCTAGCCTTGTTTTGTTGTATTCTTCCCCAAATTCGAAATTTCCACACCAAAATTAGCCTAATTTTTTTTATGATTTGTTGGTTTGATGATGTTTTGTTGATTTTGATCCATGGATTCACTTGGTTTCAAGTGGATCTAGCATCTCCACAAGTTTCCCCACTTTCCATCCACGAAATCATCTCAATTTTGAGCCTAAAATCATCCATTTCCGGCCGCAAATTTGTCCCCGATAGGAAATCCCGAGCGGAGTTGACCCGGCCGGATCATGCGGACGAAGTCCCGGATCATCCGGACAGCTCCCGGATGAGCTGGACCTTCTCCCGGATGTCCGTGTAATCCGTGCACCCGAATACCCGTACCGGAGCTGACGAACCCAGATCATCCGGATGTTATCCCGGATCATCCAGACATAACCCGGATGAGCTGGACTTTCTCCCGGATGTCCGGCTAACCCTGAAGCTGACGCAGACGGAATTTTGTTTTGGCCATAAATAATTCATCTGGAGTCCGTTTTTGACGTTCTTTCGCTCATTTTGAACCTATTGACATCCCCCATACCACAAAAATACTACCATCATCATTTGACTCCATCAAAATTTGTCAAATTTGGAAAGTTTGTCTAGGACTTCCACCATATCATCCACATAGCCACCATAGTCTTCCGCAACCTAACCCATTTTGTCCACCATAGCATTTGTGGTTGCTTGAGTAGTGATTTGAGTCTCCTAAGGTGTTTAGGCTACTTAGGGACAATTGCTTCTTCATCAACCACCACCACCACTTCCGCATACACATTGCCCACTATATATTTCCGCCACCCAAACCTAACCCAATTTTGTTTGAGCTTGTTTGAGTTGTGGCTTGTGTCTCCTAAGGTGTTTCGGCTACTTAGGAACGGCCACGATAACTCGGACACGCATAACCCATCATTCCACTTCCGCTTTGCCAAGTGCATAACCACCACCGCTTTCCCACTACCACCATTTGACATTTGTCCTTGAGATTTTGAGTTGTTGTTTTTCCGTTTCCTAAGGTGTTTCGGCTAATTAGGAACGGGTCGACATCGACAACACCGCCTCTCATCATCGCCATGGAAGGTAACCCCGACGACATCATTGTATATTCACCCTTGCCATTGCATTGTTAAGCCCTAGCCCATTTTGCATCACTTGCCTATCAAGACTAGCCTTGGAGTATTGCCGGCAACGTTACTTGTGCACATTAGTGACCCGCCCTTCCATTGTATACATACCATATCATCTTGGTATCATCATATCATCCCTTGTGTCACAAGATTGTTCCCGCATATACACAATTGCTATCTTGGTTTGTGCATTTCGCATTGTGGCCATAAGAAAAAGAATAAGCTTTTAAGCAAAAAGAGAAACACAAAGATACTTGTATGCATGAGCCATAGCATCATACCACATTGCATATCAGATTGCCATATCCGATCATCTTGGATCATCTTGTGCTAAAAGCACCGGAACATCATACACATAGCATACTTGTGATAGGAAGTCGCTACATTTTGTCTCATATAGGAACTGCACAAGTTCGTATCTACCTATTGAGCAATCGGCTAGCGTCTCTCAAGTGTTGTGCGACAAGAGCATTTTCCGTGGATTCCACATTTTCAGCTCAATCCTTGGTTGCACAATCACATTTATCTATCCGTGCGTGTGTTTCCGTGTGCCACCCCTTGCTATTGGTCTACTTGTTTCACTTGCGAATTTGTGAATCTCTTTCAACTTTATTGATTCTTGCTAACATTTTGCATCAAATTTTTGTGCCACTATCCTCACCAAGTTCCACCAAAAGCTTTAATTGTGTAGGTGTGAGAATTGACAAGAATCGGTACCAATTGTGCTATTTCCTTGATACATTATTGAGTGATCATTGATCCATTTTCAACATCGGGTAAGGTACATTGGTCTAGTTCTTCTCTTTCTCCCACTCACCACTACTTGAGTCTTGTGATGGATAGGCAAAGCATTTCATCTCCGGTCTTCGACATCGACGGCGTGAACAACTACATCCACAAGCAAACCATCCGACTACAACAAGCAATGCAAGAGCGCTTGGGCAACATAGCCATCGAACTACGACACTCAGAGACAAGGAGAATGGCTTCCTTCGACGACATGTGCGACTCCTTCAACAAACAAATGGCGGAGCTCAAACACTAGGTGGTCGATTACAAGTCTTCTTTCCCTTCGTCATCTTCTCGGCGGCGATGTTAAAGTCACAAGTCTTCGGAGCGCAAACATGATGCAAGTGCAAGTCATCCACGTCCACACCACCATGGTGACCATCAACGTCATCATGAAGGGCAAGTCACCTCCAAGCATCATGTGCATGACGATGATGAATGACATATACCAAGAGCTCAAGCACTACAACGACACCATCAAGATGAAGATGCTCGACACGCGCAAACCTACAAGTCCGAACAAGCTCTACATCACGCCAAGGCCAAGCTTCAAGTGAACATAAGAAGACCGCGAGACACGCAACCCCAAGACGGAGCTACGGCTACAACCACCACTTCGGCATCTTCGCCAAGTGCTATCAAGGCATCTTCACCTTCCAAAGTACGTCATCTTCGCCTACTTCCCATGAGTTCGCCTACATCGATGTCTTCATCATCAAGGCGATCATCTACGAGCGATAGCGACAAGACGGTCGAGCATGGGCCATTCCCTTCGACCAAGGTGACGAGCATGAACCTCTTCGACACCATGAAGACGATGCCCATATTGGACTCCTACTCCGGGTCAAGCTACGCGAGTGAGCATGAGACCTTCTCTTTGACCTCGGAGGAGCGTGATGATTTGCCACATCCCACGGCATTCATCTTTGGAGGCATTACGGATGAGGAAGTTGAGCATGGAGATATTGCACCTACACCTCTTCGACATCCACATATGACGAGATGCCCCAATTCCCATGTGAGGAGAGCCACCACCACATGAGTGATACGAGTGACTCCTACATATGTGATATTGAGAGTATTTCCTTTGAGAGGATGAGAGTGACCACTACTAACCCCATACATGAGAGCATGCCACTTCTCCTATGTGAGGTTGAGAGCCATTTGAGTGACTCCACCAACCATACGAGTGAGGGCATCCAAGAGGGAGTGAGTGAGCCACAACACTTAGTGAGTGAGGCAGTTGATAGGGCATGTGAGGCCACTATGATTTCTAACGACTTAACCTCCACTCCGAGTGTGTTTTCCTCGGTGCTAGGTCTCCTACAAGAGGACATGCCTACCCTCGACGAGTCCGTCCCTCCAATTGACAACCCGATGGCCATGGTGGAAGAAGATGCACCACCCACATGGTCCCATCATGATGAATATGAGCATGATTGGATCTTGAACACCTGACCTACAACACATGAGCGACGCTCCAAAGGTAAAATAGGTGAAGGTGATGCTCTTGTCCCACTAGTGGACTATCTTGACAATGATTGCTTGCATGATGTTGACACACCTATTGCCATGCTTCATGCTAGTGCGACTTCCTCATGTCTTGACTTACCTATTTATGATGAATATGATGATGAGCATGTTGAGTTCCCTAGTTGTGATGCTATGCTCCATAGGATATCATGTGAAAATTCTTTTGGTCACATCACGTTTGATAATCCTTTGAACTTGTCATATGCTATGAGTGAGATCTCACATATTGTATCATTTCAATCTCTACATAGTACCTATGCATGCCCCATTAAAGTAAATCCCATTTGCACTTATGGCATAGATGGCAAGATGATGGTCATTGGCTTCTGTTTTTCATGCGATGATATTGCCATGCTTCCTTTACATGATTTGCGAAATTCATCCACTATGCCATGCCATGAACACATTGTTCCAAATATGCATTGTTTCGGATGTTGTCAATATTCTCCAAGTGATATTCCCACTAATTCTCATGAGGAGACCCCCATAGTTTCCTCATACATACTAGGAGCTCTTGATGCATTCCATACTTTGCATAGTTCCCATAATTGTGTGCACCATATGCATTCCATGAATAACAATGCTCTACATACTTCTCATGATGCATTATACAATTTGAGTCTCCATTATGCCCTACATAACAACAAACCTCTCATGATGGATGACATGTTTCTATATCACGCATCTCATTTATTTGAGCATTGGATATTATATGCTAACCAACACATACACATGCGCATCATGATGGATGATGTGTACATCTACCACGCACACACGATTTTTCCTTTGTCTTTGTTTTGTGTAGGTACTCATGAACATTTGTCAACCTCACAATCCCACGAGTTGACAAAACGAGCTCTTGAGAGCAACGATGATTTGGGATTCCGCGGATTGTCCTTACCACCATTCTCTTCGCGCCACTACGCGCATCTCTTTTACTTGGCTCTCACACGACTATGCGCTATCTACCACATGTCACCTTATGCCCATTCTATCGTGTTCACTTTGCATGTTATGCCTCTTGCTATGACTTCGCCATGCAATTGTGACCCTTGCTTGCATTTAACCATGATTCACCATTCTACTACTATGTGTATTTACATGCTTCGTGGAGATACTTGTAGCTATTACCATGATTTATTTTTGCCCCATTCTATTGATGCTTCTTGTGTTGGGAGAGTCATGATGTACCATTGCTATTTACATATGTCCTCTCGCCAATACATTGATCCTAGTTTGCTCATATCTTGCTTTCATGCTTGTGCTATGCCATGTGCATTATTCATGCCTACTATTTGCACACATGCCATGATTGCCACGATTACCTCTAGTATGTTGCACCTTCGCACTACTAGCTTGTTTATCTTGATCGCTATGATTGCTTGCTATGTTGCATCACCCATGTTCCACTCTTACTTGCTTTCTTGGGTTGATGACATATATGTTCATGCCATTCACATAATTCACATTGATAATTGTCACTTGTCTCCATTAGTTGCATCTCCCATATTCCCTTGTATTGAGTGCAACCATGATATGCCTATTCATATTGGAGACTTGGACACCATACTTGTGATGCATGCTTGTTTGTTTGAGCCTAATGCATTTGGTTGTTATCACATCATATGATTACATGTCTTGACACATTACCTTGTCCTTTCTTACGATAAGCATGATGACTACACTTGTAGGGTATCTTACCATACGAATGATAGGTTTTGCAAGTTCGCTAACCTCATTTCTTTTTCCGAGTGTTTGTCATGTTCCTTCATTTTTAAGGATTCACAAGGTGGTGTCGTCATGCGACAACTTGATCATGCGAAGGCATACACGATGTGCAACACCAACATTTGCAAGAACATTCATAAGGTGAATTCCTTCTTTGTGAGCCATCCTCACTTATGCATATTGCTGGGCCATGCTTTCATTGTTGTTTCCTTCTTGTTATCTACATGATACATCTACGGGATGGAGGACCGATATTGAAGATGGACCCTTTGGATGCACCTTCAGAACTTCACTCAAGCCACGACATTGAGCATTGATATATCACCACTCCTTCGGCACATTGCACCAAAACCTCCATATGTGTTGATTGTGTGCCCACATGCCATGCTCCATGGACATTTCTTACCCATGACAAATTTGCATCTTATGCATGGATTGACTCACATTATGATTGCCTCGTTGCATCTTGTATTCCCATGTCATCCATGATATATGAGCTTGTGCATTTCCTTAGCAAATTTGCTGTGCTCTTTCTTGACGACATATTCATACATCATGATCATATTGCCCAACATCAATTGCATGATCACATAGTCATACTGAGCACCCATTGCCATGTTCATGCTCTTGATAAACCATCACACTATGACATTATTTTGCACAATGGTAGAAATTGTAGCTTTGTGCACCATGCCAATTACCCTACCTTTGTGTGCACAACAAATGAATTTGCTCACATGAATGCTTTACATGTCATTGTACATCTTTTAGATAAGCAGCTTGTGCCTTGCCATGCCCTACATGATGGAAAATTTGTGTGTGCTAACCATTGTATTTCCAAGTGTACTTTGTGTTCGCTCATTTTGCATGTACCACATAACGGAGACACCTTGGAGTACTTGGATTGCGCCATGCCCTCAACTTCGTCCAACTACAAGTCCGTTCACAGCAACCGTTTCCATGGTGATGAGCTTTTTGATCCGAGGTTGGATCTTTCCCAAGGGGGGGGGGAGATGATGCGGAGCATCCCACGATCATCCCCATGTTCACTTCGATACGACCTCAAGTACCCACCAATGGACACAAGGTTGACTCGCTCCTCTCCAAACCTTCACTTTCCACTTGTGAGACATGGCTACTACCTCAAACATATGTGCTATGCATGACCAGGAACCAAGAGGAAGACCATGGAGCAGCTAAGGAGCAAGTACGATCGAAGGAGAGACGCATACACAAAGACAGAGAAGAATCGGAGCAAGACTGGACTTGCCCGGATCATTTGGACCCCCTGCAGGACGATCCGGACCAAGCCCGGATGATCCGGACCGACACCTGGGCGATCCGGGTAATATGCCCCAAGGCACCCGAAGCTTGCCCACGAAGCCGGACGATTCGGACAGTCGCCCGGATCATCTGGACCCGAGACACCAGGATGATCAGGGCCACCTTCCGGATCATCCGAACCCCCACCTGCGTGTGCGTGTTGGGCCGAGGCCCATGTACCCCTTCGCCCCCTAGCCTATATATATGACTCCTCCTCCTCCATTGGACGGTTAGCTTAGGTTTAGCTCATTTGAGACAGAGCTTTGCTCATCCACTAGTGGTTCATCTCCTTGTGAGTGACTGCGGCCCCTCCACGGAGAAGATCCACACGGATTCAAGACCCCTCACGGGAAGATCCTTCGCGGATTCAAGACCTCCTCACGGAGATGAACTAGCTACCTTTGTATCTTTCCTTTGTTGGATTTGGACCGTGTATCTCGTTGTGTTGAGGATCTAGCACATGTGTGACCATCTCTTGTTGATTTGAGTGTTTTCTCCTGTTTCCCCTCATGATTCCCCTTTGTGTTCTTCGTGTTCATCGTGGGTTTCCCACCTCTTCGTGAAAGATCAGCCTAGATCGGGTTGACCCCTCATCAAACGGTATCATGAGCCTTGGTTTCTCACGAATTTGGAGCCCCCCCCCCCACCATTTTCTAGCCTTGTTTTGTTGTATTCTTCCCCAAATTCGAAAATTCCCCACCAAAAATAGCCCCAATTTCTTTTTGTGATTTGTTGGTTTGATGATGTTTTGTTGATTTTGATCCATGGATTCGGTTGGTTTCAAGTGGATCTAGCATCTCCACAAGTTTCCCCACTTTCCATCCACGAAATCCTCTCAATTTTGAGCCCAAAATCATCCATTTCCGGCCGCAAATTCGTCCCCGAGAGGAAATCCCAAGCGGAGTTGACCCGCCCGGATCATGCTGACGAAGTCCCGGATCATCCCGACAGCTCCCGGATGAGCTGGACCTTCTCCCGGACGTCCGTGTAATCCGCGCACCCGAATACCCGTACCGGAGCAGACGAACCCAGATCATCCGGATGTTCTCCCGGATCATCCAGACATAACCCGGATGAGCTGGACTTTCTCCCGGATGTCCGGCTAACCCTGAAACTGACGCGGACAAAATTTTGTTTTGGCCATAACTAATTCATCCGGAGTCCTTCTTGACGTTCTTTCGCTCATTTTGAAGCTATTGACATCACCCATACCACAAAAATACTACCATCATCATTTGACTCCTTCAAAATTTGTCAAATTTGGCAAGTTTGCCTAGGCCTTCCACCATATCATCCGCATAGCCACCATAGTCTTCCGCAACCTAACCCATTTTGTCCACCATATCATTTGTGGTTGCTCGAGTAGTGATTTGAGTCTCCTAAGGTGTTTAGGCTACTTTAGGGACAATTGCTTCTTCATCAACCACCACCACCACTTCCGCATACACATTGCCCACTATATATTTCCGCCACCCAAACCTAACCCAATTTTGTTTGAGCTTGTTTGAGTTGTGGCTTGTGTCTCCTAAGGTGTTTCGGCTACTTAGGGACGGTCACGATAACTCGGACACGCATAACCCATCATTCCACTTCCGCTTTGCCAAGTGCATAACAACCACCGCTTTCCCACTACCACCATTTGACATTTGTACTTGAGATTTTGAGTTGTGGTTTTTCCATTTCCTAAGGTATTTCGGCTAATTAGGAACAGGTCGACATCGACAACACCGCCTCTCATCAGTGCCATGGACGGTAACCCCGACGACATCATTGTATATTCACCCTTACCATTGCATTGTTAACCCCTAGCCCATTTTGCATCACTTGCCTATCGAGACTACCCTTGGAGTATTGCCGACAACGTTACTTGTGCACATTAGTGACCTGCCCTTCCATTGTATACATACCATATCATCTTGGTATCATCATATCATCCCTTGTGTCACAAGATTGTTCCCGCATATACACAATTGCTATCTTGGTTTGTGCATTTCGCATTGTGGCCACAAGAAAAAGAATAAGCTTTTAAGCCAAAAGAGAAAGACAAAGATACTTGTAAGCAAGAGCCATAGCATCATACCACATTGCATATAAGATTGCCATATCCGATCATATTGGATCATCTTGTGCTAAAAGCACCGGAACATCATACACATAGCATACTTGTGATAGGAAGTCGCTACATTTTGTCTCATATAGGTAGTGCACAAGTTCGTATCTTCCTATTGAGCAATCAGCTAGCGTCTCTCTAGTGTTGTGCGACAAGAGCATTTTCCGTGGATTCCACATTTTCAGCTCAATCCTTGGTTGCACAAGCACATTTATCTATCTGTGCGTGTGTTTCCGTGTGCCACCCCTTGCTATTGGTCTACTTGTTTCACTTGTGAATTTGTGAATCTCTTTCAACTTTATTGACTCTTGCTAACATTTTGCATCAATTTTTTGTGCCACTATTCTCACCAAGTTCCACCAAAAGCTTTAATTATGTAGGTATGAGAATTAACAAGAATTGGTACCAATTGTGCTATTTCCTTGATACATTATTGATTGATAATTGATCCATTGTCAACATGGGGAAGGTACATTGGTCTAGTTCTTCAATTTCTCCCACTCACCAATACTTGGTGGACGCGAGGAAGATCGGTGGCGGAGCTGCAGGGCTTCATCGGCATCTGCACTCGCCGGAGATGGCGACCGTAGACGGGGAGGTGGAGCAGAGGCAAGCCGACGACGAGAACGGGTGCTCGAGGAGCTCCTCTCCTCAGGCTCGGGCGACGGGGAGCTCGCGCGATGAGGAGGAGGTGAAGTGGCCGAGCAGTGAGGGCTGCGCGCGATGCGGACACGCGAGGGAGGAAGGGGAATACGGGCGCCGGGAACCCGCCGGATCTGAGGGACAGGGCGGCGGAGGCCATGGAACTTGGCGTGGCGGCGACACTAGAGGGGATCGAGGGAGAGGCGAGGGGATCGGGCGCGATGTGTGCGGGTGTGCTACGCTGGAGGGAGGAAGCTGGGGATCGGCTAGGGTTAGGACGGGATTGGGTTACAGGAGCTGGTGGGGGCGGCTAGGCCAAGCAGGCCGGCCTGGTTGGTCAGGCCCAAGAGGCCGACGGGCGCAGGGCTCTTTGATCCATCTCTCTTATTTTGTAATAGCAGAAAAAAGAAAGAAAGAAAAGAGAGAAAGGAAAGATTAGGGAAGGAACTTGGGCATGCGGGTAATTTTTCTAGACTCACAAAAATGCGCTTGGTCCGAGAAAATAGAAGTTGGCACGAATGCAAGAGTTAAATTCAAACTCATTTGAATTTAATTCAAATGGTTTGAGTTAGGACAAGGTTTAGGAGTCACCAAAATGTTGAGATTTTTGGTGGAGCTCCGTAAAGTGGCGAAAGAATTTATGGGCAAAGTTGGAGAGCAAGAATTGAGATAACAAAGGCATGGAATATTTTGCAAGTGTGTTATGGTTAATTCCACATCAATGGGCTATTTTAATATAGCTCCCTAATAATATTAGGAGACTTTTATATGTTGTAAAGAGAAATCACCATGTGCATTTCCCTCGATTTAAATGGATCAAAGATCCATGCAATTTATTTAGTTGAGTTTTAAAAAGGGGGTTGCATGATGACATGATGCAATGCACATGATGCAAAGATGAAATGCACCAACAACAAAATAAAACACATGACAACAACAAAGAACATGGAAGACTTTTGAAGCGTCGGTCTTGGGGTGCCACATCATCATCTCTGGTTTCAAGGGTGAACACCATTGTTTCTTGAGATGATGCTCTGGCCTTTGACATTGAGCTCTCTTGGCAGGGGCCTTCTTGTTCAGTCCAGGCTTTGTTGAAGCAATTGTGTCATACTCCTTCTTAGTCACTTTCTTCTTTGAAGTGGCCGCATCAGCCACAAAATCCTCAGCCTCACTGTCAGAAGTTTTCTTCTTACTTGACTTGGTAGCAGCCTTTGGAGGATTACTTGGAGTGCTCCTTCTACCCTCATAGTAGCTGCTATTTGAGGGACTTGAGCCCTCACTTAAATGTGCCTGCTCCTCTGACCTGTTCTGGGTGTCACTTTGATCAGACATTGTTGACACTACAAACTGAAACTTGACCCCGTGAATAGATGTAGATGAGATAAAGTGGATGAGCTCACAAAGTGCAAAGATTTTGTAGAACAAATGAGTCAAAATTGTAGTTTTGGGTTTCTATTGAAAGCATTTCGGAGCTGCCGATTTGTTTAACTCGGTGACACCGAAGCAACTTTGTAGTCTAAATTAGTGAAATCGGTCAGACCGAGACACAGTTCGGTGAATCCGAGATTGCTAGGGTTTCACTAAGAGTGGAACTCGGTCACACCAATTTGTAGGTTTCGGTCAGACCGATCCTTACATGTGCAATGGCCTAAGCCAAATCGGTGGGACCGATTTCTACAACTCAGTCGGTCCGAGATGAGTTTGGCGGATACCTAACCCTAAAACTTTGAATCAAAACTGATCTAACCAGAGTTTTCACTGGGCAGGATGATCTCATACGTGGCAAGAATAATGGCATTGACTTTGTGCATAGAATCAGAGGTAAAGATTGCACAAAGATCGAGCTCATACCCTAACTTGGCGGTGAGCTCACTACGGTGGCAACAACGGGGTTGAATTCCATTGACGGCGGTGGAGACCAGTGGCGGGAGGTCGCTGGCGGCGAGAGGATGATCCGGAGACCCGAGACGGCAGAGCAGGACACGAGCGAGCGAAGAGGTTTTGGAGATATTTCCAAAATTTGACGTGTGATCGAGTGGAACAACTTGGTGGCACCGAGAT
Source organism: Secale cereale (assembly GCA_902687465.1). Classification (NCBI taxonomy): domain Eukaryota; kingdom Viridiplantae; phylum Streptophyta; class Magnoliopsida; order Poales; family Poaceae; genus Secale; species Secale cereale. The sequence continues at coordinate 267,549,812 of LR738713.1, read as the reverse complement.
GCAGAATCGCAGGCGGTTACTACAACTCGGTGTGACCGAAAAGTTCTAATCGCTTGGACCGAGATTATAAACCTAGATCAAGTCAGCAATCTCGGTCGACCCGATAGGATGAATCGGTCAGACCGAAATGCACAGAGATGTTTTGAAAGTTTAAGTCTACGACGAATCGGGGACTCCGAGTGCTCCTCACACAAATTTACTTGATCAAACTTTGTGATGTAGCATGAATAGAGTTTGAGATAGGAAAAGCATAGATAGCTAGAGGAGGTTCTTAGGCATTCTTGTCCATCCATTTGGCAAAAATAAGAAGCCAAACAATCAAAGCAACAAATGGATGTCCTCGAATGAGAAAAATATGCACTCAACACGCTCACACAATAAGATAGCAAATGAAACATGTGGCAAAGCATGCACAACCATTCTAGCATCTATCAAGCAATTGGCGATGACCAGGTCATCTATATATGAGTATATTGACTTAGGAGTCAAATGAGAACATTTGATCATAGGTCATACTCATCGTTTAAGCACAAGTGGGGTTGCCACTTTTACATAAGGCATTGTTGTGTTCACACCTTTAGAGTTGCTTTAGCTCAATCTTTAGAGTAAAGCTCCCCCTAGATGTGATATCCCCCCTAAGAGGGATGATCTAACCTTGTGTTTTGTCGATGATGACTTCATGTAGGTGTTGAAGATGCAGATGCTCTATGTTGATGTAGATCATTTTTGGAGCAATCCATTGGAGTGAGTTGCACTTTCCATACCTACACGGGTTAGTCCACAAGGAACAAACAAAGATATCCATGGACATAGAGTGAATTGCACACAAGATGATGTCCATGAAAGCATTAGGTTACCTTGTCCCTTGTCTTACCAACAAGAGGGTTTGTGACTCCTTGAACTAGTGCAAGATGTGAAAGTTGATTGCACTTGTCCTTGCCAATATGAATAAGAGTGAAGTATGTTGGTAGAGTCACCCTCAAGAACTCTCTAGTTCTTCTTCTTTGGGATCCACACCAGCTTGATGGGAATCCTTGAAGTTGTAGATCTACTCGATGAAGTAGCATTTGAAGTAGTCTTGGGAACCCACTTGACCAAGGACTTAGGAGCTTCTTCAAATGCATCAATCTCTCCTTGAAGCTTGTCCTTGCCCTTTAGCTCGAGGTCTTGTGGTGGAAGATCATCTTGGGCTTGTGTCCCCTTGAAGAAAGTAGGATCATACTTCTCTTGTTGAGGAACAAACTTTGTCCTGGTGTATTGATCTTCTTCCCACTCAACTCCATTGACATTGAACTTTCGTTCAAAACCAAGACCTTGATTCTTGCGGTGCCTTCCTTGCTTGCGTACAATTTCCTGGAATTGCTTACTCCCAACAAGGCTCTTATAAACACCTTTCTCTATAATTCTCTTCAATAAGCTGTTTTCTTGCTCAAGTGTAACTTGCCTAAGAGAATCATTAGTGGAATCAAGAGAACTACTTGAAGCAACAACATTTGTTTTATCATGATTATTGTTACTACTAGAGGAAGAATCTTTCTTGTTCTTGTTGCTAGACTTTACTTGTGGCATGTAAGTAGACAAGAGTAAATGCGTGGCAATGTAATAAGAACTTTTCTTACGAAGATCATCATTGATTGCTTTTAAGAACTCATGCTCTTGCTCTAGATTGAGCTTTTCAAAGCATAACTTCTCATGAGTCCTCAAAAGTTCTCGATGATCCTCTAAGGTAGTTTCATGAGCTAACTTGAGAGTGTTTAATTCTTTAGTTAGACGCTCAATCTTCTCCTTAACATTGTCATTCGTTTTATCTTGATTAGCATGATTAAAAGCAATTTCATCATTGTTTTCATCATAGGTTTCATCACTATTGCTAGCAACAAGTAAATCATCATCTCCTAGCAAATCATCTTCATCACTATTGAAATCAAGATACTCGGGGTGTGATACCTTAGGACCTTTAGCCATAAAGCATCTTCCAATTCCTTCGTTTGGTGAGTCAAATATGTCATAGGAGTTGGATGACACACGAGCAATTCGGGCAACACCTTCATCTTGAGTATCTTCCGAGTTGGAGTGATAGCTTCTCTCGGAGTAGTTATCAGAGTCGGAACCGGGTACCCATTCACCAACATGAGCTTGATGTCTTAGTCTTGTATAGATCCTTGATGATTTGTCCTTCCTTTCCGAATCCTTGCTTCTTCGAGAGGGTCTTCGTTCATAACGATCATCTCTACTCCTTCTCTCTCTTGGTGGTGATTCTTCTGTTCTACTTCTCCTTTTAGGTGAGTCTTCTCTTCTTTTGTGGGGAGCCGTACACTCATTGGAGTAGTGTCCGGGTCTGCCACAATTGTAGCAATTTCATTCATGACTGGAAGATCTTTTGTCATTGTAGGACCTTGACTTGGAACTTCTCTCTTTTCTTCTATTCTTGTAGAACTTGTTGAAGTTCTTCACCATTAAGCTCAATTCTTCATTGAAGACTGTCGGGGTTTTGGTGCGACATATGCCAACGGATGGCTTATCATGCATGGGGTCAATAGAACGTCGTCGGGCCCTGGAAATGGGATAAGGCGGAACTTAGGACGCCTACGGATCTTACCCAGGTTTGGGGCTCTCCGAGGAGATAACACCCCTAGTCCTGCTCTGCGGGAACTTCGCGTCATGACTAATGTCAATGGGGTAGCAACAAGGATGCTCCTTGAGCTGTGTCGTCTAGAGGAGGAAGAAGGGCAAGGCTAGCCCTCCACCTTTGCTCTAGGGAATCAGAATGGTGGCTAGGGTTTCTCCCTATCTCTCTCTCTCCGTGTCCCTCTTCTCCTAAGAGTTCAACCCCTTCACATGGAGGACCCTGGGGGTTTATATAGGCCTACGCCCCCAGGGGTACAATAGTAATCCAGGCGGAATGGCCCCCAACTGTCAGCGTCTTCGGGTGCCGGCCTCTCCGCCTGTCTGTTGGGGCCCGCCGTCTATGGGCCCTCGTGATTGCCTTTCACTGTAGGCGCTCCTCTGCAGACGGCAGCATCGTCAGGAGGGGCATGGCTATAGTGCCGCCGCCTCCTCCCGTACGCTGCCACCACGTCCTGTCTTGTCATCTTTCATGAGGTTCAGACTCCTAGGGTACGGCGAGCCGCCTGCTACTAGGCGGACCGCCTCCCCCGACCGCCTGTCAGTGGCCGCTTGTCTCTGGTTCACCCACTGGCCGGTAGGGCCAGCCGCCTGCTGGCCCGGCCGTCTGTGGGTAGTGGGATCGTGGCTTGCTCTGACCGAGGCTTGGTCACCGGCAGCATGGCTACAGTGATACGCCGCTTAAGAGGCGCCCATCAGACACGCATTCATTGTAGCCATGCCGTTATAGATTCTCTAAGGACATGCTCAACTATAGCCATGCCTTAGCCTTGTCGTTGTCCCCCAGCACGCGTCCCGAGGTGGAGGCATAGGGCCGTCTGCTAGCTGCTGGCTATGGATCTGCCCCCTGTTCGGGCCCCTGCCACCTGCTGGCAGCCGGCTCCTAGGCTGAGCTATCCCAGGAGGCGGCCTGATGAGCAGGCGGCCGGGGGATTACAGGCGGCCCCCAATTGTCTTGAAATACCATGGGTGGTCGATGAGAACACCCATGGTCAATATCTCTGATAGTAGTCCCCGAAGCTGGTGGAACTCTGAGGTTTGCGATTGGGGCTGCGGGGTTCCAGCAGCTTCCCTCCCCAAGTAGGATTGGCTCCCTTCGTCCATCTTTTGGAAAGAGCCGGCTGCTGGCAGCCGGACCTCCGCAAAGGGGCCGGCTCCTGGCAGCCGGATCTCCGTCTTCAAATCTTCGGGAGGAAGATACTGTCTGGACGTCAGGTTGCTACGTGGGTCTGCCGACCGTTGGCGGCACTCCACGCGTCGTCGCCCCGTCGCATCAGCCTGCCAGCCCACGCGCGCGACGGGACGTAGCAGCGGGCTGGGGCCCACCACTACAGGGCCTTGGTCCGCGCGCAGATCTAATGTGGCAGAGTCAATCGATTGCCCTCCCCATGCGCATTTAATGCGCGCGGCTTAGGCGTGAAAAAGGCGGGGATCGTGCGGGGCATGGAGCAGTTAATCCCACGCCCCGCCCCCTTGGCTTCGTCGCCCCGAGCCTATAAGTAGGCCGGGGGAGGGGGCTAGCGTCGCTCGCGCACCCACCCCGCTCCATTCTTCTTCTTTTTCCTTGCTCTCCCTCGCACTCCTTGCCGCTTCCGCTCGCAGCGCCCCGTCGGAGCGAGCCACTACCTTGAGCCATGGCCGCCGGAGTGCCGGTCCAGCACTCAGGCGAATGGGACGGTAGCGAGGTCATTGAGGAGCACATCCACTACCTCCGCCATGCGCGAAAGTTGACCCTCGCCGACAAGGTCGCCATGCGCCTGGTGCCGGCGGTGGATATCAGGCCGGTGCCGCGGTTTGGCGAGCGGGTCGTCTTTCGCTCGCACTTCCCGTGCGGCTTCGGCCTCCCCGTCAGCGGCTTCTTTCGATCCTTCCTCGAGTTCTTCAACATCCAACCCCACCACCTCACGCCGAACACGGTGGTAACGCTGTCCGCCTTTGTCGTCCTCTGCGAAGCGTACTTTGGGATACTACCCACCATGGAGCTGTGGACCGAGCTCTTCTATATGAAGCTCGGTACCGCGATCCAGGGCGTGGTGGCTCAGTGTGGTGGATGCATCGCGATGAAGCGCAGCGGGTCCAGGAATTACTTTCCGCCGCATATTCTCGGGCATTCAGCTAAGAAGTGGCAGAAGACGTACTTCTACGTCTCCAATGTCGACCCAGCGCAGGACTTCATCGGGCTGCCGGATTGGGTACCCGGCCCGCCTGCCGAGCCCAGCGACACCTGGAGGAACTGGCCCGTCTCCCTCACGCAAGGAGCCTCCATCGCCATGCGGCGCCTCCGGGAGATGAGGGAAAACGAGGGCTTAGTGTTTACGGACCTCCTTCTTACATTTGCAGAGCGTCGGTGATAGAGGCAAAGGTGTCCCGTCTTTCGATGAGATAGTGGCTATCGTTTGGATGAAGTCGACTTTGACGATCCGACTACAAACGTGCGTGGACGTCGCGCCTTAGCAATCGCTAAACCAACTCCGAGAGGTTATCGACCACGCCGGAGCACGATCAACCTGACCACGAAGGTCTGTTTCCTGCAGGCAAACGAAGAACAAGCAAGAAACTAAGATTGCAATCTGGATATTGCGAATATAAGAGGAAAGCTTTATTGATCAAGGTGGGGTTCTGTGACGCCTTTGTCTGGTCGTTGAACACAAACGAAGTACGCGAAGTTGCAGCTATGGCGAACTTTTAATCTAAACAAAACCCAAAGTCTAAACGACGCCCTAAGGGCTGTATATATGAGGGAAAGAGGGGGGAATTTCGTGGCCCTTGGTGGAGGGGTCTGAAACCAACCCTAACTCTTGTTTCCCCACACATACGGACTCTAAAAACAGCCTATACTCAAGTATTTCGAAATTACATGGGCCTGGCCCAATAATAAGGTGACGCAGCACCTAAAATAGCCTCTGGACGAAATTTATGAAGTGGCATCTTGTATATTTCGTCCAAGGCTTCTCGCACTCATTATGGTGGCTTCAAAGCCCTGAAATCATCCATTGTAACTCCATTCTTGTCCCCCTTGCGCATGCCATCATCTCCATGCTTGATCATGCTCCAATGTTCATCCTTCTTGTCCAAGCTAGGCCCTTCATTTGTAAGCAAGACAAATGTATCCAATTTAGGCAGCATCATATTCTCATGAACATTAGATTCATTACCAAGAAACGAAAGTACCTGGTAATTTAATTGGCGTGCGCGAGCTCTAGTAATTGGTCCTGTATATGTGTCAGTTGGAGCTGTGGGTGTAACCTTTTTAGTGATGTCCTCATCAGTCGGGTGTTGCCGCTGCAGGCCCGCCCACACATAATCTGCGACATGAGCGGGTGCCGAGACCCGAGCTGGACGTGTACCAAGCCGATGCCATATAAGGAGGTGGCATACTTGGTGAATTCTGTCTCCAATTGCAAGCTCTCCGACTCGGGCTGGGCCTTCGTCAAGCCGCCATACAGTCGTAATAACTAGCCGCGTGCGGTGAGCTCTTTCTTTCTTTATTCTTCTTTCTTTTCTTTCCGCCTGTCTCAGCCGTTTGATCCTTGTGCCGCCTGCAGATCTTCCCCGGCCAGCCGGCACCGGGCTCTGACCAGCCGGGCCGCCCCCTGGAACCAGACCGCTCATAGAGCGACACGAGCGACCCCGATCTTGGGGCCGCCGCCATGGAGGGGGAGGACGTAATAGGCGGCGGGGGGCAGCCAGCATACAGCCCGCCAGAAGGCGGCATCGAGAGCTAGCCGGACGACGATGACGAGGAGGAGGAGGTGCTAGTCCGCGTCCGAGAGGCGAACACGCCTGGGCGCAGCAGCCGCTAGGCGGGGCCGTCAGCCGCAGCCGGCGGCGTGAAGCGCCGGTCCTCTACGGGGCCGTCTGGTAGCAAGCCCAAGAAGCTCCGGCTGTCGGCGGTCGCCACCAAGCGCTAGGAGGCGGCCGCCAAAGCAATTCTTCCTAGGGTTCCTAAACCTAGGCCAGCTGTATCCGGGTATGTCCCGCGTTTCTTTTTTCTTTTGCACTTATCTCATTCCTCCACCCCCAATGTGGCTGACTTGCTGTCTTCTTGGGAATGCCCACACAGCGCGCCGCTCTCTCTCTTGCGGGTGCTAGTGGGTTCTGTTGTTGGGGGCACAGATGTCCCCCCTGCGCCTCGTCGCGTGGATCCCGCCGCCGTGCTCTGGGAGGCGACGGAGAGAAATGCCCGCGAGGCGCGCGAGGAGCAGGAGGTCGCGGCCCGTGAGCGGGCGGAGGCTGATGCTGCTGCCCAGGCGGAGGCCGAGGCAGCCACCAAGACCTAGGCAGACGCCGCCGCCCAAGTCCAGGAGCAGGAGGCAGGCCTCCAGCAGCCAGTGGACTGGCCCACCCCTCAGGACATGGGCTCTCTCGAGCCGTCCGTTCAAGTGCCGGCTGCTGACGAGCAGCAGGCTTTCAATAATGGAGGAGACGGCCGCACCGCCATGGAGACGGAGATGACTCCCCCCGCGCCGCCTGCTGGCACGCAGGACAACCGGCCTGCGGGAGCAGAGGTGCCGTTGGCTGAGGGCGTGCTGGTGACAGGCCTGCAGCCAACCCCCCGAGCCCCTGTCCATCCTCGTCCTGCGAGGGCGGTCTCGGCACCGCGGCGAGTAGAGGCCGGCGCCGCCAGCTCGTCAACGTCGGAGAACGAGGCCACCAGCGCGGTGCCGCCAGGCTGGACGCCCGGAGGTGGCGGTGCGTTGATTGTTGCGTCGCGAGACGTCCTCGACCGCTTCAATTCCCTGGGCGAGGTCATGCAGACGGCTATGCGGGAGTTCCTGGCCACGCGAACTTCCGTTCGGGTATGTTGATTCCTTGTTTTAATTTTTATTCCTTCAATTTCTTCCGTGGGGGTGCGCCAGCGCACGCACTGGGTGTAGTCCTCGAGTTCCGAGCCGGCTGCCGAGTAGGCGGCTTGGAACTCCAAGGTATACTTTGTGGGCTAACTTGTTTCTTGCTGCAGGATTATCACAACCTTCGGGTGGCGGCCTTCAACTCCCAGCATCAGGAGCTGGCGCAACTGCGGATGATGTCTCTTACCGATCTACCACTATCGCTTTTGGGGTTATGCATTAGAGACAGCTACATTCACGTTAAATAGGGCACCATCTAAATCCGTGGAGATGACACCGTATGAACTGTGGTTTGATGAGAAACCTAAGCTGTCATTTCTTTAAGTTTGGGACTGCGATGCTTATGTGAAAAAGTTTCAACATGATAAGCTCGAACCCAAATCGGAGAAGTAAATCTTCATAGGATACCCAAAAGAAACTGTCGGGTACACCTTCTATCACAGATCCGAAGGCAAGGTCTTTGTTGCTAAGAGTTGATCCTTTCTAGAGAAGGAGTTTCTCTCGAAAGAAGTGAGTGGGAGGAAAGTAGAACTTGATGAGGTAATTGTACCTTCTCCTGAATTGGAAAGTGGAACATCACATAAACTAGTTCCAGTGATTCCTACACCAATTAGTGAGGAAGCTAATGATGATGATCATGAAACTTCAGATCAAGTTTCTGCTGAACTTCGTAGATCAACCAGAGTTCGTTCCGCATCAGAGTGGTACGGCAACCCGGTTCTGAAAGTCATGTTATTGGACCATGATGAACCTACGAACTATGAGGAAGCGATGATGAGCCCAGATTCCGCAAAATGGCTTGAGGCCATGAAATCTGAGATGGGATCCATGTATGAGAACAAAGTGTGGACTTTGGTTGACTTGCCCGATGATCGGCAAGCCATCGAAAATAAATGGATCTTCAAGAGGAAGACTGACGCTGACGGTAATGTTACTGTTTACAAAGCTCGACTTGTTGCGGAAGTTTTTCAACAAGTTCAAGGAGTTGACTACGATGAGACTTTCTCACCCGTAGCGATGCTTAAGTCTGTCCGAATCATGTTAGCAATTGCCGCATTTTATGAAATCTGGCAAATGGATAACAAAACTGCATTCTTTAATGGATTTATTAAAGAAGACTTGTATATGATGCAACCAGAAGGTTTTGTCAATCCTAACGGTGCTAACAAAATGTGCAAGCTCTCGCGATCCATCTATGGACTGGTGCAAGCATCTCGGAGTTGGAATATACGCTTTGATAAGATTGATCAAAGCATATAGATTTATACAGACTTGCGGTGAAGCCTGTATTTACAAGAAGTGAGTGGGAGCACTAGAACCTTTCTGATAAGTATATGTGAATGACATATTGTCGATCGGAAATGATGTAGAATTTTCTAGAAAGCATAAAGGAGTGTTTGAAAGGAGTTTTTCAAAGAAAGACCTTGGTGAAGCTGCTTACATATTGGGCATCAAGATCTATAGAGACAGATCAAGACGCTTGATAAGACTTTCGATGAGGACATACCTTGATAAGATTTTGAAGTAGTTTAAAATGGATCAGTCAAAGAAGGAGTTCTTGCCTGACTTGTAAGGTGTGAAGTTGAGTAAGACTCAAAGCCAGACCACGGAAGAAAAATATAGAGAGAATGAAAGTCATTCCCTATGCCTCAGCCATAGGTTCTATAAAGTATGCCATGCTGTGTACCAAACATGTTGTGTACCATGCCATGAGTTTGTCAAGGGGGTACAATAGTGATCCAGGAGTAGATCACTGTACAGCGGTCAAAATTATCCTTAGTAACTGGATGACTAAGGAAATGTTTCTCGATTATGGAGGTGATAAAGAGTTCGTCGTAAAGGGTTACGCCGATGCAAGCTTTGACACTAAATCCAGATGACTCTAAGTATCAATCTGGATGCGTATTGAAAGTGGGAGCAATTAGCTAGAGTAGCTCTATGCAGAGCATTGTAGACATAGAAATTTGCGAAATACATACGGATCTGAATGTGACAGACCCGTTGACTAAACTTCTCTCACAAGCAAAACTTGATCACACCTTATTACTCTTGGGTATTAATCACATAGCGATGTGAACTAGATTATTGACTCTAGTAAACCCTTTGGGTGTTGGTCACATGGCGATGTGAACTATGGGTGTTATTCACATAACGATGTGAACTATCGGTATTAATCACATAGTGATGTGAACTAGATTATTGACTCTAGTAAACCCTTTGGGTGTTGGTCACATGAACTATGGGTGTTATTCACATAACGATGTGAACTATCGGTATTAAATCACATGGCGATGTGAAGCTAGATTATTGACTCTAGTGCAAGTGGGAGACTGAAGGAAATATGCCCTAGAGGCAATAATAAAGTTGTTATTTATATTTCCTTATATCATGATAAATGTTTATTATTCATGCTAGAATTGTATTAACCGGAAACTTAGTACA
>LR738713.1:267417481-267539885 GCA_902687465.1 Secale cereale | reverse complement strand
ATGAGTTTGTCAAGGGGGTACAATAGTGATCCAGGAGTAGATCACTGTACAGCGGTCAAAATTATCCTTAGTAACTGGATGACTAAGGAAATGTTTCTCGATTATGGAGGTGATAAAGAGTTCGTCGTAAAGGGTTACGCCGATGCAAGCTTTGACACTAAATCCAGATGACTCTAAGTATCAATCTGGATGCGTATTGAAAGTGGGAGCAATTAGCTAGAGTAGCTCTATGCAGAGCATTGTAGACATAGAAATTTGCGAAATACATACGGATCTGAATGTGACAGACCCGTTGACTAAACTTCTCTCACAAGCAAAACATGATCACACCTTATTACTCTTGGGTATTAATCACATAGCGATGTGAACTAGATTATTGACTCTAGTAAACCCTTTGGGTGTTGGTCACATGGCGATGTGAACTATGGGTGTTATTCACATAACGATGTGAACTATCGGTATTAATCACATAGTGATGTGAACTAGATTATTGACTCTAGTAAACCCTTTGGGTGTTGGTCACATGAACTATGGGTGTTATTCACATAACGATGTGAACTATCGGTATTAAATCACATGGCGATGTGAAGCTAGATTATTGACTCTAGTGCAAGTGGGAGACTGAAGGAAATATGCCCTAGAGGCAATAATAAAGTTGTTATTTATATTTCCTTATATCATGATAAATGTTTATTATTCATGCTAGAATTGTATTAACCGGAAACTTAGTACAGGTGTGAATACATAGACAAAACAGAGTGTCCATAGTATGCCTCTACTAGACTAGCTCATTGATCAAAGATGGTTATGTTTCCTAACCATAGACATGAGTTGTCATTTGATCAACGGGATCACATCATTAGGAGAATGATGTGATGGACAAGACCCATCCGTTAGCTTAGCACTATGATCGTTTAGTTTTACTGCTATTGCTTTCTTCATGACTTATACATGTTCCTATGACTATGAGATTATGCAACTCCCGAATACCGTAGGAACACCTTGTGTGCTATCAAACGTCACAACGTAACTGGGTGATCATAAAGATGCTCTACAGGTATCTCCGAAAGTGTTCGTGGTGTTGGCATAGATCAAGACTAGGATTTGTCACTCCGAGTGTCAGAGAGGTCTCTCTAGGCCCTCTCGGTACTGCACATCCTAAAAAGCCTTGCAAGCAAAAGACTAATGCGTTATTCATGAGATGATGTATTACGGAACGAGTAAAGAGACTTGCCGGTAACGAGATTGAACTAGGTATAGAGATACCGACGATTGAATCTCGGGCAAGTAACATACCAATGACAAAAGGAACAACGTATGTTGTTATGCGGTTTGACCGATAAAGATCTTCGTAGAATATGTAGGAGCCAATATGAGCATCCAGGTTCCTCTATTGGTTATTGACCGGAGATGAGTCTCGGTCATGTCTACATAGTTCTCGAACCCGTAGGGTCCGCACGCTTAACGTTTGATGACGATCGGTATTATAAGTTTATGAGTTTTGATGTACCGAAGGAGTTCGGAGTCCCGGATGAGACCGGGGACATGACGAGGAGTCTCGAAATGGTCGAGACGTAAAGATCGATATATTAGACGACTATATTCAGACATCGGAAAGGTTCCGAATGATTCGGGTATTTTTCGGAGTATATGGGCCTTATTGGGCCATAAGGGAATAGAGGAGAAAGGCCAAAAGGAAGGAGGCGCGCGCCCCCCCTCTGGTCCGAATTGGACAAGAGGCGCAGCCCCCTTTTACTTCTCCCTCTCCACCTCTTTCCTTCTCTCCTACTCCGGAAAGGGAAGTGGAATCCTACTAGGACTTGGGAGTCCTAGTAGGACTCCCCACACTTGGCGCACCCCCTCTAGGGCCGGCCTCTGCCTTGCTCCTTTATATATGGGGGCAGGGGGCACCCTAGGACACACAAGTTGAATTGTTTTAGCCGTGTGCAGTGCACTTCTCCACAAAAACACACCTTGGTCATACCGTTGCAGTGCTTAGGCGAAGCCCTGCGCCGGTAGATACATCATATATGTCACCACGCCGTCGTGCTGGCGAAACTCTCCCGTGAAGCTCAACTGGATCAAGAGCTCGTGGGTCGTCATCAAGCTGAACGTGTGCTAAACGAGGAGGTACCGTATGTTCGGTGTTTGATCGGTTGGATCGCGAAGAATTTCGACTACATCAACCGCGTCACTTGACGCTTCCGCTCCCGGTCTACGAGGGTACGTAGACACACTCTCCCCCTTGTTGCTATTCATCTAGTAGATAGATCTTGCGTGATCGTAGGAAAATTTTGAAAATACTACATTTCCCAACACAGAATGTATAACAAATTCTTTGGGCCATAAATAATGTTTCCATGTTTCCAAAGTCCGAACAAGAGCATATAATTCCTTATCGTAAGTAGAATAATTCAGACTAGGCCCACTCAATTTTTCAGAAAAGTATGCAACAGGTTTACCATCTTGTAATAACACACCTCCTAACCCAATTCCACTAGTGATGCGGAGCATCCTACAGACATCACCATGTTAAGAGTCCACTTGGCAAGTGACACGTGCGACATCTACTTCACATACATAAAGGTGAATCATCTCCTTTACACGTGTCCACTTGACCTCTTAGAGGATGGTATACTACTTGACACTCCACTCGTGTGCATACATAGGTATTATCGGAGCTTCACGGACGACGAGGAGGAGTGCAAGCGCCAAGGAACAACTACACCATCCGCGAGGGAAGTTTGGAAGCGACGACGGAAGAAGACGGAGCTGTGGAAGCTACAGCAGCCGGACCTCCGGGCCAAAAGCCAGACATCCGGCGCTTCGCCAACTCACGGACATCCGGCCTTCGGCCCAGAAATCCGGACCATCCTATCCAGAGAGCATCGGGATCGAGCCCCTTCAGCCCGGACATCATCCGGCGACCGTCGAAGCCCTGGACATCCGGCCCGGCGCCCGGACATCCGGCCTCCCCTGTGTGTGAATAGTGTATCGGGCCAAGGCCCATGTACCCCTTCTCCCCTAGACTATATATACTCCTCGTCCACCTCCTAGTTACGGTTAGCAAATGTGATAGCTCATTTTAGACTAGAGATTTGCTCATCTTAGTGGTTCTACTCCTAGGAGAGACTGCGGCCCCTCTACGGAGAAGATCCACGATAGATTCAAGACCTCCTCACGGAGAAGATCCTTCTAGGATTCAAGCCCCCATCTCCTTTGGATTTGGGATGAACTCTACCCATGTATCTTTCCCTTTGTTGTTCATGTACCTTGAGATCTTGTGTGTTTGATTGCCTACTGGATGTGTGATTGGACTTGTTCTTGAGTGTTTTCCCTTGTGATTTCTCCTTGTTCGTACCCGTGTTCATCGTGTTCCTCGCGGGATCCCTCCTTTTCGTGAAAGACCGGCCTAGAATCGGGTTGACCCCGCATCATTTTGGTATCATGAGCCTTTGTTCATCACGAATTTGGAGCATCCCCACCGTTTTCTAGCTTGATTTTGTTGTGTTCTTCCCCAAATTCGAAAATTCCCCACCAAAAATAGCCCCAATTTTTTTTGTGATTTGTTGGTTTGATGAGATTTTGTTGATTTTGATCCATGGATTCGCTGTGTTTCGAGTGGATCTAGCATCTCCACAAGTTACCCCACTTTTCATCCATGAAATCTTTCAAATTTTGCCCCCCAAATCATCAAATTCCGCCCCCAAATGAGTTTGGAAGTCCCAATCTCGATCTAGAATCGTCGGGCCGGACATCCGGGCCATAGGCCGTACATCCGGGCCATCGGGCCGGACATCCGGGTCCCTGGCCGGACATCTGGCTCTTGGAGGGCAAAATCGCGCAAGTTTCTGGACATCAGGTGTGACGCCCGAGACCGACGTCCCAGAAGATTCGAGAAGATTCCAGATGTTCCGGGTTGCCCGTGTGTTCGTTTGTGCTTGTGTTATTTATTTTTGCATTGCATCATGCCATCATGTCATATTAATCTTTGCATCTCAACCCAAATAAATTGTGTGGACCTTCGGTCCACTTAAATCGAGGGAAGGAGACTTCTCTTTATAACATATAAAAGTCTCTCATTATTTTAGGGAGCTATATTAAAATATTCCATTCTTTGGAATTACTCAAACACACTTGCATAATTTTTCCCCATGTCTATTTCACTTCGAGCTTCTCCTTCCAAACCTTGCCAATATTCCTTTCCGTTGTTCCAAGGTTATTCCAAAAAACCTCCTTCTATTTTATTTAAATCCCTGACATTTTTTTTGTGAGCCCAGGGATTTTTACCTCATGCACAATTCCTCCCCTACCTTCTCTTTCTTTTCTTTCTCCTTTTCTCTTTTGTTTTAAAAGAGAATTAATTAGTACAACAACAGTTTTAAAAAAATCCAGCAGGCCTGAGGCCATCTGGGCCTCCTCCTGGCCCAACCAGCCCGAGCCGGCCTCCCCATCGAACCCTAGCGGTCGCCCGCAGCCTCTCGATCGCTCTTCCTCCCTCTCCCTCTTACCGACCGCCGCCACCCATCTCGTTCCCTTCCCCGCAGCGCCTCCCCTCTCTCGCTCACCCCGCTCTGCCTCGCTCCCACTCCCCTCGGCTCCCTCCGTCCTCGCGCATCCCCAGCGCCTCCAGGAGCGCCCCTTCCGTCCCTCCGGAGCGCCGCGCGACCGCGCCTCCAGCGGCCCTCAGGCCCTCCGCCGTGGTCGCCCCGCGAGCCGGCCCGGAACCCCCCCTGTCCTCCTCTTCGGTCTCCAGCAGCAAGGCCGGCCAAGAGGCCTCCTCTGCGCCTCGCCGTCCAGCAAGCCAGGAGCGACCCGCTCCCTCCGTGCCTCGCCGCGAGCCGGTCGCCCCGAGCCCGACGGCCTCCCTCCTCCGTGCATCCCCAGGCCGAGCGCCATGGGCCTGGAGCCGAGCTCCCTTCCCGGCCGCGGCCATCCTCCTCTCTGCGCGCTCCCTTCGTCCTCCAGGAGCCCGAGCCAAAACTCGCACTTTGAGAACTTGGCATAGAATTTATGCTCTCGGAGTCGATCAAGAACCAGACGCAAGTGCTTTTCGTGATCTTCTTCATTCTTGGAAAACACCAGAATATCATCCAGATACACAAGCACAAACTCGCCAGTATAGGGGTTGAAGATGTAATGCATCATCCTTGAAAAGGTAGGAGGAGCATTGGCGAGACCGAAGGACATGACGGTATACTCGTATGAACCGTAGCTCGTTCTGAAGGCCGTCTTGGGAATGTCTTCCTCGCGAATGCGAATTTGATGATAGCCCATTCGGAGGTCAAGCTTAGAGAATACTTTAGCTCCTTTGAGCTGCTCAAAGAGTTCGTTGATGTTGGGGAGCGGATACTTGTTCTTAATCGTCTTCTTGTTCAATGGCCGGTAGTCAACACAGAGACGCTCCGTGCCATCTTTCTTCTTGACAAATAAGACGCCACAGCCCCACGGAGATGTACTCGGTCTGATGAGACCCATACTCTCCTGCTTATCAAGCTGCTTCTTCAATTCCTTCAATTCATCCGGAGAGAGCTTGTAAGGACACCGGCAAGCAGGCTCAGTGCCCGGCTCGAGTTCAATGACAAACTCCACCTGACGGTGTGGAGGCATGCCTGGAAGATCTTCTGGAAAGACGTCTTGATATTCGTTCACCACTGGAATTTTCTCTATGGCATTAATTTCACCCTTATCATTAAGAGAGAAAAGCCGAATAGTATTATCCCTGGAGGCGAAGATAATCACATCTTCATCAGAATGAGTCAATTTGACTTCCTTTCGAGCGCAATCAATGTGAGCATCGTGCTGAGAAAGCCAATCCATTCCGAGGATGAGGTCGATGTCAGAATTACCAAGAACCACCGGTTTAGCCATAAAACGATAATCACCCATGCGAATAGAAACATCCGGAGCAAATATCTTTGAATGCAATAGTTTGCCTGGAGAAACAACTGACAATTCTCTTGGCAAACTTCTGGTGACGATGTTGTGCTTGGATGCAAAAGGATATGACATGAAAGAGCAAGTAGCACCTGAATCAAATAACACTTTAGCTGGGAAAGAGTTAACTGGAAGGTTACCCAGAATGACATCAGACGAATTCTCCGCTTGTGCTGCATTCATCAGATTGACCCTTGCAGACTTTGGATCATGCCTGACAATAGCTGAACTCATAGGTGGAGGAGGAGGAAGACACTTCGGATTCAGACATCTGTTGGCATAGTGACCTTTCTGAGTGCATTTGTTGCAAGTCACTTCTGAGAGAGGACGGAAATGAGAGCCACTGGACTTGGAGCCTTGAGACTGAAACTGCTTCTTCGACTGGTTGCTTGGGTTGGGTGGGTGGGAGAAACCACGACCACTAGAGTTCTTGTTGTTGGAGTTGTTGTAGTTGTTGGAGTTGTTGTATGGAGCTCGAATCACTGGAGGAGGAGGAAGCCAGAATTTCTGTTGTTTCGCAGCCAACTGAGACGATGAGGAAGAGTGAACAACATCTCGAATTCTCTTCTTAGAAGCCTCCATCTTAAGCTGAGCTGCTTCTTGTTTCAAAGCCATGTTATAGAACTTATCGAATTCGTCTGGCTCGAACAAAGTGAGAGCAAGCTGAAGTTCATCTTTGAGACCTCCACGGAACTGATAGATTTTACTCTTTGCATCAGGAATGTCTTGCTTTGCATAGCGAGCGAGGTTTTGGAACTTGACATTATACTGATAGACTGACATAGAGCCCTGCTTGAGGTTGCGGAATTGCTCACGCATACCCTCGATAACACTTGTAGGAATGTGATGCGAGCGGAAATCCTTGCAGAAATTCTCCCAAGAGATCACTTGACCCGGCCTTGAGTCTTTGTACTGCTGCCACTAGTTAGCTGCTTGATCTTTCAGTTGGAAGGCTGCAAACTTCACATAGTCATCTTCTTTCACGTTACTGCACTCAAAATGCTTCTTTATGTCGGTCAGCCAATCCTCAGCATCAAGAGGGTCGACACAGTAACTGAAAGCTTTAGGATTGTTAGCCAGGAACTGGTTGAGGGTAGCATGGTGCTGCTGGAAGAAGTTGCCTTGATTGCCTGGAACACCCTGATTAGCTTGATTAGCTTGATTAGCTTGCATCAGCTGCATCATCTGCATCATCAACTGAGTGTTCTGAGCTGTAGTCTGCATAATTGCTCTCCAAGCCTCAGGCGGAGGAGGAGGTGAAGGAGGACGTTCTGGAACCTCTTCACCCTCTGGGTTGGCATTCGGAACCCTTTTCGGAGCCATCCTGTAAGAGATGACCACGAATCAGCAATTGATTGACAAAAGGAATAAGCTGAATCAATGGAATGAATTGCAACAAGTCTTCACAATAGTCATTCAAACAATAAGGACGAATGAAATCATCCGAACAAGAGGAACGAATGAATTTCTCAGTTAAAAGATAACATCAGTCTTCACGAGAAGCCACATAGGGATCAAAAGGATAAAATAAGAAAAAACAACAAGGTACGGAAAGGAACAAACACAAGAGAGGAGTTTCGTTCTAACATGTTTGTGCTGAAAGCATATGAACGCGTTACGAAAAGGTTTTGCAATCCCCGGATCAGCATAGCCAAGGACCCTTTAAGATGCAACTCCTGATAGTAACCTCGGTCATATAACCCCTTCACTCAATGTCGAACCCCGAACTCACTAACCTGCATTCGTGGAAAGAATGCCTACGATCTACTGGATAAAACCCACCTATAGTTTTCCGAAAGATTCCAGTTATGCAATCAGGTGTTGGGGATACACGGGAAGCACCGCGCAATCAACTCTAACCTACATCCAGGTGTATCCATCCTTCAACACATAACCAGTCTTTCTCGGAAACTGTGTACCTCGGACCTTCGAAAAGCATCCACTATAACAAGCTATGGCAATACTCCCGAACTACCTCCCCAGTACTGGGTGATGTCGGGGTTATCTTGCCACTGGCCGTATAGGGGAGATTTTCGATGTCGGCCGTCTTAAGTATTTAGTACTGCCGAGATATGCTTGTTACAATGATACCCCGAAGCTCAACTCCTCGGTAACAGGAGGCATCGGGAACAATATCCTTGTCACAAGAACATCGAAACAATCCCAGAATACTCGCGGGATTCCTAAAAAAAAATTTGTGCAAATTTTGAAGATAGGAGAGACAAGAGTAGACGTCAGGAGTCCTTACCAGAGAGAAAGGGGATGAGAAGCAAAGAAATCCTACTCTCCGATATAATATAGGACTCAAAAGTTTTTCAGTGTGTGCCTAGACTCAACCGTCAACGGTTCGATCAAACAGTGGGGGCTCCTAGGTCGGAGAAGGCTCTGATACCAACTTGTAATGCCCAGGATGGAGTTATACCTCCTACGTGTCGAGGCACGACTTAAAGGCATAAGTCCATCCTAGAATGATCTCAAGTTTGGTAATATTTGCACAACTCATGTAAAAGAGGGATAGTAAACTGAAAATAGTTGGCTTACAATCGCCACGTCACAGAATTACAGAACAAGTCTCAAACATCATACATTAAGAGCACTACAACCCTCTAAGGGCAAAAGCCAAAAGTCAAAGTACCAAACTCAGATAAATAAACCACAGGCGGATCAAATCCTAGTAAGAGACTCCACTACTGATCGTCCGGGTAGCGCACATAGTACCGACTACGCTCCTCGTCGTACTCCCAATCCAGCTCGGTGCCATCACCTGGATAGCTCACAGCTGGACCTGCATCTGGTGTGTGAAGTAACTGTGAGCCACAGAGGACTCAGCAATCCCGTCTCCGGGTAACAGAACTATCAAAGCCTTTGGGTGAGGATAAGGCTGAAGAAAGAACAAGTCTGCAGCAGCAACTAGCATCTAGCTTACGCAAGTGAGAGCGAGAAGAGAAGGCATCGGCGAGAAGTGATCACGAAGTTATCCTAGCTACAAGCTCACAAACATAACCCCTCCGTGTTCAACTCCCGAATCCCTATTCGGAAATTGACAGTCACGGAACACACGCTGGTAGTGTATTAGTAACATTGTCTCAAGTTATCTACAACCGGAATTAACAAGCTCCCATCTGCCACATAACCGCGGGCATGGCTTTCGAAAGTTCAAACCCTGCAGGGGTGTTCCAACTTGACCCATTACAAGCCCACGATCCGCGGAGTCGCAACTCCAAAGTGGGAAGACCCGAGTATCCTCGGAATCCCGTGCTCAAGATATACCGAACTAAGGTAAGGCTAATCCAGCAAATCCTCCCGGCGTGCCGACACCCTGATAGTAGCCGCGCGTATCTCGTCTCAGGCCACGACCGGATGGGCGATCCCACAGGTTTTTACCAGACCTTGAGTTTCCTCGAGGTGGCCCCGCGTAACCCCCAGTTTGGACCAACACTCATGAGGAGGACTGGCCCGGGTTCTTGAATTAAGAAAAAGGGTTTATAACTCCCTATGCAAGTTTAGTTTGTTATTAGGCAAATAGTACCAATGTTGGGACTTGCTGGAAAAGACTTAGCACTTAGCGGTTTATCGAGGGGGTCCCATACACCCCAACCGTGTTAGGAACGCATAATCAAGGAACATAATACCGGCTTATACGGATCCTAACGGCATGAGTGGAACAAATCACCAAGCAAAAGGCTTAGCCTTCCACCCTTGCCAATATATAGATGATTTCATTTTAAAGCATTTATATAGTGTGATATAACCCAACCAAACTTCAACATGAAGCAAGCATCTTCGATCTTCACCTGCAACTAGCAATGCTATAAGAAGGGCTGAGCGAAGCGTACTTAGCCAAGCAACGGTTGCATAGGTAGGGTGGTTAAACATGGCAATTGGTTACAAGTAGGAGGCTGACAAGAAGAACATGGGCATCGAGGCAAAACTATAGATCGAGACTACTAGCAATAGGCAAAGATAGTAATGTTATCGGGGTTCGGTCATCTTGCCTGAAGAGAAGTCGTTCGGATCGTAAGAAGGGTCCTCGTGCTCAACCTCGTTGGAAACCTCGTGCTCAACTTCGTACCCGGTCTCAGCTTCCGGCTCTAAACAAAACAATCACACCAAGCACCAATCAACAAGATGCAATGCGCACTCGAAAAACATGAATGCATGAAGGATGCACTAAGGATGCACATGGAGCACGGAAAACATCACTCAAGCAAAACACCTCAAAACAAGATAACAAGCTGATATTATTAATCTACACAGAAAATCACCCAAGTTTGATATAAGATTCGCTGAAATCGGAGTTACGGGCTAAAAGTTATGCCCGAAACAAGATTTGAGCGAAAGCTGAAAATTACAGCAACATAGCATCTTTGGAGCTCAAAATAATTAAGCTACAGCACCGAAAAAGCATGGCAAAGGACATGAACACAAACTAGACATATAGTACAGCAACTAGGTCCAAAGTGCACCCCCAACGGAGTCACGGATCAATAGCAATGATCTTGGACATATTGAACTTTGCAATAAAATTCTGGCAGCAGAATTTTATTGAAACTTTAGAGCAAAAGATAAACATGCTACAGCCACTCAAATGGACATGTGAGGACATGGATGGAAAGACAACAATATATACTTCAAGGAACAATCAAAATCCACCCCAAAACTAACATGCTTTGTCCTAGAACAACACACGAACATGGCATCGGAACGTTACAGATTTCAGACTTAGTGAAAAATTCACTGAGTCCTAAAACAGCAATATCATCAAAGCACACAAAAGAGTATGTTTAAGTCACCTCGAAACTAAACATGGCAAAGGGTAAGCACCTCATCAAAATACATATGACGGTGATCCCGAAACACACAAGCATGCATCATTGAGGTGAACACAACGATTGCAACGAGCTCAACAAGATGGCATTTCATAACAAGTGAAAACACAACATGTGAACATGGCACTTTGCAACGATGATAACAAGGCAATAATAAATCTACCATGCAACCTATCACAAGCAACACGTAGTTCGTGGCAAGACGAACACGTGGACATGTCATTTGCATCGTTTGGACAAACGAGCTAAAAGATATCACATGTCAAAGGTGGCATAAAAATAACACATAACAGCAGTTTATATCATGATGCACTCTTGCAACAGCAAAACAAGTGTCTAGATGACATCTAACATGCATGACAAAAACAGGTAAAACGTAGAGCACATCTCCACGAACGTCTGGACATATCACACGCGCAAAACGGAGCAACAGGCACAAAGTTACAGCAGGTCAAACTTGGCATTTCAGATAAATAGATCTGGGACTTAGTGGGGAAAAGGAGTCAACCTCGATGAACAGTAACGGATCTGAGGAAAAAAAACACGGAGACGGGCCGAATCTGGCCCGGCCGGCGGAGGATCTGGGCCGGCGGAGCGGCTGCGGCGGCGCGGCCTGGAGCTGGTGCAGTGGAGGCGGCGGCCCAGGGCGGCGGCGGCCCACCGCGGAGCAGCCTGCGGTGCGCGGGGCGGCCTGGCCCGAGGCGCGAGGCGGGCCGGTCGGCGAGGCGAAGCGAGGCCCACCGCGGGGCGGGAGGCGAGGCAGGCGGTGTACGGGCCGGCCCGAGGCGGCTATTCTGGCGCGGCTCGGTTCGGTGGCTGACGAGGCCTGGTGCGGGCGAGAGCCCAGGTGGCGGCGAGCGACGACTCGCGAGCGGGACCACTTCGACGGATCTGGGCCTCGGCGACGCTGACGAGGCCTGATGCGGGGCGATCGGACGAGCGACCGCTGGGGCGCTGCGTTGACTTCGGCACTCAGCGAGGGAACCGCGAGGGGCTTCGAGCCAGTAGGTTTTTCGGCGGCGGCTGGAAGGATCCGATGGATCCCCTCGGGATCCGGCAGAATTTCGGATCTGGAGTAGAAAATGAAAAAAAAGAGGGGAGAGAGGAGGAAGAAGAAGGGGATGCCCAAAATAGACTAGGGGGGTCTATATGTAACAGTTTTTAGGGTTAGGAGGGGATTTAGGGGCGCTAGGAGCCCTCCAATCGCGACCTCAAGCAGGGCTCCATGTCAGTCTATCAGTATAATGTCAAGTTCCAAAACCTCGTTCGCTATGCAAAGCAAGACATTCCTGATGCAAAGAGTAAAATCTATCAGTTCCGTGGAGGTCTCAAAGATGAACTTCAGCTTGCTCTCACTTTGTTCGAGCCAGACGAATTCGATAAGTTCTATAACATGGCTTTGAAACAAGAAGCAGCTCAGCTTAAGATGGAGGCTTCTAAGAAGAGGATTCCGAGGACCCTTCTTACGATCCGAACGACTTCTCTTCAGGCAAGATGACCGAACCCCGATAACATTACTATCTTTGCCTATTGCTAGTAGTCTCGATCTATAGTTTTGCCTCGATGCCCATGTTCTTCTTGTCAGCCTCCTACTTGTAACCAATTGCCATGTTTAACCAACCCTACCTATGCAAACCGTTGCTTGGCTAAGTACGCTTCGCTCAGCCCTTCTTATAGCGTTGCTAGTTGTAGGTGAAGTGAAGATGCTTGCTTCATGTCGAAGTTTGGTTGGGTTATATCACACTATATAAATGCTTTAAATGAAATCATCTATATATTGGCAAGGGTGGAAGGCTAAGCTATTTGCTTGGTGATTTGTTCCACTCATGCCGTTAGGATCCGTATAAGCCGGTATTATGTTCCTTGATTATGCGTTCCTAACACGGTTGGGGTGTATGGGACCCCCTCGATAAACCGCTAAGTGCTAAGTCTTTTCCAGCAAATCCCAACATTGGTACTATTTGCCTAATAACAAACTAAACATGCATAGGGAGTAATTAACCCTCTTTCTTAATCAACAACCCCGGGCCAGTGCTCCACATGAGTGTTGGTCCGAAACGAGCAGACTGCGGGGCCACCTCAAGGAAACTCGAGGTCTGGTAAAAACCTGTAGGATGACTCATCCGGTCGTGGCCTGAGACGAGATACGCACGGCTACTATCAGGGTGTCGGCACGCCGGGAGGATTTGCTGGATTAGCCTTACCTTAGCTCGGTATATCTTGAGCACGGGATTCCGAGGATACTCGGGTCTTCCCACTTTGGAGTTGCGACTCCGCGGATCGTGGGCTTGTAATGGGTCAAGTTGGAACACCCCTGCAGGGTTTGAACTTTCGAAAGCCGTGCCCGCGGTTATGTGGCAGATGGGAGCATGTTAATTCCGGTTGTAGATAACTTGACACAATGTTACTAATACACTACCAGCGTGTGTTCCGTGAGTGTCAATTTCCGAATAGGGATTCGGGAGTTGAACACGGAGGGGTTATGATTGTGAGCTTGTAGCTAGGATCACTTCGTGATCACTTCTCGCCGATGCCTTCTCTTCTCGCTCTCACTTGCGTAAGCTAGATGCTAGTTGCTGCTGCAGACTTATTCTTTTCTTCAGCCTTTCCCTCACCTAAAGGCTTTGATAGTCCTGTTACCCGGAGACGGGATTGCTGAGTCCTCTGTGGCTCACAGTTACTTCACACACCAGATGCAGGTCCAGCTGTGAGCTATCCAGGTGATGGCACCGAGCTGGATTGGGAGTACGACGAGGAGCGTAGTCGGTACTACGTGCGTTACCCGGACGATCAGTAGTGGAGCCTCTTACTAGGATTCGATCCGCCTGTGGTTTATTTATCTGAGTTTGGTACTTTGACATTTGGCTTTTGCCCTTAGAGGGTTGTAGTGTTCTTAATGTATGATGTTTGAGACTTGTACTGTAATTCTGTGACGTGGCGATTGTAAGCCAACTATTTTCAGTTTACTATCCCTCTTTTACATGAGTTGTGCAAAGATTACCAAACTTGAGATCATTCTAGGATGGACTTATGCCTTTAAGTCGTGCCTCGACACGTAGGAGGTATAACTCCATCCCGGGCATTACAAGTTGGTATTCAGAGCCTTCTCCGACCTAGGAGCCCCCACTGTTTGATCGAACCGTTGACGGTTGAGTCTAGGCACACACTGAAAACTTTTTGAGTCCTATATTATATCGGAGAGTAGGATTTCTTTGCTTCTCATCCCCTTTCTCTCTGGTGAGGACTCCTGACGTCTACTCTTGTCTCTCCTATCTTCAAAATTTGCACAATTTTTTTTTTAGGAATCCCGCGAGTATTCTGGGATTGTTTCGATGTTCTTGTGACAAGGATATTGTTCTCGATGCCTCCAGTTACCGAGGAGTTGAGCTTCGGGGTATCATTGTAACAAGCATATCGCGACAGTACTAAATACTTAAGACGGCCGACATCGAAAATCTCCCCTATACGGCCAGTGGCAAGATAACCCCGACATCACCCAGTACTGGGGAGGTAGTTCGGGAGTATTGCCATAGCTTGTTATAGTGGATGCTTTTCGAAGGTCCGAGGTACACAGTTTCCGAGAAAGACTGGTTATGTGTTGAAGGATGGATACACCTGGATGTAGGTTAGAGTTGATTGCGCGGTGCTTCCCGTGTGTCCCCAACACCTGATTGCATAACTGGAATCTTTCGGAAAACTATAGGTGGGGTTTATCCAGTAGATCGTAGGCATTCTTCCAACGAATGCAGGTTAGTGAGTTCGGGGTTCGACATTGAGTGAAGGGGTTATATGACCGAGGTTACTATCAGGAGTTGCATCTTAAAGGGTCCTTGGCTATGCTGATCTGGGGATTGCAAAACCTTTTCGTAACGCGTTCATATGCTTTCAGCACAAAGATGTTAGAACGAAACTCCTCTCTTGTGTTTGTTCCTTTCCGTAACTTGTTGTTTTCTTATTTTATCCTTTTGATCCCTATGTGGCTTCTCGTGAAGACTGATGTTACCCATTAACTGAGAAATTCATTCGTTCCTCTTGTTCGGATGATTTCATTCGTTCTATTGTTCGAATGATTATTGTGAAGACTTGTTGCAATTCATTCCATTGATTCAGCTTATTCCTTTTGTCAATCAATTGCTGATTCGTGGTCATCTCTTACAGGATGGCTCCGAAGAGGGTTCCGAATGCTAACCCAGAGGGTGAAGAGGTTCCAGAACGTCCTCCTTCACCTCCTCCTCCGCCTGAGGCTTGGAGAGCAATTATGCAGACTACTGCTCAGAACACTCAGTTGATGATGCAGATGATGCAGCAAATGCAAGCTATGCAAGCTAATCAAGCTAATCAGGGTGTTCCAATGAACCAAGGCAACTTCTTCCAGCAACACCATGCTACCCTCAACCAGTTCTTGGCCAACAATCCTAAAGCTTTCAGTTACTGTGTCGACCCTCTTGATGCTGAAGATTGGCTAACCGATATCAAGAAGCATTTTGAGTGCAGTAACGTGAAAGAAGATGACTATGTGAAGTTTGCAGCCTTCCAACTGAAAGATCAAGCAGCTGACTGGTGGCAGCAGTACAAAGACTCAAGGCCGGGTCAAGTGATCTCTTGGGAGAATTTCTGCAAGGATTTCCGCTCGCATCACATTCCTACAAGTGTTATCGAGGGTATGCGTGAGCAATTCCGCAACCTCAAGCAGGGCTCCATGTCAGTCTATCAGTATAATGTCAAGTTCCAAAACCTCGCTCGCTATGCAAAGCAAGACATTCCTGATGCAAAGAGTAAAATCTATCAGTTCCGTGGAGGTCTCAAAGATGAACTTCAGCTTGCTCTCACTTTGTTCGAGCCAGACGAATTCGATAAGTTCTATAACATGGCTTTGAAACAAGAAGCAGCTCAGCTTAAGATGGAGGCTTCTAAGAAGAGGATTCCGAGGACCCTTCTTACGATCCGAACGACTTCTCTTCAGGCAAGATGACCGAACCCCGATAACATTACTATCTTTGCCTATTGCTAGTAGTCTCGATCTATAGTTTTGCCTCGATGCCCATGTTCTTCTTGTCAGCCTCCTACTTGTAACCAATTGCCATGTTTAACCAACCCTACCTATGCAAACCGTTGCTTGGCTAAGTACGCTTCGCTCAGCCCTTCTTATAGCGTTGCTAGTTGCAGGTGAAGTGAAGATGCTTGCTTCATGTCGAAGTTTGGTTGGGTTATATCACACTATATAAATGCTTTAAATGAAATCATCTATATATTGGCAAGGGTGGAAGGCTAAGCCTTTTGCTTGGTGATTTGTTCCACTCGTGCCGTTAGGATCCGTATAAGCATGTATTATGTTCCTTGATTATGCGTTCCTAACACGGTTGGGGTGTATGGGACCCCCTCGATAAACCGCTAAGTGCTAAGTCTTTTCCAGCAAATCCCAACATTGGTACTATTTGCCTAATAACAAACTAAACATGCATAGGGAGTAATTAACCCTCTTTCTTAATCAACAACCCCGGGCCAGTGCTCCACATGAGTGTTGGTCCGAAACGAGCAGACTGCGGGGCCACCTCAAGGAAACTCGAGGTCTGGTAAAAACCTGTAGGATGACTCATCCGGTCGTGGCCTGAGACGAGATACGCGCGGCTACTATCAGGGTGTCGGCACGCCGGGAGGATTTGCTGGATTAGCCTTACCTTAGCTCGGTATATCTTGAGCACGGGATTCCGAGGATACTCGGGTCTTCCCACTTTGGAGTTGCGACTCCGCGGATCGTGGGCTTGTAATGGGTCAAGTTGGAACACCCCTGCAGGGTTTGAACTTTCGAAAGCCGTGCCCGCGGTTATGTGGCAGATGGGAGCTTGTTAATTCCGGTTGTAGATAACTTGACACAATGTTACTAATACACTACCAGCGTGTGTTCCGTGACTGTCAATTTCCGAATAGGGATTCGGGAGTTGAACACGGAGGGGTTATGATTGTGAGCTTGTAGCTAGGATCACTTCGTGATCACTTCTCGCCGATGCCTTCTCTTCTCGCTCTCACTTGCGTAAGCTAGATGCTAGTTGCTGCTGCAGACTTATTCTTTTCTTCAGCCTTTCCCTCACCTAAAGGCTTTGATAGTCCTGTTACCCGGAGACGGGATTGCTGAGTCCTCTGTGGCTCACAGTTACTTCACACACCAGATGCAGGTCCAGCTGTGAGCTATCCAGGTGATGGCACCGAGCTGGATTGGGAGTACGACGAGGAGCGTAGTCGGTACTACGTGCGTACCCGGACGATCAGTAGTGGAGCCTCTTACTAGGATTCGATCCGCCTGTGGTTTATTTATCTGAGTTTGGTACTTTGACATTTGGCTTTTGCCCTTAGAGGAGCTGCTCCAGTGGCCTCCGTTCCAGTGGCCTCCGAGCGCCTCCAGCAAGACCTCCTCCTCCGCGCTGAGTACCCCGACCGCAGCCCCTCCGAGGAGCTGCTGCAACCTCGAGCGCCGGCGCCGCCTCACCATCTTCCTCGCCAAGTTGCCGCTGCTACGTACTCGTCGCCGTGCTGCCCTTTTGTTTTGCTCCTGTTGTGTTTTGTGTGTGCTTGTACTGTTGACTTGTCAGATGACCCGTGTACGAGTAAACCCGGCGTTGCGTCAAGTACCTCGTCGGAGACAAGAACAACTACGAACGAAAACGCCTCCGAGAACAAGTACCGCGACCGACTCGACAAGTACCTCTTCGGATGCGTCAAGTTCCACTTCACCATCATGCACGAGTACCACGACGAACGTTTGAAACGACAAGTACCCCTACACGGCGAAACGACAAGTACCACTACCGACGCCGGAGCCATCGGAACCCTCAAGTACCTCGACGACATGTACATCTACGACTCGAGACGAGACCGGCAAGACCGAACGGAACGAGTACATCTACCGTCGCCGAGTACCACTACTTCCTCTACCGTCGCCCGAGTACAACTACCGCCGACGGAACGTCTACTTCCTCTCCGAACGTGAACGCCTTCTTCCACTACGAACTCGAACCGTCCCGAAACGCACGCTTCGAAGGTATAACCCCGAGACGACCCCGTGGATGAACGCTTGTGCTTGCTTGTGTTGTATGAAATGTCTCCCTTGTGTGCTTCGTGCCCGTTCCACCTTTGTCATGTTCCTCGGTTGCCTCGTCGCCGACCCGTGGGAACCCGGCAACGGGATCACCCCATCATCTCGTTTGACTCGCTTCGTCACCTTTTGCATCGGTCTCTTAACGAGATAACGGAACCGATATGATGCGTTGCATCATTTTCGGATCGTTGCCGTGGCACCCTTTCGTTCCACCACGGTGACAAATGCTTCTTATCCTCTTAAGTCAACCTGTTAATAAAATTGCATAAACTTGATCATGTCATCCGCATCATGTTAACAACATTATAATGTTTAATTGTTGTTTGCTTATAATTATTAAACATGCTCATGGGGATTTTCCGGATATGTTGTTGTTATTTCTCCAGCCTCATTTAAATTGCCTAATAGTGTAGTTTCTTTATGCTTCACCTCTTGCTATGTTAAAAACAATTAATCTTGTCTTGTAATTAAATGAGAGTCAACTAAATAATTAAATGTGGTGTTTCGTCAATATGCAACTCGTTGCATATTGATCTCCACTTAACTTGTAGTATTTGTTTGTGCACTTGCCATGCCATGCATAATTAAACTGGACATGCATCATACTTGCTTGTGCATCTTATGCCATGTCTATGCTTGTGTGTTTACCGTGTTGTTTCTTCTTTCCGGTTGCTCTCTTGTTAGCTTCGGTTTCGTTCCGGAGTTGTGAGGATTCGCTCGACTGTTGCTCCGTCTACTTCGTGGATCCGTTCTTCTCCCTTGTGGAATCCCAGGCAAGATGATCATAACCTTGGATACCTTTACTACCATTGCCATGCTTAGTTGTCTCGATGCTATCGTTACATGTCGCGCTACCCATCTTTATGTCAGCCTCTCCTTGTTGCCATGAAACCTCTAATTTTGAAACCTTCCTAGCAAAACCACTGTTTGGCTATGTTACCCGCTTGCTCAGCCTCGCTTGCTCAGTTCCTCTTATAGCGTTGTTAGTTGCAGGTGAAGATGAAGTCCGTTCCAGGAGGGAACTTGTTGTTGGATATATCACAATATCTATAATAATTATTAACACACCTTATATATTGGGCATGGGTGGAAGGCTTGGCCTTTTGCTCGGTGTTTTGTTCCACTCATGCCACCTTAGGCGCCGATAAACCGGCATTATGTTCCTTGATTTTGCGTTCCTAACACGATGGGTGTAATGGGGACCCCTTGACAGTTCGACTTTGAATAAAACTCCTCCAGCAAGGCCCAACATTGGTTTTAATTTGCCCATAATAACAACTTAATTAAATAATTAAATTTGCATAGGGGGTCGCGTCCCCGAGGATTCTTAATTCTACATAGCAGGGGGGGCCAGTGCCGATGGTGTTGGTCCCAAACGGGGAGACTGCGGGGCCGCCTTGGGGAAACCCGAGGTATCTGGTATAACCTGTAGGATCACCCATCCGGTCGTGTCCTGAGACTTAGATACGCGCGGCTACTATCAGGGTGTCGACACGCCGGGAGGTCTTGCTGGACTTGTTTTACCATTGTCGAAATGACTTGTGCTACCGGGATGCCGAGCCTGATCGGATTTTCCCTAAGATAAGGGGTGATGATATTATATTTATCACTTCAGCTAATCGTGAGAGCTTGTAATGGGCTAAGTTGGAACACCCCTGCAGGGTTATGATCTTTCGAAAGCCGTGCCCGCGGTTATGTGGCAGATTGGAATTTGTTAATGTCCGGTTGTAGAAAACTTGACAGATGGTCCGAAGTAAAACACACAACTGTGTGAGTAACCGTGACTGTCTCTTTTCACTTTGAGAAGAGAACACGGTGGGGTTATGTTTGACCGTATGTAGTTAGGATCTTTAGCGATCACCTCTTTTGCGACCGTTTGCGTAGATGCTCTTCTTATTCTGGTACTCGTAAGTTAGCCACCATATTATGCTTAGCCGCTGCTGCAACCTCACCACTTTACCTCTTCCTACCCATAAAGCTTTGCTAGTCTTGTTACCCATGGTTATGGGATTGCTGAGTCCTCTGTGGCTCACAGTTACTTCACCACACCAGATGCAGGTTCAGCCGAGCTCGATGCAGGAGCTGGTTCAGTACTTCACCAGGAGTTCGATGAAGAGTTTGACCGTTTGCTTGTGACGTTTCGATGTTCAGTAGTGGTTTCTACTAGGATTCGATCCTGACCTGTGGCTTTATGTTGTTTTGGTATCTTTCTTTTGGATCTTCACCCGTAGTCGGGTTGTGATGTTTTGAATGATGATTGCTTATGTAATGTATTGTGTGAAGTGGCGAGTGTAAGCCAACTATCTCCTTTTGCATTTTAATCCCTCTTTTACATGAGTCGTGCAAAGATACCAAACTTGAGATCATTCTAGGATGGGCTTATACCTTTAAGTCGTGCCTCGACACGTAGGAGGTATAGTCCCATCCTGGGCATTACATCAGGTCCCGGATATCCGGACCCGACCCCGGATGTCCGGCCACTGGCATTTCAGCCTTCCTTGTTTCACCATTTTGTCCATAACTAATTCATCCAAACTCCTATTTTGACGTTTTTTAGCTCGTTTTGAAGCTCTTGACATCCCCCTTCACACAAAAATACCACCATAATCATTTTACTCCATCATATTTTGTCAATTTTGGCATCTTTGCCTAGGCCTTCCACCATATCATCCGCATAGCCACCATAGCCTTCTGCATCCTAACCCATCCGAAAACGTGTATAGCACATCATACACTTCCACCACCATAACCCATTTTGACTGGGTTTCCACCAACAATTCCGCAACCACCACCGCTTGTCCGCTACAACCATTTGACATTTGTCCTTGAGATTTTGAGTTGTGGTTTTTCTGTTTCCTAAGGTGTTTCGACTAATTAGGAACAGGTCTACATCAAGAGCACCACCTCTCATCATCGACAAAGACGGTAACTTCGACGACATCATTGTATATTCCCTTGCAATTGCATTGTTAAACCCTAGCCCATTTTGCGTCACTTGCCTATCGAGAATAGCCTTTGAGTATTGCCGGAAACGTTACTTGTGCACATTAGTGATCCTCGATCCGCCTTCCATTGCATACATACCATATCATATTGGTATCATGATATCATCCCTTGTGTCACAAGATTGTACCCGCATATACACAATTGCTATCTTGGTTTGTGCATTTCGCATTGTGGCCATACAAAAAAAGAAGAAGAAGAAGCTTTTAAGAAAAAAGAGAAAGACAAATAAGCTTGTAAGCAAGAGCCATAGCATCACAAAATATCAAATCATACTTGATCATCTTGGATCAACTTGTGCTAAAAGCACCGGAACATCATACACATAGCATACTTGTGATAGGAAGTCGCTACATTTTGTCTCATATTGGTAGTGCACAAGTTCGTATCCGCCTATTGAGCAATCGGCTAGCGTCTCTCTAGTGTTGTGCGACAAGAGCATTTTCCGTGGATTCCACATTTTTAGCTCAATCCTTGGTTGCACAACCACATTTATCTATCCGTGTGTGTGTTTCCGTGTGCCACTCATTGCTATTGGTCTACTTGTTACATTTGTGAATTTGTTAATCTCTTTCAACTTTATTGACTCTTGCTAACACTCAAATTTTTGTGCCACTTATCCTAACCAAGCCACTCGAAAAGCTTTAGGTGTGAGTGAACAAGGCCGGAACCAATTCCACTATTCTTTCATTTCGCATTGAGTGAAACGGGATACATCCTCAACATTGGGAAAAGGTAACTTGGTGTTGTTTATCTCATCTTGTACTCACCTTTGCTCGAGTCTTGTGATCGATAGGCAAATCATTTCATCTCCGGTCTACAACAACAACGACAAGTTTGATGCCATGATGAACCACTTGTGCGCCAATATGGATGCTCAAATGAAGGAGATCAAAGCCCTCATCAAGAACCGCAAGAGGTCTTCCTCATCTTCGAGAAGACGCTCAAGTGCACATCCTTCCGAGCTACCATTTTCGGCACGATCACATCGGCATCGATACCATCAACGACAAGAACGTGAAGGTCAAGAGCTCAACTCCAACAACCGCTCAACGACTTCACTGTACACCTTGGCATCTTCGCCTTTGGACATACGGCATCTTCGCCCACAAGCACCTCAAGATTATGCTCAAGAGAAGCTTCCCAAGCTCAAGTCCGCGACTTCTACGACCTACTACGACCTCGACAACGACCACGAGATTCCTTTCTATGGGACTCAAGACCCCGAGGAGTATCTCGAGTAGGAGCTCAAGATGGACGACTACCTCAAGCTACATCAAGTTCCCTACGAAGATCAAGTGAAGTGCGCCAGAAGAAACTTCCATGACAACGCGTCAACATGGTGGCTTCACACACCTTCGACAAGCTTCAACGTGAATTGGCCCAAGACGAAGAGAGCTATGCGGCGAGAGTTCATGCCTCCCACTTACACGGAACATCTTCTACGCCAATTAGAGAACACCATACAAGGATCCAAGTCCATCGACAAGTACTTCAAGGAGATGAAGATGGTCTTGCGACGAGCCGGTGTGGATGACCACATTTCGATGAAGCTCCACTTCATGATGGGATTGCACAACGACATCTACAAGACTATCTTCCTCGAGAACTACAAGTCCCTCGACGACAACTACATTGGTGCTCTCAAGGCGGAACAAGAACTCATGAAGGCCAAGGCTTCTCCACCGCAAGCACACTTCTCGAAGACCAAGCTCCAAGACGGCGAGCATGAGGGTAGTACCACCATGATGTCCAAGCCCGACGAGCTCCAAGACGATGTTCCCGAGTTCGACTTCATCGCCATCCCTCTTTGTGGAATTGATGATGTCGAGTCTACTTTGACTCTTTTTCAAGACGGTGCGGCGACGACTACGACTACGGAGTCATTTGAGGACCAAGCTTTGGAGGCGAGCAACAAGGTGGCGAGCGAGGATGATGCTTCCATCTTTGGAGGCGAGAGTAATGATTTGCCATCTTCGGCCTTCATCCATGGCGACGGTGACGAGATGCTTGAGCACGGGATTTTCCCTTCGACCACGGTGGTGTATGATGACTTGAGTGACTTGTGCCACCATATTGAGAGTGAGAGCGAGTTCACCACTAGCCCATATATGAAGAGTCGCCCCAATTCCCATGTGAGGAGAGCCACAACTCCCACCACTTGAGTGAGATGAGTGACTCCACCATATGAGACATTGAGTGCACCTATTTTGAGGGAGTGAGTGAGCCACAATATAGAGAGAGTGAGATGGTTGATATGGCATGTGAGGCCACTTCCTACACTAATGACTTGACCTCTACCTCTATTGTGTCTTCTCATTTGGTGCTAGGTCCCATATATGATGACGCGCCGATCCTCGACGACTTCGTCCTTCCTTTGGACAAGACGATGGCCATGTGGAATATGATCCACCCCCGCATGGTTTCCATCAAGATGAAGATGATGACACCATCTGGTCTTTCCGACCTCACCTACACCACATGAGTGGAATGAGAAAGGTAACAAAGGTGAAGGTGATGATCTCGTCCCACTAGTGGACTATGTCGACATTGATTGCTTGCATGATGTTGATCGACCTATTGCCATGTTTTGTGCTAGTATGATTTCCCCGTGCGACGATTTACCCATTTATGATGAGTTTGATGATTGCCATGTGGAGTCTATTAGTTGTGATGCCATGTTGCATAGGATTTCATGTGATAATTCTCTCGGTCACATCATGTTTGACAATCTGCCTGACTTGTCATATGCTATGAATGAGATCAACCATATGTCACATTTTCAATCTCTTCATAGTGACTATGCATATGCCATTAAGATAAACCCAATTTGCACTTATGGCATAGATGACAAGCACATGGTTATTGGCATTTGTTTTTCTTGTGATGATATTGATATGCTCCCTTTGCATGATATATCTCATATGCCATGCCATGAATAGCTTTGGACATGCATTGTTTTGAACGTTGTTCCACTTCTCCGTATTATGCTTCTACTAGTGCTCATGAGAAGACCCCCAAAGTTTACTCATACATTTTAGGAGAATTGGATCCATCCCATCTATTGCATGATTATCATAGTTGTGTGCACAATATGCTCCCCATGAATGTAAATGCTATTGTTGTGACACATACTTGCACTAATTTGTGTCCCCATCGTGCTATACATGACAACTATTCTTTCATGATGGATGACATATTTCTCTATCGTGCCTCAATTTATTTGAGCGATGCCTATCTTGTGCTAACTTTAACGTGCACATACACATCATGATGGATGATGTGTACATTTACCACGCACACACTTTCTTTGGCTTGTGTATCTTTTGTGTAGGTACCCATGCATACTCGTCAACTTATCAAACGCATGAGTTGACGAAAAGAGCTCTAGAGAGCAATGATGACTTGGGATATCGTGGATTGTCTTTCCCACCGCTCCTTTTGCGCAAACACTTCACGCATTCCTTCTACATGGCACTCACATGGTTATGGGTTATTTTCCATTATATCTCTTATGCTCACCTTGCCATGTTCACTTTGCATGATATAATCATTTATATGCCTTTGCCATGCATTTGTGACCCATGCTTTGCATTACACATGATGATTGGTTCTCATACTTGTATGTGTATTTGCAAGCTCGGTGGAGATATTGCTTCTTATTGCCATGTTTGCTTTGTGCCAAATTCCTATGATGATACCTTGTTCATGCTATGTGCTTGTGCTTGTGATATGTCATGTGCATTGATTATGCCTACTATTGGCTCACATGACATGATTGCTATGAACTCATCTAGTGTGTTGCATCTTTGCTCACTAGTTTGCACGACATGATTTATATGCTTGCTTGTGTTGCATCACCGATGATTCATACTTGCTCCTTTCATGCGGTTGATGTCAACCATTGCCATGCTTGCACATGATTGATATTGCTTGTTGTCATATGTCTCCACATGTTGCCTCTCTCTTGCTATATGATTGTCCATGCATTGAGCGCAACCATGATTTTAGTCTTGCCAATAAGATTGCCCCCATAGCATTCTCGCATTTATTTGGAGATTTTGACATATTTCTTGTGAAGCATGCTTGTCTTGCCTCTTTGCATCTTATGCCTAGTGCCATAAATATAGCCATTGTTGCATCATCTTATTCATGCACTTTTGCTTCTAATGGTTATGTGCAAGAGAAGAGAACCATCATGATGGATGATGTGTTTATCTACCATGCGCATACATTCTTTGTTTTATTGTGTGCATGTGTAGGATACTTGTACATCGCGTCGACTTCCACTTCACGTGAGTCAACCATTCAAGCTCTTGAGAGCGAACCCCCTTCTACCACGACGATTCTACATCGCACTTGCTTGTGCTTCGGCATTGTGAAGGACACACAAGGTCCCACTTTCAAGGTGATATCCTTCTCTTTCGAGAACCACAAAACCACGAGCATGAATATTGTGTATCATACTACATGTGTTGCTTGCACCATGAAACTTCTTGGTCATCTTAGACCACTTGATTGCGCACATGTTGGTGATCTTGCTTTGACTTACAATTGCCACATGGCCATGCTTCATGATATATATGCCTTTTGTGTTGCATCCGACTTGATTACTTGTCCCTATCATATGCTTGGTTGCAACAATGTCATCTCTTAACATATGCCATGTCCCATTGCTTGTCACATGCTTCACTTGATTGCCTCACACATGTTGAAAAATTGCTCTTTCACTACACCCTATGCACGCTATGCTTGGATTGTCTTGCACTTGACTCATGTGTTTAGACACTTCATTTTATTTGGTGTTGTGAATGATTCCTATGCCTACCATAGACCTTTCATTGAGCACTTTATGCATGCTTGCTACGACTTTGAGGTAGATTCTTACTCCCTTGTCACTCATATGTGCATCTCTACCTCACATTTACATGCTTGTTTCCATGATGACCTTGATTGTGCTCAATTCATATGCTTACATGCCATGTCACCATCCTTTGTCACACCAGGTGCTATGCTTGATGACAACACTTGTTTGGTGAATCACCTCTTGAATGCTTGGTTTTGCACTAGTGCTAACCACATTTGTTTTTCCAAGTGTTTGTTGTCCTGCTCCTTTTGAAGGAATCACTAGACGGTGCGACATTGGAGCGTGCCATTTCGGGTTTCGAGATGATGAGTACTTGGTGATCCTCCACTATTACGCGGCGAAGCCATCTCTTTCCCATGGTGATTTGGTTCTTGATCCGAGGTCGGATCTTTTTCAAGGGGGAGGGGATGATGCTGCAATGCCCAGGATGGGATTATACCTCCTACGTGTCGAGGCACGACTTAAAGGTATAAGCCCATTCTAGAATGATCTCAAGTTTGGTATCTTTGCACGACTCATGTAAAAATAGGGATGCAATTGCAAAAGGATAGTTCGCTTACACTCGCCACGTCACACAATACGTTACATAAGCAAATCATCATCCAAATAACATCACAACCCGACTACGGGCGAAGAGCCAAATGAAAGATACCAAATACATAAAGCCACAAGGTCTGAATCGCCCCTAGTAGAAACCACTACTGATCATCGGGATAGTGCACATAGTATCGACTACGTTCTTCATCGAACTCCCAGTACAGCTCGGTGCCGTCACCTGTGTAGTCCACCATAGTACCTGCATCTGGTGTGGTGTAGAAACTGTGAGCCACGGAGGACTCAGCAATTCCGTTCCCGGGTAGCAAAACTATCTAAGCCTTGGGTGTGGAACAAGGCTGAAGAAAAGAATAAAGGTTGCAGCTGCACTAGCACTAGCTTATGTGTTTAGAGCGAGAAGAGAAGTGCCACGAGGGTCAAAGTGATCACGAAGTGATCCTATCTAAGCACGTCAAACATAACCCCACAGTGTTCACTTCCCGAACCCCTTTCGGAAAATGACCGTCATGGTTACTCACGCTGGTAGTGTGTTCTGAACATGGTGTCAAGTTTTCTACAACCGGATATTAACAAATTCCCATCTGCCACATAACCGCGGGCACGGCTTTCAAAAGTTCAAAACCCTGCAGGGGTGTCCCAACTTAGCCCATTACAAGCTCATGATCCGCGGAGTCGCAACTCCAAGGTGGGAAGGCCCGAGTATTCTCGGAATCCCGTGCTCAAGATATTCCGCCTAAGGTAAAACTAATCCAGCAAGACCTGCCGGCGTGCCGACACCCTGACAGTAGCCGCGCGTATCAGTCTCAGGCCACGACCGGATGAGACAGCCTACAGGAAAATACCAAATACCTCGGGTTTCCCCAAGGCGGCCCTGTAGTCTGCTCGATGGGACCAACACTCATGTGGAGCACTGGCCCGGGGGTTGATTAAGAAAAGGGGATAGCTAGTCCCTATGCAAGTTTTAGTTATTAGGCAAATGGAGTACCAATGTTGGGCCTTGCTGGAAAAGGTTTAGCGCTAAGCGGGTTATCGAGGGGGTCCCATAACCCCAACCGTGTTAGGAACGCATAATCAAGGAATATAACACCGGTTTATACGGTTCCTAGGGCGACATGAGTGGAACAAATCACCAAGCAAGAGGCTTAGCCTTCAACCCATTACCAATATATAGATGATTTAGTTTAAGAGTTTATATAGTGTGATATCCCAACAAGCTTCAACATGAAGCAAGAATCTTCAACTCTTCTCCTGCAGCTAGCAATGCTATAAGAGGGGTTGAGTGAAGCTTACGTAGCCAAAGGTTTGCTAGGTTGGGTGGATAGACAGATTCATGGTTACAATATGAGGCTGACAAACAAACATGGGCATCGAGGCAATAAGCTAAAGAGCGAGACTTCTAGCAATAGGCAAAGATAGTAATGATATCTGGGTCAGGTCATCTTGCCTGTCGAGTCGTCGATGGGATCGTAAGACGGCTCCTCGTACTCAACCTCTGTAGTAACATCGTTCTCGTTCTCGGTCTCGGCTTCCGGCTCTACTCAACACAAGAACAGAATGAGGCACGAAATCAAACAAGGTGCAATGCACAAGCAAAATGATGCAAGTATGATGTACTTATGATGCATTACATGTCAAGGGATGAAGCACACAAGAACAACACAAGACAACAAGTTTAAATGAGGCCGGAATCCACATATAGCGAATCCGGTAAGTCCTCATATGCATATGTTGAAAATGGTCCAGATCTGAACAAACCTTAAGTTAAAGTTGTTAAATAGCAAGTTAACATGCTCCATGATGATCTACACGAAATTCTAGTCAAGTTTCATATAAAGTTTGTTTAATTCGGAGCTACGGTCTAGAAGATATGAGCAAAACAAGTTAAACATGGCAATGGTGCAAGATGCACCCAAACATCAAGCGAACATACTCCAAACATATAAACAAGATGATATTATGATTCTACATGAAAAATCACACAAGTTTCATGTAGGACGCGCTCAAAACGGAGCAATGGTTCAACACATACACACGAAACAAGATTCAATGCAAAGCTGCAATTAACAACCACATAGCAACTTTGGAGCAAGAAATATATACTCTACAATACTCAAACATGGTGACAAGAAGCATGGACATGAAGTAGACATATCCTATAGCAAACAACTCCATTGGAGCAACTCCATAGGAGGCATGGATCAATAGCAACAAGCTACAACATTTTGATCATGACGTTAAAAACCTGACAGTTATATTTTATAGCAACTTGAGGGCAAGAAATAAATAAGCTACAGCAACCCATATGAGCAAGTAAGGGCGTGAATGGATAGAAAAAAACATGTACAACAAGGAATGATCAATGGCCACCCCAAAACTAACATGGATTTGCCTAGGGCATCAAGCAAACATAGCATCAGGATATGACAGATTCCAGACTTAGTAGAAATTTCACCAAGTGTTAAAAAGTAACATTGGCATGGCATGTTTGCAAGCATGTTTAAGTCACCTCAAGGCACATCATGGAAAATGGTTTGCACCACAACAAAGACCACGTGAAGGAGATTCTAAAACATATTGGCATGTGACAAGGGGACAACCACATCAATAGCAACGAGCACTTCAAATCAGCATCTCATCACATGTTACAAAACTTAACAGCCACATGCACTTTTGCAACAGAGATTAACATGGCAATATGAACCCTAACATGCATGCTACAGGAACAATCATGTAAAGCATCTCATGATGAACATTTTGACATCTCATTTGCTTCATTTGGATAAACATGCTCCAAGTTATCACATCTCAAACATGGCATGAAAATAACAAGTAGCAGCAGTTTATATCAAGTAGCACTCTTTTCACGAAGATTAAGACCTCTAGATGAACTCAAACAAGCATGACACAATGGAACAAAACGTAGAGCACGTCACCACGATCATTTTGTCATATTATTTGCACAATTTGGATAAGCACACAAATAGTTACCACCAGTCAAAGATGCAACAAAATTATGCAACTTAGGGAAGAAAAAAATACAGGATCTACCTCACGGATCGGGTCCACGGGGCTGGTCGGGTCAACGACGAAGCGGCTGCGGGCGCGGAGTGGGTCTCGGACCCGTTAGGGTTTCCCTGGCGCGGATCGGCGGCTGGAGCGCGGGAGCTCGCGGATCGGCGGTGAGGGCGGCTCCGGCCGGCCGGCGGGGACACGGTGGCCAGCGCGGTGGCGTCGGGCCGATGGGGCGAGGTGGCCGGCGCCCGTGGCGGAGGCGGCAGCGACGGGCCCTCGGGCGGCGAGGAGGCGGAGATAAGCGGCGGGGCGGCGACCTCGAGGCGGCCGGCGCCAGCGGCAGAGACGGCGGAGCCCCACAGGGAAGCGCGCGGGGCGCGGAGGCGGAGGCGACCCGTCGAGGCGGCGGCGGCTGGGCTCGCGCGGGCCCGATTCGGGCCCCGCGGGCCGCGGCGGCGGGAGGCCGGCGGGAGGACACGTGGTGGAATCTGACTGGCGCGGAGGCGGCTGGACGTGTCCGGCGACGTACGGACACGTCTGGTGGTTGCGGGAGGAGAAAAATTAGGGTTCCGCCCGAAAATGGAGGGGTGTGGACGTTTTTATAGGCACAAGGAGCTAGGAGACTCCAAATGGGGAGTGGTTTTCGGCCACGTGATCACAATTCGACGACCGAGATGATGGGAAGGGTTGTGCTGGGTTAGTGGGCTATTGTGGAGGGGGTCTTGGGCCTCAAAGAAGAGGTTCTTTTAGCCCACTCGGTTAACCGTTGGAGTACCAAACGAACTCCAAACGCGACGAAACTTGACAGGCGGCCTACACGTACCAAAACAACATCGCATTACAAGTCTCACGTCATTCCGGGAACGTTACACGGCCACACACTAAAGAAGGACTCGGGGATGCCACGGGCACGTGTGAGAGCGCCGGAACTCGAAACGGACAACGGGAAGACGAGTGGGACCGGATGCAAGTGACAGCACAAAAGCAATGCAATGCACATGACAACATGACATGGATGAAATGCACACACGCACACGACAAAACGAAGAACCCGAAAAGAAAGAAGAGCTCGGAAAGGAATTGATGAAGCCAAAGTTTATATATTGCCATATTGTGAAAGTGTTACATCTGGGGCATTACAGATGCGGAGCATCCTACGGACATCACAATGTTAAGAGTCCACTTAGCAAGTGACACGTGTGACATCTACTTCACATACATAAAGGTGAATCATCTCCTTTACACGTGTCCACTTGACCACTTACAGGATGGTTTTCTACTTGACACTCCACTCGTGTGCATACATAGGTATTATCGGAGCTTCACGGACGACGGGGAGGAGTGCAAGCGCCAAGGAACAACTACACCATCCGCGAGGGAAGTTTGGAAGCGACGACGGTAGAAGACGGAGCTGTGGAAGCTACAGCAGCCGGACATCCAGGCCAAAAGCCGGACATCCGACGCTTCGCCAACTCCCGGACATCCGGCCTTCGGCCCGGAAATCCGGACCATCCTATCCAGAGAGCATCGGGACGGAGCCCCTTCAGCTCAGACATCCGGCCCCTCGGCCCGGACATCCGGCGACCAGCGAAGCCCCGAACATCCGGTCCGGCGCCCGGACATCCGGTCCGGCGCCCGGACATCCGGCCTCCCCTGTCTGTGAACAGTGTATCGAGCCAAGGCCCATGCACCCCTTCTCCCCTAGACTATATATACTCCTCCTCCACCTCCTAGTTAGGGTTAGCAAATGTGATAGCTCATTTTAGACTACAGCTTTGCTAATCTTAGTGGTTCTACTCCTAGGGGAGACTGCGGCCCCTCTACGGAGAAGATCCACGGCGGATTCAAGACCTCCTCACGGAGAAGATCCTTCTAGGATTCAAGCCCCCATCTCCTTTGGATTTGGGATGAACTCTACCCATGTATCTTTCCCTTTGTTGTTCATCTACCTTAAGATCTTGTGTGTTTGATTGCCTAGTGGATGTGTGATTGGACTTGTTCTTGAGTGTTTTCCCTTGTGATTTCTCCTTGTTCGTCCTCGTGTTCATCGTGTTCCTCGTGGTATCCCTCCTTTTCATGAAAGATCGGCCTAGAATCGGGTGTACCCCGCATCAACTAGCATCACATTCAAGCTCGAAAGTCTTATTAAAATCAGGAAGTTGGAGTAAAGGAGCATGTGTCAACTTATCTTTCAATACCGTGAATGCTTCTTTCTGTGCAGTACCCCAAACAAAAGGCACATCCTTCTTTGTAAGCTCATTGGGAGGTGCAGCAGCGGTGCTAAAATCTCTCACAAAACGCCTATAGAATCCAGCGAGGCCAAAGAAACTCCTCACGTGTGTGCCGTTTTGGGCCGCGGCCAATTCTCATAGCTTCAATCTTGGCTTCATCAACATCAATTCCATGTGGAGTAACAACATAGCCAAGAAAAGATACTCAGTCGGTGCAAAAGGTGCACTTTCCAAGGTTACCAACCAAACGTGCATGACGTAGAGCAATAAAAACAACAAGTAAATGTTCCAAATGTTCCTCCAAAGATCTGCTATAAATCAAAATATCATCAAAGTAAACTACCACAAATTTTCCAATGAAAGCACGTAAAACTTCATTCATTAATCTCATGAAAGTACTAGGTGCATTAGTTAACCCGAAAGGTATGACAAACCACTCATATAATCCAAACTTACTTTTAAATGTTGTTTACCATTCATCTCCCAATTTCATACGAATTTGATGGTATCCACTACGCAAATCAACTTTGGAGAATATTGTAAAGCCACTCAATTCATCAAGCATATGACCTAGCCTAGGAATAGGATGACGATAACGAATAGTAATATTATTAATTCCTCTACAATCAACACACATACGCGATGTACCATCCTTTTTCGGCACTAGAATAATAGGAACAACACAAGGACTAAGGGATTCACGTATATAACCTTTGTCAAGTAGATTTTGTACTTGACGCATAATCTCGTTCGTCTCGTCTGGATTCGTACGGTATGGTGCGCGGTTGGGTAGCGATGCACCGGGATTAAGTCAATCTAATACTCAATCCCTCGAATAGGTGGTAATCCCGGTGGCACGTCTTGTGGAAAGACGTCCGCGAACTCCTGCAAAATGTTAGTGACAGCAGGAGGCAAAGAGGAAGGCACGTCCTCGAATGAAAATAATGCCTCTTTGCACACAAAAGCATAGCAAACAGATTTGCTGAAATCTATATCATCAATATCATATTTGGTGGCAAGTAAACATCCACTTTTTAATTTAATTTCAGATGCAACATGAGACGATGGTGTGCTATTAGGCTTCATTTGTTGCCCAAATTCTTTTGCCACAATCTGATTTTCACTCTTATTTTGCTCCTGTTTGCTTTATTAGCTCCATTAATATCATCTTTCAAAATGGAATCACGAGACATAGGAAGCAAAGTATTACATTTATCCTTATGAACAAGAGTATACTGATTGTTTCTACCATAGTCTACAGAATTTTTATCAAATTGCCATGGTCTACCAAGTAATAAGGAACATGCTTGCATGGGTACCACAGCACGATCAACATAATCATCATATGTTGAGATACTAAAATGCACATGAACAGTACGTGTTACCTTAACCTTGCCGATGTTGTTGAACCATTGGATGTAGTAAGGATGTGGATGTGGTCTTGTGGTGAGAGATAGCTTCTCCACCATCTCCATGCTAGCCAAGTTGTTGCAGCTCCCTCCATCTATGATGATGCGAACACAATGTTCCTTCACAACTCCCTTTGTATGGAACAAATTATGCCTCTGATTTTGCTCCGCGTGTGTGACCTGCACACTCAAAACACGTTGAGCAACTAAACATTCATACCTGTCAGCGTCCTCAAAAGCCATGTATTGCGTCTCATTTTCAGAATCATCTCCACTGTGTTCTTCACGTATAATAAGAGCCAAAATCTCCTCATCATAGTCACTAGCGGACCCATAACCACCATCCTTAGTAGCAATCATGACACACTGAGATGGGCATTTGCTCGCATAGTGACTACGACCAGTGTAACGATGACATATAACATCATGTGTTGGCCCTGTGGATGCCATGGATGAAGAAGAGCTTTGCGCAGGACCGGAAGGTGTACT
Organism: Secale cereale; assembly: GCA_902687465.1. Lineage (NCBI taxonomy): Eukaryota > Viridiplantae > Streptophyta > Magnoliopsida > Poales > Poaceae > Secale > Secale cereale. The sequence goes on along the minus strand of LR738713.1, from coordinate 267,506,460 downwards.
CCTGGTTGATGGTGGTGGTGCCTGTTTGCTTTTATCACGGCTAGAAGTCACGGATGAAATAGGCGGTGGTGCAGCCGGACGTGTCGAAGTAGATGATGCACGCGGTGTCCATGATGAAGGTCGACCTGCAGAATAATTAGTTTGCGCCAAGGCCTGTCGATCCTGCACTTCACGTTCAGCTTTGGAAGCAAGATGGAATAAATGAGTGATATTATTATACTCCTTATACTCTAGAATTGTCTCAATCTCTCTATTTAAGCCACCCATAAAACGTGCAAGCATAGCCTCATTATCCTCAACAATACCACATCTAACCAGGCCAGTTGGTTATTCCTGATAATATTACTCTACATAATTATTTCCTTGTCTTAAACGCTGCAATTTCTGAAGTAATTCGTGTTGTATATAGAGGCAAAGGTGTCCCGTCTTTCGATGAGATGGTGTCTATCGTTTGGGGGGAAGTCAACTTTGACGATCGGACTACAAACTTGCGAGGACGTCGCGCCTTAGCAATGGCTAAACCAAATCCGAGAGGTTATTGACCACACCGGAGCACGATCAACCTGACCACGAAGGTCTGTTTCTTGATGGCAAACGAAGAACAAGCAAGAAACTGAGATTGCAATCTGGATATTGTGAATTCAAGAGGAATGCTTTATTGATCAAGGTGGGGTTCTGTGATGTCTTTGTCTTGTCGTTGAACACAAACGAAATACGCGAAGTTGCAGCTATGGCAAACTTTAATCTAAACAAAACCCAAAGTCTAAACGACGCCATAAGGGCTGTATATATGGGGGAAGAGGGGGGAATTTCGTGGCCCTTGGAGGAGGGGTCCGAAACCAACCCTAACTCTTGTTTCGCCACACATACGGACTCTAAAAACAACCTATACTCAAGTATTTCGAAATTACATTGGCTTGGCCCAATAATAAGGTGACGCAGCACCTATAATAGCCTCTGGACGAAATTTATGAAGTGGCACCTTGTATATTTCGTCCAAGACTTCACACACTTATTATGGTAGCTTCAAAGTCCTGAAATCATCACTTGTAACTCCGTTCTTGTTCCCCTTGCGCATGCCATCATCTCCATGCTTGATCTTGCTCCAATGTTCATCCTTCTTGTCCAAGCTAGGCCCTTCATTTGTAAGCAAGAAAAATGTATCCAATTTAGGCAGCACCATATTCTCAAGAACATTAGAATCATTACCAAGAAACGAAAGTACCTGGTAATTTAATTGGCATGCGCGAGCTCTAGTAATTGGGCATGTATATGTATCAGTTGGGACTGTGGGTGTAACCTTGTTAGTGATGTCCTCATCACCATCGAACACTCTTCATTGAACCGCGCGCCAAGACCAACATGAGATCCGAAACCCATTCCATGGCAATGGTTCACAAGACCAATTGAAGAGCAAGCGCAAAAGCGACGGCATCGTCAAGACCAAGATACACTTGAGCAAGCACAATAATGACAACACTTACGCCAACAACAAGAAGCGCAAGCATGCCAACAAGATCAAGATGTCGAGGCACAACATCAAGTACTACAACGCCGAGAAGCTCAAGCTCTTGAGGCGCAACATGCCCTGCGTGACTCACATCGCAATGTGGCAACTCGCAATCAACACATTCGTCAAGAAGAAGAAGCACTTAGCGATGTGATTCAAGAGAGGCGTTATCAAGCACGAATGCAACTGCAAGCTCCTCCTCAAGTACGACAAGAGCAACAAGCTAGACAAGAGCAACAACCTCGACTAGAACCACAAGCTCGGCACGAACAACCATACAATGAGAATCCACCACGCCAAGAGCAAAACAAGGTTGACAATCCTCCAAATCAAGAACGCCCTAACAATAGGCAAGCAAACAATGAAGAGCATCGCTATGGCAAGCTCAAGTTCACAATGCCAAAGTTTTCCGGAAGCATCGATCCCAAAGATTATCTCTCGTGGGCATTGAAAGTTGACAAGATCTTTCATTTCCACAACTATGACGAAGAGAAGAAGATCTCGATGGCATCCCTTGAGTTCCAAGACAATGTTCTTATTTGGTGGGACCGTGGAGAAAATCATTGAGAGACGAGAAGCCAAAGGAGAACAACCCATCACCACTTGGAGTCAAATGAAGGATATCATGAGAGCGCATTTTGTGCCAACACACTATAACCACGACCTATTCAAGAAATTGCAACTCCTCATGCAAGGCACCAAGTCCGTTGAAGAGTACTACAAGGAAATGGATATAGCCATGATTCGAGCCAATATCACGGAAGATGAAGAACAAATGATGGCAAGATTCTTGAACGGCCTCAACCACCCTATCAAGAAACTCGCCGACTTCCAACCATACTCCAACCTTATTGAGCTCGTTCATCAAGCCACAAAAGCGGAGCGACAAGTAAAACAAGACCACAAGTACTCCAAGTTCACATTCAAGAACTACTGCTCCTACAACCAAGCTTCAACGACTTTGGCATCTCCTACCTCTACCAAACCATCTTCAAGCATAGGTGACAAGTCAAGCTACAAGACTTCGACTACATCAAGTCATCCTCCTACTACAAGCAACTTCAAGCTGAGAGCTTCATCATCTGCAACTCCAACCGAAGATACCTCTAAGACAAGTTCCATCAAGTTCTTCAAATGTCAAGGACAAGGCCACAAGTCATTTGAGTGCAAGACTGTAGAAACCATGATCATCAATGGCGACAGGTCCTATGACTCAACGAGTGATGATGAAATGGAAGCCCTTGAGCATGTGGCAATGCATCGTCGAGTGAATGAACATGAAGACAACCAAGTCTTTTGTGATAATGACGCGAGTCCCAATCTTGTTGTCTCCAAAGTATTGATGCTTCAACACCAACAAGATGAAGACCAATGTTGTCACATCTTCCACACCAAGGCCAGCATCAATGGACGTTCCGTCAAGGTTATCATCGATGGAGGAAACTGTCATAACTTGGCAAGTGAATAGCTATGCGACAAGCTTCAATTGGTAAAGATAAAGCATCCTCATCCCTACAAGGTCCAATGGCTTAGCGACGCCGGAACTATTCGAGTTGAGCACACCGTGCAAGTATCCTTCAAGATAGGCGCCTACGAGGACACCTTGGAGTGCGATGTGGTACCTATGTTCGTTTGCCACCTCCTCCTTGGAAGGCCATGGCAATACAATCGCGGAGTCATCCACAATGGATGTACCAACCATTATAGCTTCAAGATGAAGGGCAAGGAGTTTGTGCTACGCCCCATCTCACCAAGTCAAGTGACCGCCGACAAGCAAGTATCTACCAACCATCGTGGAGAGAATGGTGAGAGAGTGAGCCACCAAAAGGAGAGTGAGAGCCACAAGCCAAATTCGAGCGCCTCCACGATGAGCGACAAGAAGCAACTAGTGTTATTTGCCACCAAAAGTGAGATGAGAGAAGTGTGTGAGAACCCATCGAGTGTCTTTCATCTTGTGCTCCTATGCAAAGGAGAAAAGGAACCACCGGGTCTACCTCCTCTTTGTGGCATCGAGCACAGTTCGCCACCTTACCTTTAGTGTTGTCTCAATTGTTGCAGGAGTTCCAAGATGTCTTTCCCGATGAGCTACCTCCGGGTCTACCTCCTCATTGTGGCATCGAGCACCGCATCGACCTCATCTCTGGAGCACCTCTTCCTAACAAAGCACCTTACCACGTGAACCCTGTCGAGACCAAGGAGATCCAACGGCAAGTCCAACAACTCATCAACAACGGTAACGTTCGCGAAAGCATGAGCCCTTGTGCCGTTCCGGTAATCCTTGTCCCCAAGAAAGATGGTACTTACCGCATGTGTTCGGATTGCCATCCCATTAATGCTATCACCGTTAGATACCGTCACCCGATACCACGCTTAGATGATATGCTTGATGAGCTTAGCGGAGCCACAATCTTTTCCAAGATTGATCTCAAGAGTGGCTATTACCAAATCTGCATACAATAGGGTGATGAGTGGAAAACTGATTTCAAAACAAAGTTCGGGTTATATGAGTAGCTTGTTATGCCTATGGGTTTATCTGAAGCACCTGTCACTTTTATGAGAGTGTTGCACTATGTTCTTAGGCCATACATTGGAGTCTTTGTACCCAAGATGATCGTCTCAGACTGCGACGTCAAGTTCCTAAGCTACTTTTGGAAGATGCTTTGTACTAAGCTTGGAATCAAGCTACTTTGCTCTTTGGCATACCACCCACAAACCAACGGCCAAACGGAGGTGACGAACCGCACACTTTCGACGCTTCTTCGCGTGTTGATCAAGAAGAACATCAAGGAATGTGAGAAATGTTTGCCCATCACCGAGTACGCCTAGAACCGCGCAAGACATTCTACTATCAGCAAGTCCCCCTTTGAGGTCGTCTACGGCTTCAACCCGTTGTCCCCATTGTACATTCTTCCTCTACCTCTCCAAGAGTGCACAAACATGGACGCGAGTGCTCAAGCAAGTTATTTCAAGAAGATGCACGAAGATACAAGGCACACCATCGAGCGTCAAGTTCAACGACTTGCGTCCAAGATCAACGTCAATAAGCGACCCATCACATTCGACATTGGAGATCTTGTGTGGCTACACCTTTGCAAGGAACACTTCCCCAATGAACGCAAGTCCAAGTTAATACCTCGAGCCGACTGCCCTTCAAGGTACTTGCATGCTACAACAACAATGCATACAAGATCGACATTCCACGCGACAAGTAAAATGTGAGCGATACCTTCAACGTCAAGGATCTCTCTCGTTTCCATGGTGATGAAGATTTCGATCTGAGGTCAGATCTTTCCCAAGGGAGGGGATATCATGCGGAGCATCCCAAGGTCATCCCCGTGGAACTATCATCGTCTCACCAAGTGCCAAGTGATAGACGCAAAGGTGTCCCGTCTTTCGATGAGATGGTGGCTATCGTTTTTGGTGGAGTAGGCTTTGACGATCCGACTACGAACGTGCAAGGATGTCACGCCTTAGCAATCGCTAAACCAATTCCGAGAGGTTATTGACCACGCTGGAGCACGATCAACCTAACCACGAGGGTCTATTTCCTGCAAGCAAACGAAGAACAAGCAAGAAACTAAGATTGCAATCTGGATATCGCGAGTATAAGAGGATGTAACATCCCAAATTTTCTATTTGGAATGTTATACATAGATCATATTGCATTTTCATTATTTTGCATTTTTCTCGTGGCGTTCCTCGAAAATTCTAAGAACCTCAAGGACCTACGGAGAGAGTTGGGGATTCTACCGTTTTCGTATTTGAGATCGCTCGAATACCGGTACGAGGACAGTGTGATTCTAATTATTTTTCTCTCCTAAAAATATTTCTAAATAAAATAAATGAGCGGAGATAACATGACTTCTCCAAAATATCAGAAATATTGGAGGAAAAATATTAAAATCACTTTTGGAATTTTTCTGGATTTATTTGCGGATTTATTTGCATAGGAAAAATACGCGTTTTTCAAAATTGCATTTAGGTCCGGGAAAAATGTTCACTTTGTCCTAAATATTATTAGAGTACGGTGAAAATTTATTACGGGAATTTTGGAGTCAGTTTGACATTTCTTTCGTTAGTTTTATTGCGCCGGGAATCTATTTAAAAAAAAGGGTAACCGACTAGGACTAGTAAAGGACCAGGACTCTGGGCTTTAAAAAGCACCAGAGCCGGCCCGCTTGCCCCGCCAGCCCGTTCGCCCGACGCCCCAAACCCTAGCCGCCGCCCGCCGCCGCCCGCCGCCGCCAACCGCCGCCAGCCGCCGCCCGCGCCAGCCGCCGCCGCCGCCGCGCCGCCCGCCGCCGCCGGACCCCGCCGCGACCTCGCCGGAGCCGTCTCCCCGCCGGAGTCGAGGTAGCCGCCACCCCGGTTTCTTTTGAAAGATCCGATCGGTTTTTTTTAAGAACCCTAGATCTGTTTTTTTTTCGGTTTAGATCGGTTTTTCGTCGGTTTAGTTATATAGCGGACATTCGTCCGTACGTTCGTTTTAACGAACGGTTTTCGTTAGTTAACCGCAGACAGCGAACGTTCGTTCGTAAGCCTGTTCGTCGTTTTTCTTTTTCGGGGTTTTTAACCGCGATTTTTCCGATCGCGATTTCTGCCCTGATCTTGTTTTTCGTTTATCTTTTTGCTCGAGAGTCGGAATCGGGTGATTCAAAATCCCAGATCTTTGTCTCGAAACCCTCTTTACGTTTAACCAACTTGAACAAAGTTTTGGCTACTGTAAAATTTGACTTTAGGCCAACTAGTAATTCGGAGCTCGTTTCTTTTGCAGTTTGAGTTTCGTTGCTTCTTTCGAGTTGATTCTTTTAGCAAACCGGAGTTCTTAAGTTGAACTTTCTGGTTAGATCTCTTATTTGAGTTTTACCCGTGCATTAGTTAAGTACTTATTGTATGCTTGTTGTTTGATTGCGATAGAGTACCCGGAGTGCGCCGCTTGCTACTTTGAGTCTCTAGGTTTTGCGGATCATCAGCATGGCAAGTAACACTTTGAACATGCTTTCCAATTACCCAGTTTTCATTGCATTAGTCAAACCCTCACACATTGCATGAATAGGATCAATTAACTTGTGGAATTGGGAAGTAGATTGAGGTAGTACCTATTACCTGTATTACATTCAAACCCTTGGGAGTTACTCTACGTTTGCTGTTAGGACATGCTATGCTCGTAGACGTGGTTTGGGTTTGAGTGAAATCCATGACACATGTGAGTTGTTAATTAATGGTTCAACTTAAGGTGGAAACTTTAATACACATCTGGGTGGATTGAGGCATCTGGGTATTCCAGGATTGCTTGTTTTTATTTTGGACCGCCACCCAGGCTCAAAGGGATCATGAGATTTTTCATACTAGAAACTTCCGTGTGCAGCCACATGCCAATAAGGGCTCTGGCATAGTTGAGTAAGTTGTGGGAAACCATTCCATGATGGGCTAGCAGATGTAGTTGGGTTTTGTAGGTGTACCGGCCTATCTATCTGGTTAAGGGGACCTCTTCGAAAAGACTTTGTCTCGGTCATCCGTTTCTCAAACACCATGCAGTGCGAGAAACCAAACGGAGGCGATCGAGTCTTGTGGGGAAAGTGCACAAACCTCTACAGAGTGTACAAACTGATCATGATTAGCCGTGTCCCAGGTTATGGACGTCTTGAGTATCTGGTACTTGGATTATCATGTGCATCTCAACATGTTACTCTAATTTAAATTTGTTGGGTTTAATGATTACTTTTAATTGGGGTTGAGAGGATGTCTATCTTCTCAACGATGTTTCAACTACCAAGATAGTTAATTAAAATACATTCCTTTGAAGTAGGGAAAAATTGGCTTTACGCAAAAACTTAACCATAGAGCTTTCCACCAGCCATATTGCATATAGTATAGCTTTACTTTCATTGCATTCTCTTGTGTTACCTTGCCAGCATATTCCATGTGCTGACCCGTTTTTCGGGCTGCAACGTTTCATGTTGCAGACTTTTCAGACGACGAGTAAGATGCCCTTTTAGGTCGTGGTTCTATACTCAGTGATGCCGCTGGAGTTGATGGACTCACTTATCTTCCAAGCCTTCCGCTGTTATCGTGTTAGATGGCCTTCAGCCATATTATTTGTACTAAATTCATCGTTGGACTATCGATGTAATAAGTGTGTGATTGCTACTCTGTTATAAATCCTTCGAGTACCATGCGTGTCAGCATTACTGATCCAGGGATGACACTAATGCATGGAGATCAGACTGTTTGAGGTCTGGTCGCTACAAGATGGTATCAGAGCACACGCTGACTGTAGGACACGACCACTAAGACAAGCCCTAGAACATTATCTACTCTTCTCTCTTCTGACTCCTCATCTTTTCTACTCTTTAGGATGGTGGAAGCAAAGCACAAGTTCATGCAACCAGATGATGACACGCCATTTGGACGACACCTGAAGGAAGTCACCAGATATTTACACATTGGATTACCAAGTTTCACTGGAACCTACAATGCCACTCTACATGAGGAGGAGCGTTGGTTGATTCAAGCCCAAGTTCCAGGAAGGACGTTTGCACCCGTCACCTCACTCATAGCATTTTCCTTTAATGCACCCACATGGAGCCTAGGAAGGAGTATGGCAGCCCACATTGCTATGGGAAGGATTGGAGAAGTCTACAAACAAGAGCTAAAGGACACTATCTACCAGATTTGTGGACGCCGAGATGAGAACTGGGATATGATCAGCACTAGGAAGGGTATATCCATAGCAGCATTCATCCAGGAGTTGAACCACCACATTCGTCGCCAGGAGCACCAGATGTGTGCTGGGATGATAGATTTGAAGAAGGCCCTAAATAGGAATTTGGAGCTAGAAGAAGAACTTAAGTCTACACGCGACGGTTATGAGGAGGAGATGAAGATACTTGTGGAAAAGAATGATGATTTGACCCGAAAGTTAGGGATACTCATGGGAGAAGAAGACGAGGAAGAAGAACCCAAGGAGATTCCACCAGAGGATTATATCATCATAGATGATACGGATTCGGAAGCTGAGGATAGCAAGGCTGAAGACTATGAAGATGAAGCTGGGGCAGATATTATGGAATCCTCTGCCGATCAATATTTTTAGATGACCACCCTATGACTAGTAGTATACCTCCATATATTAGATTTAGAGCACCTTTGTAAACGATCGTTAGATTAGTAAGACCTTGTTTGAAATTGATTGGTGTGATATGATTGTGTGTTTGTCTCATGTGCATATGGGTAGTGATTTTCCCTTAGACCTCTTTTCTATCCTAATCTCTTCCCTCTACACCCATCAGATGCCTCCAAGACGTGAATTTGAGTTTCCCCCTGAGCTCACCTAGTTGATCCAGGAGCAGAACACCCTGATGCAACTTCTTGTCCAGAACACCCTGAACAATCAGAATAACAACAACAACCCTCCACCACCACCACCTGTGGACAACCTGACACATTTCTTAAGGTTGCAACCACCTGTGTTTGCTAGCAGCATCGAACCAATTGTGGCTGATGACTGGCTACGCAAGATTGGAAGGGATTTGACCACCTCCAATTGCTCGGATGCTGAGAAGGTGCGATTTGCCGCACACCAGTTATCTGGACCAGCCGCAGCATGGTGGGAGAATTACACATCAACTTACCCCATAGCCAACGTCACTTGGGATCAGTTTCAGCAAGCTTTTCGTACTGCCCATGTCTCGACTGGAGCCATGAGTATGAAGAAGAAGGAGTTTCGCAATTTGCGACAAGGAAATCATACTTTGGCTCAGTACGTGGATGAGTTTAGTACCCTGTCTCGTTATGCCCCAGATGATGTGGCCACAGATGCCAAGAAGCACGAGAGATTTATGGAAGGGCTGAATGATGAGATGAGTGTACAGTTGATGGTGGCAACTTTCAATAACTATCAGGAATTGGTTGACCGAGCCCTGATGATTGAAAGGAAGCATCAACAGATTGAGAGTCGCAAGAGGAAGTATGGGCAAGGGAAGTATAATTCTGGAGCTCGGCAGAAGCCTCGCTTTACCCCTAAAGCAGTAGGACAGTTTCAGCATACCCATGGAGGAAGTAGCTCACACAACCACAATGGCACCAAGAATGGCAATGGTAATGGGAATGGGAATGGAGCCAATGGAAACCAGAACCGCCCTGCACCGTCCACACCCACCAAGAGGGATTTTAGCCATGTCACTTGTTACAAGTGTGGGAAGACTGGACATTATGCCAATGAATGCCCTGAAGTTAAGAATGGGAACGGCAATGGAAGCACCGGGAAGAAGCCCAACCCGTTCAATAAAGGACAAGTGAACCACGTGACCGTGGAGGAGGTAGAAGAGCAACCAGATGCTATTGTCGGTAAGTTTCTGGTTAAGACATTTACCGCAGTAGTTCTTTTCGATACTAGTGCATCGCATTCATATATTTCAAGGGGATTCGTAAATAGACATAGGATGTCCACCCGAGTTCTTAAGACCCCCTTGTTAGTAAGTTCACCTGGAGCAGATTACATGGCACACCAAGGATGTTTTCAGACGCCATTGACCATAGGACGCCACACTTTCCCCTCTGACCTAATAGTTTTGGAGTCACAAGGATTGGATGTGATATTAGGTATGGATTGGCTATCACAGTATGGAGGTAATATTGATTGTGCCAGTAAGTCTATTTTTCTCACCACCCCGGATGGAAAAAGGATTAAGTATGTATCTAGGCATTCGCCTACAAGGACTCAAGTACATTCTCTCACGGGAGTTGTTCAGGAGGAAGTGCCAGTAGTGATGGATTATCCGGATGTGTTTCCAGAGGAGTTACCTGGCATGCCACCGGATAGAGATATAGAGTTTTTGATTGAACTTTTGCCAGGCACCGGGCCAATTTCTAAGAGACCATATAGGATGCCCGCAAAGGATTTGGAGGAAATTAAGAAGCAGATTAAGGAGTTAATGGATAAAGGATTCATACGCCCAAGTTCTTCGCCGCCAGTACTTCTAGTGGAGAAGAAGGATGGATCGTTAAGAATGGTTGTTGATTACCGAGGATTGAATGAAGTAACGATCAAGAACAAGTACCCATTGCCAATGATCAATGATCTGTTCGATAGGTTGCAAGGAGCTAAGGTATTTTCGAAGATTGATCTACGATCAGGGTACCATCAATTGAAGATTCGAGAGCAAGATATCCCTAAGACGGCCTTTACCACTAGGTATGGGTTGTATGAGTACACCGTTATGTCTTGGTCTGACAAACGCACCGGCATACTTTATGAACCTGATGAACAAAGTGTTTATGGAGTATTTGGATAAGTTCGTCGTAGTGTTCATAGATGATATTTCGATCTTATCTAAGGATGAAGAGGAGCATGAAGAGCATTTGCGTTTGGTATTGGAGAAGTTCCGAGAGCACCAGTTGTATGCCAAGTTTAGCAAATGTGAGTTTTGGTTGAAGGAAGTCGGATTACTCGGACATGTTATATCCGGAGAAGGAATAGCAGTAGACCCCGCTAAGGTGGAGACTGTGACCAATTGGGAAGCACCGACGACCGTTGGAGAGATCCGGAGTTTTCTTGGACTCGCAGGATACTACCGGAGATTTATCGAGAATTTCTCGAAGATTGCAAAGCCAATGACGGAGTTGTTGAAGAAGGAAACCAAGTTCCGTTGGACCGAAGAATGTGAGACTAGTTTCCAGGAGTTGAAGAAAAGGTTGGTATCATCCCCTGTGTTGATTCTGCTAGATCAACATAAGGATTATGAGGTGTACTGCGACGCTTCACGTCGAGGACTTGGAGCAGTTCTTATGCAGGAAGGAAGAGTTGTTTCGTATGCTTCACGACAACTAAAACCTCATGAGATGAACTATGCCACCCACGATTTGGAATTAGCAGCAGTAGTGCATGCACTGAAGGCGTGGAGACATTTTCTCATTGGAAACCACTATGAAGTATATACGGATCATAAGAGTCTGAAGTATATATTCACTCAGAAGGAGTTGAATCTTAGGCAAAGGAGATGGCTGGAACTCATTAAGGATTATGACATGAGATTGCATTACCATCCCGGAAAGGCTAACGTAGTAGCTGATGCGCTAAGCCGTAAGAGCATGATGGAGGAATTTCCAAAGGAGTTAGCCGAGGACCTACGAGAACTACGTTTGGAGATAGTTCCGAGAGGCTATGTAGCAACACTAGAAATCCAGTCTACACTGATGGATAAAATTAGAGAAGCTCAGAAAGCTGACAAGGAGATTGTCGCTATAAATGAGAGGATGAGCGAAGGAAAAGCTAAAGGTTTTCGTGAGGATGAGCACGACACCTTATTGTTTGAGGATCGAATCTATATGCCCAATGACCCGGAGATTAGGAAGTTGATTTTACAGGAGGCCCATGATTCACCATACTCGATTCACCCAGGAAATACTAAGATGTATTTGGATTTGAAGGAAAATTTCTGGTGGGCCGGTATGAAGAAGGATATTGCGGAGTATGTAGCAGTTTGTGATGTATGTCAGAGAGTAAAGGCAGAACACTAGAAGCCAGCAGGATTGCTACAACCTATGCCAATTCCCGAATGGAAGTGGGAGAAGCTTGGTATGGATTTTATCACCGGATTGCCCAGGACCAAAGCAGGGTATGATTCAATCTGGGTAGTAGTAGACCGATTGACGAAGGTAGCCCACTTTATCCCGGTGAAAACCACATATACCAGTGCTAAGTTGGCTAAGATATACATGACTAGAATTGTATGTCTGCATGGAGTACCGAGGAGTATTGTATCTGATAGAGTAACTCAGTTTACCTCGAAGTTCTTGAATCAGTTACATGAAACTTTGGGAACCAGGCTAGAGTTTAGCACAGCATTTCACCCCCAGACTGATGGACAGACGGAGAGAGTCAATCAGATATTGGAAGATATGCTTAGAGCCTGTGCATTAGATTACGGATCTAGTTGGGATGACAACTTGCCTTACGCAGAGTTCTCATACAACAACAGTTACCAGGCCAGTTTGAAGATGGCACCGTTCGAGGCATTGTATGGAAGGAGATGCCGAACACCGTTGTCGTGGGACGAAGTTGGAGACCGATAGTTGTTTGGACCAGACTTAATCAAAGAGTCTGAGGAGAAGGTGAAGTTGATCCGAGATAGATTGAAGGTAGCTCAGTCCAGGGAGAAGAGTTATACAGACTCGAAGCGCAAGGAGATAACCTATGAGATCGGAGACAGAGCATACTTGAGAGTATTGCCTTTGCGAGGAGTTAAACGTTTCGGAGTTAAAGGGAAGTTAGCCCCAAGATTTGTTGGACCTTACCGTGTTTTGGAACGCATGGGAGAAGTTGGAATTGCCCGAAGGATTGTCAGGAGTGCACGACGTGTTTCACGTTTCGCAGCTTAAGAAGTGCCACGCGGAGATGGCCGATATACCGCTTAGAGACACAGTGCCCCTGGAAGCCATTCAGTTGGACAGTGACCTGACCTACGAAGAGAAGCCCGTTAAGATTCTCGAGTTTTCGATTAGAGCTACCCGCAGCAAGGTGATCAGGTTTTGCAAAGTTCAGTGGAGTCACCACACCAAAGAAAAAGCCACCTGGGAGCGAGAAGATGATCTACGCAAGGACCACCCACACCTGTTCTCTAGCCAAGCCGAATCTCGAGGGCGAGATTCATTCTAAGGGGGGTAGGTTTGTAACATCCCAAATTTTCTATTTGGAATGTTATACATAGATCATATTGCATTTTCATTATTTTTCATTTTTCTCGTGGCGTTCCTCGAAAATTCTAAGCAACTCAAGGACCAACGGAGATAGTTGGGGATTTTACCGTTTTCGTATTTGAGCTCGCTCGAATATCGGTACGAGGACAGTGTGATTCTAATTATTTTTCTCTCCTAAAAATATTTCTAAATAAAATAAATGAGCGGAGATAATATGACTTCTCCAAAATATCAGAAATATTGGAGGAGAAATATTAAAATCACTTTTGGAATTTTTCTGGATTTATTTGCGGATTTATTTGCATAGGAAAAATACGCGTTTTTCAAAATTGCATTTAGGTCAGGGAAAAATGTTCACTTTGAACTAAATATTATTAGAGGACGATGAAAATTTATTTCGGGAATTTTGGAGTCCGTTTGATATTTCTTTCGTTAGTTTTATTGCGCCGGGAATCTATTTAAAAAAAAGGGTAACCGACTAGGACTAGTAAAGGACCAGGACTCTAGGCTTTAAAAAGCACAAGAGCCGGCCCGCTTGCCCCGCCAGCCCGTTCGCCTGACGCCCCAAACCCTAGCTGCCGCCCGCGCCAGCCACCGCCAGCCGCCGCCCGCCGCCGCCAGCCGCCGGACCCCGCCGCTGCCGCCAGACCCCGCCGCGACCTCGCCGGAGCCGTCGCCCCGCCCGAGTCGAGGTAGCCGCCGCCCCGGTTTCTTTTGAAAGATCCGATCGGTTTTTTTTGAAGAACCCTAGATCTGTTTTTTTCGGTTTAGATCGGTTTTTCGTCGGTTTAGTTATATAGCGGACGTTCGTCCGTACGTTCGTTTTAACGAACGGTTTTTGTTAGTTAACCGCAGACAGCGAACGTTCGTTCGTTAGCCTGTTCGTCGTTTTTCTTTTTCGGGGTTTTTAACCGCGATTTTTCCGATCGCGATTTCTGCCCTGATCTTGTTTTTCGTTTATCTTTTTGCTCGAGAGTCGGAATCAGGTGATTCAAAATCCCAGATCTTCGTCTCGAAGCCCTCTTTACGTTTAACCAACTTGAGAAAAGTTTTGGCTACTGTAAAATTTGACTTTAGGCCAACTAGTAATTCGGAGCTCGTTTCTTTTGCAGTTTGAGTTTCGTTGCTTCTTTTGAGTTGATTCTTTTTGCAAACCGGAGTTCTTAAGTTGAACTTTCTGGTTAGTGCTCTTATTTGAGTTTTACCTGTGCATTAGTTAAGTACTTATTGTATGCTTGTTGTTTGATTGCGATAGAGTACCCAGAGTGCGTCGCTTGCTACTTTGAGTCTCTAGGTTTTGCGGATCATCAGCAAGGCAAGTAACACTTTGAACATGCTTTCCAATTACCCAGTTTTCATTGCATTAGTCAAACCCTCACACATTGCATGAATAGGATCAATTAACTTGTGGGATTGGGAAGTAGATTGAGGTAGTACCTATTACCTGCATTACATTCAAACCCTTGGGAGTTACTCTACGTTTGATGTTAGGACATGCTATGCTCGTAGACATGGTTTGGGTTTGAGTGAAATCCATGACATATGTGAGTTGTTAATTAATGGTTCAACTTAAGGTGGCAACTTTAATACACATCTCGGTGGATTGAGGCATCTGTGTATTCCAGGATTGCCTGTTTTTATTTTGGACCGCCACCCAGGCTCAAAGGGATCATGAGATTTTTCATACTAGAAACTTCCGTGTGCAGCCACATGCCAATATGGGCTCTGGCATATTTGAGTAAGTTGTGGGAAACCTTTCCATGATGGGCTAGCAGATGTAGTTGGGTTTTGTAGGTGTACCGGCCTATCTATCCGATTAAGGGGACCTCTTCGGAAAGACTGTGTCTCGGTCATCCGTTTCTCAAACACCATGCAGTGCGAGAAACCAAACGGAGGCGATCGAGTCTTGTGGGGAAACTGCACAAACCTCTGCAGAGTGTACAAACTGATCATGATTAGCCGTGTCCCCGGTTATGGACGTCTTGAGTATCTGGTACTTGGATTATCATGTGCATCACAACATGTTACTCTAATTTAATTTTGTTGGGTTTAATGATTACTTTTAATTGGGGTTGAGAGGATGTCTATCTTCTCAACGATGTTTCAACTACCATGATAGTTAATTAAAATACATTCCTTTGAAGTAGGGAAAAATTGGCTTTACGCAAAAACTTAACCATAGAGCTTTCCACCAGCCATATTGCATATAGTATAGCTTTACTTTCATTGCATTCTCTTGTGTTACCTTGCTAGCATATTCCATGTGCTGACCCGTTTTTCGGGCTGCAATGTTTCATGTTGCAGACTTTTCAGACGACGAGTAAGATGCCCTTTTAGGTCGTGGTTCTATACTCAGTGATGCCGCTGGAGTTGATGGACTCACTTATCTTCCAAGCCTTCCGCTGTTATCGTGTTAGATGGCCTTCAGCCATATTATTTGTACTAAATTCATCGTTGGACTATTGATGTAATAAGTGTGTGATTGCTACTCTGTTATGAATCCTTCGAGTACCATGCGTGTCAGCATTACTGATCCAGGGATGACACTGATGCATGGAGAACAGACTGTTTGAGGTCTAGTCGCTACAGAGGAAAGCTTTATTGATCAAGGTGGGGTTCTCTAATGCCTTTGTCTGGTCGTTGAACACAAATGAAGTACGTGAAGTTGCAGCTATGGTGAACTTTAATCTAAACAAAACCCAAAGTCTAAACGACGCCCAAAGGGTTGTACATATGGAGAAAGAGAGGGGGGGGGTATTTTGTGACCCCTTGGAGAAGGGGTCTGAAACCAACCCTAACTCTGTTTTCCCCACACATACATACTCTCAACACATCCTATACTTTACTATTTCGAAATTACATGGGCCTGGCCCTATAATAAGGTGACATAGCACCAATAATAGCCTCTGAACGAAATCTATGAAGTGGCATCTTGTATATTTCGTCCAAGGCTTCTCGCACTCATTATGGTGGCTTCAAAGTCCTGAAATCATCACTTGTAACTCCGTTCTTGCTCCCCTTGTGCATGCCATCATCTCCATGCTTCATCTTGCTCCAATGTTCATCCTTCTTGTCCAAGCTAGGCCCTTCATTTGTAAGCAAGACAAATGTATCCAACTTAGGCAGCATCATATTCTCATGAACAGTAGAATCATTACCAAGAAACGAAAGTACCTGGTAATTTAATTGGCGTGCACGAGCTCTAGTAATTGGTCATGTATATGTATCAGTTGGGGGCTGTGGGTGTAACTCTGTTAGTGATGTCCTCATCATCCTCCCCTTCTTGAATTGAAGTTGTCCTCGACGGAAGCTCATCTTCCTCACCCAAGTAAGGCTTCAAATCTGCAATGTTAAATGTGGGACTAACCCCAAAATCTGCACGCAGCTCAAGTTTGTACGCATTATCATTTATTTTTTCTAACACCTTAAAAGGACCATCAGCACGTGGCATTAGCTTTGACTTGCGGAAATTAGGAAACCTATCCTTACGCAACTGTAACCAAACAAGATCTCCAGGCGCAAAGACAACACGTTTTCTATCCTTATCTCCAACAAGTTTATATTTAGCATTCATGCGCTCAATATTTTCCTTAGTTAACTCATGCATTTTAAGATCAATTCAACACGTTGTTTAGCATCAAAATTAACCTTCTCCGAATATGGAAGAGGCAACAAATCAATAGGTGCATGAGGTAGGAAACCATATACAATTTTAAAAGGGCACATCTTAGTAGTAGAATGCAGCGAACGATTAAAAGCAAATTCAATATGAGGCAAGCATTCTTCCCACATTTTCTTGTTATTATTCAAAACAGCCCTAAGCATTGTAGACAAAGTTCTATTGACCACTTCAGTTTGTCCATCAGTTTGGGGGTGACAAGTAGTACTAAAAATCTGTTTAGTCCCCAACTTAGCCCATAAACATCTCCAAAAGTGGCTAAGAAATTTAGTATCACGATCTGAAACAATAGTATTTGGCACACCATGCAAGCGAATAATTTCATGAAAGAACAAATCAGCAACATTAGCAGCCTCATCACTTTTATGGTATGGTATAAAGTGTGCCATTTTCGAGAATCTATCCACGACAACAAATATGCTATCCCTCTTCTTATTTGTTCGAGGTAAAGCCAAAACAAATTCCATAGATATATCTTCCCAAGGAACACTAGGGACAGGCAAAGGCATATATAAACCATGAGGATTGAGTCGTGACTTAGCTTTTTGACATGTAGTGCAGCGAGCAACAAAACGCTCAACATCCCGTCTCTTCTTTGGCCAAATGAAACATGTAGCAAGTACGTCCTTCGTCTTCTTCACGCCAAAGTGTACCATTAATCCTCCTCCATGCGCCTCCTACAACAACAAAAGACGAACAAAGCTAGATGGAATGCATAGCTTGTTAGCACGAAACACAAATCCATCATTAACGACGAACTTGTTCCATGTTATCCCTTCTTTACAATTCTGCAATACATCTTTAAATTCAACATCATGCACATATTGATCTTTGATGGTCTCCAAACCAAATATTTTAAAGTCAAGTTGTGAAAGCATAGTATAACGACGAGATAATGCATCATCAATAACATTTTCTATTCCCTTCTTGTGTTTAATAACATAAGGGAAAGTCTCTATGAATTCAACCCATTTAGCATGTCTACGGTTCAGTTTTGCTTGACTTTTAATGTGCTTCAAAGATTCTGATCAGAATGTATAACAAATTCTTTCGGCCATAAATAATGTTGCGATGTTTCCAAAGTCCGAACAAGAGCTCCTTATCATAAGTTGAATAATTCAAACTAGGCCCACTCAATTTTTCAGAAAAGTATGCAACAGGTTTACCATCTTGTAATAACACACCTCCTAATCCAATTCCACTAGCATCACATTCAAGCTCAAAAGTCTTATTAAAATCAGGAAGTTGGAGTAAAGGAGCATATGTCAACTTATCTTTCAATATCGTGAATGCTTCTTCCTGTGCAGTACCCCAAACAAAAGGCACACAGCTTCTTTGTAAACTCATTGAGAGGTGCAGCAATGGTGCTAAAATCCCTCACAAAAACGCCCTATAGAATCCAGCGAGGCCAAGGAAACTCCTCACGTGTGTGATCGTTTTGGGCAGCGGCCAACTCTCAATAGGTTCAATCTTGGCTTTATCAACTTCAATTCCCTGTGGAGTAACAACGTAGCCAAGAAAAGATACTCGGCCGGTGCAAAAGGTGCACTTTCCAAGGTTACCAAACAAACGTGCATCACGTAGAGCAATAAAAACAACACATAAATGTTCCAAATGTTCCTCCAAAGATCTGCTATAAATCAATATATCATCAAAGTAAATTACCACCAATCGTCCAATGAAAGTACGTAAAACTCGATTCATTTATCTCATGAAAGTACTAGGTGCATTAGTTAACCCAAAAGGCATGACTAACCACTCATATAATTCATACTTAGTTTTAAATGTTGTTTTCCATTCATCTCCCAATTTCATACGAATTTGATGGTATCCACTACGCAAATCAACTTTGGAGAATATAGCAGAGCCACTCAATTCATCGAGCATATAATCTAGCCTAGGAATAGGATGACGATAATGAATAGTAATATTATTAATGCCTCTACAATCAACTCACATAGGCGATGTACCATCCTTTTTCGGCACTAGAATAATAGGAACATCACAAGGACTAAGGGATTCGCGTATATAACCTTTGTCGAGTAGCTCCTGTACTTGATGCATAATCTCCTTCGTCTCCTCTGGATTGGTACAGTATGGTGTGTGGTTGGGTAGCGATGCATCGGGAATTAAGTCAATCTAATGCTCAATCCCTCGAATAGGTGGTAATCCCAGTGGCACGTCTTGTGGAAAGACGTCCATGAACTCCTGTAAAATGTTAGTGACAACAGGAGGCAATGAGGAAGGCATATCCTTGAATAAAAATAATGCTTCTTCGCACACAAAAGCATAGCAAACAGATTTGCTTAAATCTAGATCAACAATATCAGATTTGGTGGCAAGTAAACATCCAATTTTTAATTTAATTTCAGATGCAACATGAGATGATGGTGTGTTATTAGGCTTCCTTTGTTTCTCAAATTCTTTTGCCACAATCTGATTTTCACTCTTATTTTGCTCCTGTTTCGCTTTATTAGCTCTATTAATATCATCTTTCAAAATGGAATCAGGAGACATAGGAAGCAAAGTAATACATTTATCTTTATGAACAAGACTATACTGATTGTTTCTACCATGGTGTACAGATTTTTTATCAAATTGCCATGATCTACCAAGTAATAAGGAACATGCTTGCATGGGTACCACATCACAATCAACATAATCAGCATATGTGGAGATACTAAAATGCACACAAACAGTATGTGTTACATTTACCTTGCCACTATTGTTGAACAATTGGATGTAGTAAGGACGTGGATGTAGTCTTGTGGTGAGAGATAGCTTCTCCACCATCTCCATGCTAGCCAAGTTGTTGCAGCTCCCTCCATCTATGATGACGTGAACAGAACGTTCCTTCACAACTCCCTATGTATGGAATAAATTATGCCTCTGATTTTGCTCCGCTTGTGTGACATGCGCACTCAAAACACGTTGAGCAACTAAACATTCATACCTGTCAGCGTCCTCAGGAGCCATGTATTGCGTCTCATTTTCAGAATCATCTCCACCGTGTTATTCACGTGTAATAAGAGCCAAAATCTCCTCATCATAGTCACTAGCGGACTCATAACCACCATACTCAGTAGCAATCATGACATGCTGAGATGGGAATTTGCTCGCATAGTGACCACGACCAGTGCAACGACGACATATAACATCATGTGTTGGCCATGTGGATGCCATGGATGAAGAAGAGCTCTGCGTAGGACCGGAAGGTGTACTCCTGGTTGATGGTGGTGGTGCATGTTTGCTTTTATCACGGCTAGAAGTGACGGGTGAAGTAGGCGATGGTGCAGTTGGACGTGTCAAAGTAGATGATGCACGCGGTGTCCATGATGAAGGTCGACCTGCAGAATAATTAGTTCGCACCAAGGCATGTCGATCCTGCACTTCACGTTTAGCTTTGGAAGCAAGATGGAATAAACGAGTGATATTATTATACTCCTTCTACTCTAGAATTGTCTGAATCTCTCTATTTAAGTCACCCATAAAACGTGCAAGCATAGCCTCATTATCCTCAACAATACCACATCTAATCAGCCTAGTTTGTAATTCCTGATAATAATCCTCTACAGAATTATTTCCTTGTTTTAAACGCTGCAATTTCTGAAGTAATTCACGTTGATAATATGGTGGAACCCAACAAGTACGCATAGCAGTTTTCAAAGCAGCCCAAGTAGTTGGAATATTATTTGGATATAATCTACAATATTCAGACCACCACACACAAGCAAAACTAGTGAAAGCACAAAGAGAAGCACCAACACGTCTCTCCTCGGGATATTTTAAACATGTAAAACGTTGTTCGGTTTCTAACTCCCAAGTAAGATATATATCAGGAATGTATCTACCCTCAAATGGTGGAATATTCAATTTTAGTTTAGGGAGATGGTCATGATCTTGTACCCGAGGGTGTGGTGCAGCCCTACCATTGCGATTATTGGCATGTGGATGACATGGTGGTTGTGGTGCTGGTTGTTGCACGTAGTTCTGATTTTGATCAACCTCATCCACGTAATCTCCCACGTAATCGTCCTCCTCCTCAGCAGCAGTAGGAGCCACAGAAGTATCAACAGCAGCACCAACAGTTTGGCTAGGCTGAAGAGAAATACGGCTCGCTTTGCGGAGGGCTGTTTCGCGACGTGAAGGTCGTTGTTGTTGTTGTTGTTGTTGTTGCAATGGTGAAGCAGGTGGAAGTAGACGCGCAAGCACTTCTGCGAATTTGGCATCCAACTTGGTGTCAATTGACTTTTCAATGCCATCCATCCTCGCTAGTGCATCGTCAAAACTGGTCATCACATCTTCTACCTGTTGACCCATCATTTATTAAAATTTACAATGCAACTCCTTGTTCGTCATGTTCTCCCAGTCAGTCTCGTCGACTTGTGATCCTGGCATGGTTAGCAGCAATAGAAACACACAAAAATATGATCCTACAGACTACTAGAAAATGGTGGTGGTGGGGCGTCACAAATCTGTCAAGCAAATCTCAAATTCTTACCAGTTCTTGCCCAGCAGCAGGTGGTGATCGGCAACCATGGTAGTCAAAATTCTCAAAGCTTGGATAAAGCGATTACCAGGGAGAGTCAAACGCACGACGTAGATGTATGTGGAGCTGGGAAGGCTTGTAATATGTGATGCGAAGCATCCCAAGGTCATCCCCATGGACCTACCGTCGACTCACCAAGTGCCCACAGGACCAATGACACGAGCCCGTGCAAGAGCTCTCGAAGCCGATGTGAACTCTCTCCTATATCAATTTCCTCTCGAGTCACATGGGACATGGCTTCTACCCTCATCAGAAACTCTATGCATACTCAGGTACATGGATGAAGGCCACGGGATACCTCTGCATAGTGGACAAGGCGGCGGGATCAACAAGTGCTTGGAACAAGAAGAAGCGCGGCTGAAGACGCTACACGCACCGGACGTCCGACCCCTACCGGACGACCGGTCACTCCCAGGCACCGAACGTCCGACGTTCACCGGACGACCGGCGACTCCCAGACGACCGGGCGGCCAGAGGCCACCGGACGTCCGTGACACTGACTATAGAACATAATTAGGGGAAATCCGAGGATTACCGGACGTCCGGTCACTCCCGAGCCACCGGACGTCCGGTGACCCAGCGGACGTCCGACCCGACTGTGTCGCCCCATGTAATATATACTGGTTGACTTCCTCCTTGCGAGGTAGCTTTGTGATAGCTCATCCAAAACCTTAGTGGTTCCTCTCCTACGAGACCGCGGCCTCTTCGGAGAAGATCCACCGGATTCAAGGCCTCCTTCATGGAGAAGAACATCAAGACCTCCTCACGGAGATGACTACCGCCACTTGTATCGTCCTTAGTTGATCGTGTATCGTGTCTCGCACTTTGTGTACCTGGATCTAGCATTTGTGTGACCTAAACGTGTTGATTTGAGTGTTTTCTCCTTGTCCTCTCTTGTGTCTTCCCCTCGTGCCTCACGTGTTCATCCTTGGGATCCCTCCTTTTCGTGAAAGATCGGCCATCTAGGGTTCCACCCTACATCATTATGGTATCAAGAGCCACGATTTCTCACGAAATTGGAGCCCCTACCCGTGTTTTCTAGCTTGTTTTTGTTGTGTTCTTCCCAATTTCGAAAATTCCCCACCAAAAATAACCCCCAAGAAAATTTGTGATCCGTTGATTTGGCGAGATTTTGCTGGATTTGTTCCATGGATTTGCTATATCACGAGTGGATCTAGAGTCTCCCCACCTTTTCCCCAATTTTCTTCCGCAAATTGGGCCAAGTTTGACCAACTTGTCCACGGATACCTCGAACCCTAGCCCCGACCTACCGGACGACCGGCGTTTTAACGGTTGTCCGGAACCCCGCGAAGCACCGGACGTCTGTCACCCATCGGACGACCGGAACCACACATACAAAAGTTTTCACCGGATTTCCGAGACTTACCGGACGACCGACGACCCACCGGATGTCCGCTGAACCCTGACGAAGCTGAATTTATTCAGTTTTCTTCCACCTTCCGCAACCACTTACCCTTTCATACACCCACATCTACCATATCACCACCACCATTGCCTAACCAAAATCACTACGATCTTACCTCTTTGTGTCTTGGATCATTTGAGTTGTGGTTTTCCCGTTTCCTTGTGTGTTTCGGATATCTTGGAACGGAGCGACATCGACAAGACCACCTCTCAACCTCGACAAGGACGGTAACATCGGTGACGCTTTGTCTTTCTACCTTGCAATTGCATTGTCACCCCTATAGACCATTTTTGCGTGGTTTTCCCATCGAGACTAGCCATTTGAGTATTGCCGGGCCACAACACTTGTGCACATTAGTGATAGTCATAGATATTGCATACTACAACATCATATCTCCGTGTGACACAAGAGTGATCCGCATACACAATAGCTACCTTGATCCGAGAAGCATGCATAAGTGGCCAAACAAAGAGCTCACAAGCTTTTAGGCAAAAGAGCCACCCAAAAGCTTATAAGCAAAAGGAAAATAGCATCATACGCCTTGCATCAAGAGAGATCATATGAGATAGCCATACATCATCTTGTGCTTAAGCATCGGCACATCATACACTCATATCATACTTGTGATAGGAAGTCGTTACGTTTGCCTCTTATAGGTCGTGCACAAGTGCGTATCCGCCTATCAAGCAATCGGTTAGCGTCTCTCTAGTGTTGAGCAACACGAGCATTTTCCGTGGATTCCACATTTTCTCTCACCCTTGGTTGCACAACCACATTTATCTATCCGTGCGTGTGTTCCGTGTGCTACTTATTGCTTGTGATCTACTTGTTGCATGATCAAATTGTGAACCATTTTCAACATCATTGAGTCACTTTGACAATTGCATTGAATTTTGTGCCACCATCCTAACCAAGCTCCTCTCAAAGCTTTACTTGTGTAGGTGTGAGAATCGACACGAAGTGGTACCAATAGTGCTATTTCCGGGTTACATTATTAAGTGATCATTGATCCATTTTCAACTTCGGTCCAGGTACAATTGGTATTGTCTTCTCATTTCTCCCACTCACACTCTTGCTTACATCTTCAAACTACATCTTCGAACCCGCTCTTCGAGGATCCTCAAGAATCGAACAACTACGTTACCAAACTACATCTCTTCGGTGTCCAACGAGCTCTACATCAAGAAAGTGAAGCTATGCGAGAGCACATTGAGCAAGTCGCTGCCGACGCGCGACAATTTGAAGCAAGAACGAGAGAGCAATTCGACATCATCAACACCAACATGTCTACTCAATTCGATGAGCTACGGACCTTGATAGTCAATTGATGTTCTTCTTCCACATCTTCTCAAAGACGAAGCCACTCAAGTCGTCATACCAACTCCACGGAAGGATCAAGTACACCTACATCCAACACTCTTCGCCAAGCCGCATGTCAAGCTCGACATGACAACCGGAATCCACTTCATGACATGAGCTCCCAAGAGCTATTTGAAGAGCAAGAAAGTCGACATCGTCAAAACCAAGCTAGACTTTAACGAGCGCAAGAACGGCAGCGACTACGCCAACAACAACAAGAGCGAGCACGTCAACACCAAGAAGAACAAGATGCCGAGGCTAATCGTCAAGCACAACAACGCCGAGAAGCTCAAGCTCTTGAGGCGCAACGAGCATTGAGTGATTCACATCGCAATGTGGCAACTCGCAGTCGACATACTGATCAAGAAGAGGATTTCCTTCGCGATGAGATACAAGAGAGGCGCCACCAAGCACGCATGCAAGAAGAAGTTCCTCCTCAAGCGCGACAAGAGCAACAACCTGAACAAGA
This sequence comes from Secale cereale, assembly GCA_902687465.1. Lineage (NCBI taxonomy): Eukaryota > Viridiplantae > Streptophyta > Magnoliopsida > Poales > Poaceae > Secale > Secale cereale. The sequence goes on along the minus strand of LR738713.1, from coordinate 267,481,768 downwards.
ACCACAAGCTCGGCAAGTACACCATGACAATGGACATCTACTCCAACAAGAGCAACATGAGATTGACAATCGTCCAAATCAAGAACGCCCTCTCAATAGGCAAGCAAACAATGAAGAGCATCGCTACGGCAAGCTTAAGTTCACCATGCCATAGTTTTCCGGAAGGATTGATCCCGAAGACTACCTCTCATGGGCATTGAAGGTTGATAAGATCTTCCGCTTACACAACTTTGATGAAGAAAAGAAAATTGCTATGGCCTCCCTTGAGTTCCAAGACTATGTTCTCATTTGGTGGGAGCAAATCATAGAAAGAAGAGAAGCAAAAGGCGAACCTCATATCACTACTTGGGCTCAAATGAAGGAAGTCATGAGAGCACGCTTTGTGCCAACACACTACAACCGTGATTTGTTCAAGAAGCTACAACTCCTCAAGCAAGGTACCAAGTCCGTTGAAGAGTACTACAAGGAGATGGAGATTGCCATGATAAGAGCAAACATCACGGAAGATGAAGGACAGACGATGGCGAGATTCTTGAATGGACTCAACTATCCTATCAGGAAGATTGCGTACTTTCAAGCCTACACGACCCTCCTCGAGCTAGTACACCAAGCAACCAAAGCGGAGCGACAAGTTCAAGATGACTACAAGTACTCCAAGTTCAACTCCAAGAACTTCGGCTCCTACAACCAAGCTTCAACGACTTCGGCTCCTCCTACCTCTACCAAGCCATCTACAACCTTTGGTGACAAGTCAAGCTACAAAAATACGACTACATCTAGTCATCCACCTTCTACGAACAACTTCAAGCCAAGAGCTTCATCATCTACTACCCCAACCGAGGACAACTCCAAGACGAGTTCCATCAAGTGTTTCAAATGCCAAGGGCTAGGCCACAAGTCCTTTGAGTGCAAGACCGTTCGCACCATGATAATCAATGATGACGGATCTTACGACTCAATGAGCGACGATGAGATGGAAGCCCTTGAACATGTATCTATGCATCGCCAAGTGAATGGCGATGAAGACAATCAAGTGTTTTGCGACAATGACTCGAGTCCCAATCTCGTTGTTTCCAAGGTCTTGACACTATAACATCAACAAGATGACGATCAAAGATGTCACATCTTCCATACCAAGGCCGGCATCAATGGATGCTTCGTCAAGGTTATCATCGATGGAGGAAGTTGTCATAACTTGCCAAGTGAAGAGCTATGCGACAAGCTCCAATTGGTCAAGACGAAGCACCCTCATCCCTACAAGGTCCAATGGCTTAACGACGTCGGAATTCTTCGAGTCGAGCATACCGTGCAAGTCTCCTTCAAGATAGGCGCCTACGAGGACACACTTGAGTGTAATGTGGTCCCTATGTCCGTGTGCCACCTTCTACTTGGACGACCATGGCAATACGATCGCGGAGTCACACACAATGGATGGACCAACCACTATAGCTTCAAGATGAAGGGCAAGGAATTCGTACTATGTCCAATGTCACCAAGTCAAGTAGCCACCGACAAACACTTACCTACCAACCATCATGGAGAGAATGGTGAGAGAGTGAACCACCGAAAGGAGAGTGAGAGCCACAAGCCAAATATGAACGACTCCACGATGAGCGACAAGAAGCAACTAGTGCTATTTGCCACCAAAAGTGAGATGAGAGAAGTGTGTGAGAACCCCTCGAGTGTCTTTCACCTTGTGCTTTTATGCAAAGGGGAAGCCAAACCCTCTAACACTTCACCACCTCTACCTTTAGTGTTGTCTAAATTGTTACAGGAATTCTCGAACGTCTTTCCCGATGAGCTACCTCCGGGTCTACCTCCACTTCGTGGAATCGAACACCGCATCGAATTCATACCCGGCGCACCACTTGCAAACAAGGCTCCTTACCGCGTCAACCACGAGGAAACCAAGGAGATACAACGGCAAGTACAACAACTCATCGACAAAGGTCATGTACGTGAAAGCTTGAGCCCTTGTGCCGTTCCGGTTATTCTCGTGCCTAAGAAAGATGGAAGTTTTCGCATGTGCTCCGATTATCGCCCGATAAATGCTATCACCGTTAGATACCGTCACCCTATCCCACGCTTAGATGACATGCTTGATGAATTGTGTGGTGCCACCATTGTTTCGAAAATTGATCTTAAAAGTGGTTAGTACCAAATTCGCATTCAAGGGGGTGATGAGTGGAAAACGGCTTTCAAAACCAAGTTTGGGTTTTATGAGTGGTTGGTCATGCCCATGGGTCTATCGGAAGCACCCGGTTCATTTATGCGTCTTATGCATTTTGTCCTATGACCCTACATAGGCGTCTTTGTAGTGGTTTATTTTGATGACATCCTCGTTTTTAGCAAGTCGCTTGAGGACCATGTGACACACATCCGTATGGTTTCACAAACCCTTCGAAAAGAGTGCTTATATGCTAACATGGAAAAATGCACTTTTGGCGTTGACAAGGTGTTTTCTTAGGATTTGTCGTTTCATCCCAAGGCGTTCATGTTGATGAAAATAAAATTGAAGCAATCAAAACTTGGCCTCAACCAACGAACCTTCAACAAGTGCGTCGTTTTCTTGGTTTAGCTGGCTTCTATCGACGTTTTGTGAAGGACTTTAGCACACTTTCTATTCCTCTACACGGCTTGAGCAAGAAGAACGCACCCTTCATTTGGGGTCCTTCGCAAGACACCGCGTTCAATGAGCTAAAAAGCTTGCTTACGCACGCACCACTTCTTGCCCTACCAAACTTTGACAAACCTTTTGAGATCCATTGTGAAGCTAGTGGTACCGGCATCGGTGGCGTGCTAATGCAAAAGAAATGCCTAATTGCGTACTTTAGTGAGAAGCTATCCGGAGCGCAACTTAACTACCCCATTTATGATAAAGAGCTCTATGCCTTGGTGAGAGTTTTGCGTGTTTGGGAACATTACCTTAGACCTCATGAATTCATTATTCATTCGGACCATGAGACGCTCAAGTATCTCAAGGGTCAAACTAAGTTGAACAAGCGTCATGCTAAGTGGAGTGAGTTCATCGAGTCTTTTTCCTATGTCATCAAGTACATCAAAGGCAAAGAGAATGTTGTGGCGGATGCGCTTTCCCGCAAATGCATGCTTGTTACAAAACTTGAGTTGAATGTTATTGGCTTTGAGCACATAAAAGACTTATATGAGCATGATCCTTTCTTTGCAAATCCTTCTGCTAAGTGTTTGACTCACACTTCTTGGGAACATTACTACATCAAGGATGGATATCTTATGAGAGCTAACAAACTTTGCATTCCCGAGTCTTCGCTTCGTTTGCTCCTCTTGCAGGAATCTCATGGAGGAGGACTCATGGGACACTTTGGACGCGAAAAGACATTTGCTACGCTCTCCAAGAACTAATTTTGGCCCAAGATGCTTCGTGACGTCTCATGCCTCACCAACCGATGCTCTACATATTGCAAAGCTAAGTCAAAAGCTCAATCTCATGGTCTTTACATGCCACTACCTATTCCATACCATTCATGGGAAGACATAAGCATGGAATTTATACTTGGATTGCCTAGGACTCAACATGGCAAAGATTCCGTGTTTGTTGTAGTGGATAGATTCTCTAAAATGGCTCATTTCATTCCTTGTAACAAGATCGACGATGATTCACATGTTGCAAATCTCTTTTGTAGGGAAATCATTCGTCTACATGGAGTACCCAAGACGATCGTGTCGGACCGGGACGTCAAGTTCTTGAGCTACTTTTGGAAGACTCTGTACGCCAAACTCGGAATCAAGCTCCTCTTCTCCTCGGCATATCATCAACAAACTGACGGCCGAACGGAGGTGACGAACCGCACACCATCGACGCTTCTTCGCGTGTTGATCAAGAAGAACATCAAGGAATGGGAGCAATGCTTGCCAATAGCCGAGTACGCCTACAACCGCGCAAGACATTCGACTACCGACAAGTCCCCCTTCGAGGTCATCTACGGCTTCGACCCGTTGTCCCCATTGGACATCCTACCTCTACCTCTACAAGAACACATCAACATGGACGCAAGTGCAAGAGAAAGCTATCTCAAGAAGGTATACGAAGATACAAGAGCAACGATCGAGCGACAAGTGCAACGCATAGCCACCAAGCGCAACATCGACAAGGCACCAATGGTGTTCTAACCGGGAGATCTCGTATGGCTTCATCTTCGAAAGGACTGCTTCCCCAACGAACGCAAGTCGAAACTACTACCTCGAGTCGACGGACCTTTCAAGGTGCTAGCACGCTACTACAACAATGCCTACAAGATCGACATTCCACGAGACAAGTACAACGTGAGCACTACCTTCAACATCAAGGACCTATCTCCATTCCATGGTGATGAAGATTTTGATCCGAGGTCGGATCTTTACCAAGGGAGGGGAGATTATGCGGAGCATCCCAAGGTCATCCCCATGGACCTACCGTCGACTCACCAAGTGCCGAAAGGACCAATGACACGAGCTCGTGCAAGAGCTCTCGAAGCCGAGGTGAACTCGCTCATTATCAATTTCCTCTCGAGTCAGATGGGACATGGCTTCTACCCTGATTAGAAACTCTATGCATACTCAGGTACTTGGATGAAGGCCACTGGATATCTCTACACAGTGGACAAGGCGGCGGGATCGACAAGTGCTTGGAACAAGAAGAAGGGCGGCTGAAGACGCTACACGCACCGGACGTCCGACCCCTACTGGACGACCGGTCACTCCCAGTCACCGGACGTCCGACGTTCACCGGAGGACCGGCGACTCCCAGACGACCGAACGACCGGAGGCCACCGGACGTTCGTGATACCGACTATAGAACATAATTAGCAGAAATCTGAGGATTACCGGACGTCTGGTCCCTCCCGAGCCACCGGACGTTCGGTGACCCAGCGGACGTCTGACCCGACTGTGTCGCCCCATGTAATATATACTGGTTGACTTTCTCCTTGCTAGGTAGCTTTGTGATAGCTCATCCAAAACCTTAGTGGTTCCTCTCCTACGAGACCGCGACCTCTTCGGAGAAGATCCACCGGATTCAAGGCCTCATTCATGGAGAAGAACATCAAGACCTCCTCACGGAGATGACTACCGCCACTTGTATCGTCCTTAGTTGATCGTGTATCGTGTCTCGCACTTTGTGTACCCGGAACTAGCATTTGTGTGACCTAAACGTGTTGATTTGAGTGTTTTCTCCTTGTCCTCTCTTGTGTCTTCCCCTCGTGCCTCACGTGTTCATCCTTGGGATCCCTCCTTTTCATGAAAGATCGGCCATCTAGGGTTCCACCCTACATCAATATGGTAGCAAAAAGGGTCAGCAATAATCAATCCAGAGATGCAAAGCTAAATACACGCTCAATGACGGTACTGTGCTGGTCCTAGGCTAGACCGTACTAGAGATGCGAGCCTAGAACACTAACACTTTTTTTGCGCTCCTTTTTTTTTGCCGAAAATCACTATAGTGGCGAGTGTCTCAAAACTCTTCCCAAGTCAAACTAAGATGATAGGCACAAAAAAATTTGATGATTTTTTTTCGAAATCAGGGTAGTGACGACAAAAAAGTGTGGTAAAAAAACAGTATGATGGCACGTGTCTCAAAAGACTCAGAAAAGCCTAAAAATAGGATAGGGAAAAAATATTTCACCTGTCGAAGTTTTGGCCTAAAAACCGCCCACGGGTCTCCAGACTCTTTTCTTCCCGAGACCTACGCAGGCAAGGAAACACGAATCCGAAACTAGATGGATCTCGAGAACAGACCTAATATGAAAAGAGCTCGGATGGGTGGTGGATATATGTTGGTAGGATATGGCAGCGGTGGTAGGTTAGGGCAGTGGTGATGGTATGTTGTAGTGGTGGTGGGATATGGCAGGGGCGATGAAGATGCTGCGGCGGCGACGTGACAACTTATGACCAGAACTTGAAACTCTAAAAGACTAGACGCTAAGACCAGCAACTTGACACGACGATGCAACTGCAAATTCAACTAAGCAAACACGGAAAAGATTATGCAATGGTTCAGACTGGTTCGGATATGATGAACTAACCCTAATTTTTTTTGGCTTTTTTGTGGACTGTAGGTATGAAGAACAGACACGATCTAATCTACGAAAAACTATAAAATCTTACCGAGCAACTTAGAAATCTGATACCACTTGATAGAGGCAAAGGTATCCCGTCTTTCGATGAGATGGTGGCTATCGTTTTTGGTGGAGTAGACTTTGATGATCCGACTACGAACGTGCGAGGACGTCGCGCCTTAGCAATCGCTGAACCAACTCCGAGAGGTTATTGACCACGCCAGAGCACGATCAACCTGACCACGAGGGTCTATTTCCTGCAAGCAAACGAAGAACAAGCAAGAAACTAAGATTGCAATCTGTATATTGCGAATATAAGAGGAAATCTTTATTGATCAAGGTGGGGCTCTATGACGCCTTTGTCTGGTCGTTGAACACAAACGAAGTACACGAAGTTGCAGCTATGGCGAACTTTAATCTAAACAAAACCCAAAGTCAAAACGATGCCCTAAGGGCTGTATATATGGACAAAGAGAGGGGGAATTTCGTGGCCCCTTGGAGAAGGGGTCTGAAACCAACCCTAACTCTGTTTTCCCCACACACACGGACTCTAAAAACAGCCTATACTTTACTATTTCAAAATTACATGGGCCTGGCCGAATAATAAGGTGACGCAGCACCAATAATAGCCTCTGGAGGAAATCTATGAAGTGGCATCTTGTATATTTCTTCCAAGGCTTCTCGCACTCATTATGGTGGCTTCAAAGTCCTGAAATCATCACCTGTAACTCCTTTTTTGCTCCCCTTGCGCATGCCATCATCTCCATGCTTGATCTTGCTCCAATGTTCATCCTTGTCCAAGCTAGGCCCTTCATTTGTAAGCAAGACAAATGTATCCAACTTAGGCAGCATCATATTCTCATGAACATTAGAATCATTACCAAGAAACGAAAGTACCTGGTAATTTAATAGGTGCGTGCGAGCTGTAGTAATTGGTCCTATATATGTATCAGTTGGGGCTATGGGTGTAACTCTATTAGTGATGTTCTCATCACCAAGTGGACCCATGACATGTGCTCGTGCAAGAGCTCTCGAGACTGAGGTGACATCTCTCCTTAACAAACTTCCATATAAATCATGTGAGACATGGCTACTACCTTAAACGAAATTACTATGTATACTCAGGTGCCAAGAAGACCCCCTCGGAGAGGCTCATGAAGATGGACAAGTCCCCAAGTTCACGGAAGAAGAGGAACATCGAGCGAAACCGGAGAAGACCCCAGGCCACGGACATCCGCCCCCCCAAGCCCAGACATCTGGCCCATGGAGCATCCACAACAACCAAGCCCTCACAACCGAAGCTACACGGGCCGGACATCCGGCCAGGCCCCGGACATCCGGCCAGTCGCCAGGGCTCGGACATCTGGCCCCTAGCCCGGAAATCCAGCACCTCTAGAGAAGCATACCCGAGGCTCAACCCTGCCAGCCTGGACATCCGACCCGAGCCTGGACATCCGGCGCCTCGTGAAGCCCCGGACATCCGGTGCCTCTTGAAGCCCCAGACATCCGACACCTCATGAAGCCCCAGACATCCGACCCCTCCTGTCTGCGCACAGAGTATCTGGGTCGTGGGCCATGTATCCCTTCGCCCCCTAGACTATTTATACTTCTCCTCTCCCCTCATTTTAGGGTTAGCATTGTGATAGCTCATTTAGACTAAGAGCATTGCTCATCCTTGGTGGTTCATCTCCATGAGAGACCGCAACCTCTACGGAGAAGATCCACATGGATTCAAGACCTCCTCCGAGAGAAGATCAAGACCTCCTCACGGAGAAGACTACCACCACTTGTATCGTCCGCTATTGACTTTGGATCGTGTATCTCTATGTGTTCCCGGATCTAGCATATGTGTGACTACTTCTTGTTGATTTGAATGTTTTCCCCTTGTTTCCCTCGTGTTTTCCCCTTGTGTTCTTCATGTTCATCGTCGGATCCCTCTCGAATCGTGAAAGATCGCCCTAGATCGGGTTGACCCCGCATCACCAGGTCTATGCGTAGATGACATGCACGAGTAGAACACAAAGAGTTGTGGGCGGTGATGGTCATACTGCTTACCACCAACGTCTTATTTTGATTTGGTGGTATTGTAAGATGAAGTGGCCTAGACCAACCTTACATGTCCACGTACATGAGACCGGTTCGACCGATAGACATGCATCTTGTTTTGCATAAAGGTGGCTAGCGGGTGTCTATTTCTCCTACTTTAGTTGAATCAAATTTGACTGCGACTGGTCCTTTAATAAGGTTTAAATAGCAAACTAGATAAATCACCATTTTGGTTTTTGCCGTAGGTAAGAACGGTTCTTGCTAAGAGCCTGTAGCAGCCACGTAAAACTTGCAACAACAAAGTAGAGGACGTCTAACTTATTTTATAGGGCATGTTGTGATGTGATATGGTCAAGATGTGATGAGTTCTACGTTATTGTATGAGATGATCGTGTTTTGTAATATCGACAACCGGCAGGAGCCTTATGGTTGTCTCTTAATTATTGTATGAAATGAAGCGCCATGTAATAGCTTTACTTTATCTCTATGAGTTAGCAATAGTTGTAGAAAAAATAGTTGGCGAGACGACCACGACGCAGCGATGGAGATCAAGGTGTCGAGCCGGTGATGATTGGGATCAAGATGATGCTTTGGAGATGGATATCAAAATCACAAGATGATGATGGCCATATCATGTCACATATTTTGATTGCATGTGATGTTTATCCTTTATGCATCCTATTTTGCTTAGAGCGATGGTAGCATTATAAGATGATCCCTTCCCATAATTTCAAGATAAAAGTGTTTTCCCTAAGTAGACAACGTTGTTACAGTTCGTAGTTTCGAGACAACACGTGATGATCAGGTGAGATAGACACTACGTTCACATACAACGGGTCTAAGCCAGATTTACACACGAGGAATACTTGGGTTAAATTGACGAGCCTAGCATGTACAGACATGGCCCCGGAACATTGGAGACCGAAAGGTCGAACATGAGACATATAGTAGATATGATCAACATAGAGATATTCACCATTGATGACTATACCATCTCACGTGAGGACCGGACATGGTTGATTTGGATCATGTATCACTCAGATAACTTGAGGGATGTTAATTTAAGTGTGAGCTCATTAGCAATTTGATTAATTGAACTTAATTTATCATGAACTTAGTCTTAATAGTTTCTGCATATCTATGTTGTACATCAATAGCTCGCGATTTAGCTCCCCTATTTTTGATATGTTCCTAGAGAAAACTAGGTTGAAAGATGATTGCAGCAATAATGCGAACTGGGTCCGTGGTCTGAGGATTATCCTCATTGCTACATAGATGACTTATGTCCTTGATGCACCGCTAGGTGATAGACGTGTTGCATGAGCTAATGCTGACGTTATGAACATTTGGCAAGCTCGATATAATGACTACTTGATAGTTTAGTGTGCCATGCTTTACGGCTTAGAATCGGGACTCCAAAGATGTTTTGAATGCCATGGAACATATGAGATGTTCCAAGAGCTGAAATTGGTATTTCAGGCTCATGCCCGTGTTGAGAGGTATGAGACCTCTAGGTACTCCGGCAGGTAGCAAAGAGCGGTGAATCAATCCTCACCACCACAACGCCGGGGGAGAAAGGCCTCGATGTCTTTACCGTCTTCGAGACGTTCTCCTCAAATAACTGGTGCAAGAGAGCGAAACGCGAACTTGCAGAGGTCAATAAAATGAACAATGCAAGCCCATGGGATGACACGGCAATCACCTTTTCTGCCAAAGACGAACCACGAGTCCGGCCGGTCTGAGCCACAACTGCTCTCGTACTGAACCCCATAGTAGATGGCTTCCCCCTCACTAAAGTATTCATGGACGGAGGCAGCGGACTCAACCTCATATACGAGGACATGCTTGCAAAAATGCAGGTTGAAAAATCCCGCATTGAACAAAGTAATACAACCTTTCGAGGAATCATCCCTAGCCAGGAAGCCTGGTGTTAGGGAAGCATTAAGTTTGATGTAGTATTCGGTACAACCGAGAACTACAGGTCAGAGGAACTACTCTTCCACATTCTCCCCTTCAACAGCGGATACCACACCCTTTTATGGCAGGACGCTTTCTCACGCTTTCCGGCTACACCCCATTACGGGTACATGAAGCTTAAGATGCCAGGCCCAATGGAATAATCACAGTTATAAGTGATCCGGATAGAGCACTCCGTGCCGAGAACAAAACTGCATCTTAAGCACTAGAGGCATTATCTGAAACCCTCGCGGCGGAAGAACTAACCACCTTACAATCTACGATGGACATGGACGACGTAGTCCTTGACAAACGATAGAAATCTACCTCTTTTAAGCCGGCAGATGAGATTGTGAAATTCCAAGTGCACCCGACGGACCCTAATAAAACAACATCTATTGGGGCACAGCTGGATCCGGCGGTAGACATTGCTTTACGCGCATTCGTTCGCGAAAATTGGGATATATTTGCTTGGCATCCTTCAGATATGCCAGGAATCCCACGCAGGCTGGCCGAACACACCCTCAACATTATCAAAGGGTTCAAGCCATTCAAGCAGCCATTACGACGATTTTCTGAACCCAAAAGATATGCTATGGGGGAAGAGCTAGCCAAGCTATTAGAAGCTGGATTCATATGGGAAATCAAATACCCAGACTGGCTCGCCAACCTGGTCATGGTGCCAAAGAAGGAAAAATCTTGGCGCCTTTGTGTCGACTTCACAGACCTAAACAAAGCCTGCCCTAAGGATCCCTTTTCTCTTCCCCGCATTAATCAAATTATCGATGCAACTGCAGGACATGAGTCGTTGTGTTTCCTCGACGCCTATTCCGAATACCATCAAATAATAATGAAGGAATCCGATCAGGCTGCTACGGCATTCATCACTCCGTACGGCCCCTTTTGCTTTAACACTATGCCATTTGGACTCAAAAACGCTGGCGCCACATATCAACGCATGATTCAAACATGCTTAGAAAAATAAATTGGTAAGACAGTGGAGGCATATGTTGACGATGTAGTCATTAAGACCAAACACGTCGAAACCTTGGTGGATGATCTCCGCCTCACATTCAATAATTTACGAGTATATGACATACGGCTTAATCCATAAAAATGTGTCCTCGGCATTCCGGCCGGAAAGCTATTAGGGTTCATCGTATCCCATAGAGAATCGAAGCAAACCCAGCTAAAATTCGGGCCCTATCATAGCTAACTACGCCAACCAATCTCAAACAAGTGCAAAAGCTAGCAGGGTGCGTAGCGGCCTTGAGCCCCTTTATCTCAAGATTAGGGGAGAAAGCACTAACGTTTTATAGACTGTTGCGGCGCATAGACAACTTTCAATGGACGGATGCGGCTACGGCCGAACTAGAGGAAATAAAAACCTTATTAGCAGGTAACCCAATCCTAGCCGCTCCAGACATTGGCGAGCCAATGCTGCTTTATATCTCCGCCACTCATCAGGTAGTGAGTGCAATGCTCGCCATCGAACGAGATGAAGAGGGGCATAAATTCCCAGTTCAAAAACCCGTATACTATGTATCTGAGGTTCTCACACCGTGCAAGTCATGATACGCCCATTACCAAAAAATTGTGTATGCGGTATTCATGGCATCTCGGAAGCTTCGACACTACTTTCAAGAGTGTTCGATCACAGTGGCATTCGAAGTACCACTTAATGATATCATAAACAATAAAGACGCCACTGGACGCATAGCCAAATGGGCCATCGAGTTCTTACCATTCGAAATAACGTACAAACCACGCCGGACTATGAAGTCCGAGGTGTTGGCCGACTTTGTCAAGGAATGGACAGAAGCCGAGCTCCCAGAGTACGGATCATACTCCCATTGGACAATGTATTTCGACGGTTCCAATATGCTAGCCAGATTGGGGGCTGGCGTCATCTTGATATCCCCAACAGGAGATACAGACCGCTACGTGTTGCAGATCATGTACACGGACTCAAACAACACGGTCGAATACGAGGCACTACTGCATGGTCTCCGCATGGCCGTATCCATGGGTATACGGCGCCTCGAGGTGCCTAGAGACTCAAACCTCGCGATATCTCAGGCAAACGGAGAGTTTGATGCGAAAGATTCAAAAATGGCAGATTATCGAAACGCCGTATTAAAAATATCCGCTCGATTTGAGGGGCTAGAATTTCACCATGTGGCTCGGGACAGTAACCAGGCAGCGGATATACTTGCTCGCATGGGCACCAGACGCGACCCGGTCCCAACTAACACTTTTGTGGAAAGGTTGTTCAAGCCATCAGTAACATGGCAGGACGAGACCAATGACGCTAATCCAGACCCGAACACGCCCCTGCCGAACTCAATACAGATGTCATCAGGGACTCCGACACGGAAATCACACCATCGGCTCACGAGGTCATGGCCGTTATAGCCTCCTAGACCGAGGCTTTCTTAGCCTACCTTAACATGCAAGAGCTCCCCGATGACCAAAATGAGGCCCGCCGCATAATTCGGCATTCTAAAGCTTACAAGGTTCACGCGGGTGAACTATACAAGAAAAGCACTACTGGTATTCTCCAACGATGCATCTCTGAAGAGGAGGGGCGGCAACTTCTAGCCGAAATGCATGCTGGCATGGGCGGCCATCACGCTGCGGCTCGAGCTCTCGTAAGCAAAGCCTTCCGGACTGGTTTCTTCTGGCCAACAGCGCGCGCAGACGCACAGACCTTAGTCCAACATTGTGTTGGATGCCAGCTTTTCGCAAACCAAAGTCATATGCCTCCCACAGCTCTTAGAACCATCCCCATTACCTTGCCCTTTGCGGTCTGGGGGCAGGATATGGTTGGACCTCTTAAAGGGGGAAGCCATAAAAAGAAATATTTACTGCTCATGGTGGATAAATTCACTAAATGGATAGAAGCCGGACATATTTTATATCCAACGCAGTACACCGTTATGGTGTCCCGCATAGTATTATCACAAATAACGGCTCCAACTTCACAGCTGACGAGGTGAAAAATTGGTGTGCTAAGTTAGGCATTAAACTTGACTACGCCTCCGTGTACCACCCTCAGACAAACAGTCAGGTAGAAAGAGCCAATGGCTTGATAATGAGTGGCATTAAACCCCGACTGGTGCGTTCCCTTCAGGAGTCAGATAAGCACTGTGTGGAGGAGCTCGACTCCGTACTCTGGGGGCTCTGAACTACACCTAACCGAACAACCGGATACACACCTTTTTTCATGGTGTACGGCGCAGAGGTTGTCTTGCCCTGCGATATTATTCATGACTCACCTCGAGTGCACATGTACGAAGAGAGGGAGGCCAAGCTTGATCGACATGATGAGCTAGACGGCCTCAAAGAGGAACGCGATATCGCGCATGCTCGTTTCGCATTTTATCGATAGCAGGCAAGGCGATACCAAAGCAGAGAAGTGCGAGCAAAGACATACAATGTTGGCGAACTCGTATTACGCCTCCCGGAGAAGAAAAACTACAAGCTCAAACCAAGATGGGAGGGCCCCTTCATCATTGACGAAGTACTCACCGGTGGAGCCTATCGCCTTCGAAATGCATCAAACAATCGCCTTGAGCCGAACCCATGGAACGCTGCTAGGCTCCGACGATTCTGCGGATAGTTTGGTAGCACATATCTCCTTTTTTTTAGTCTAGGTCTTATTCCTTGTTTTTACAGTTTTCCTCTTCCTTTTTTCTTATTTTCTATCGATAATTTTTCAGCTCAACCGAATTATCCCAAGGTAGAACATCCTTAAATGTATATACCTCAAATGTACTTGGGGGCTTCTATAGCGAAGCCCATTATCAAGAAAGCATATTGCTCAAAATTATTATGTCGTCTGTTTCATACAGTATCCTTGCCATTATATGCACCTTTATGACTTAAGTTTTTCCTAAGCTGGGTTGCCTCGCTCCTGTGCTTATACCCTACGTTCCCGATTGTTTGGCTAGGGTGTAAAGGGAGCACCTCTGCATTTGTTACAACCGGGTAATCTAGCCTGTACTTCAGACGGGTGAAGCCGAAAGCTAGCGTTCTTAAGAGAATAATCGGTCGGTGGATACACAACGTATTGATTTTAAGCGCATACATTTTTATTTTTTAAAATTAATAGGATACGGCATCCTACCATCCTCTTCACAGGATCCAAGGCCTAGGCACGCATATATACGCATGCCGACCCGGGGAAAGGAACCCTTAACGGAACTATTCTCTCTGGAAGATGTTTCTGTTGGAAATATGCCCTAGAGGCAATAATAAATTGGTTATTATTATATTTCCTTGTTCACGATAATCGTTTATTATCCATGCTAGAATTGTATTGATAGGAAACTCAGATACATGTGTGGATACATAGACAAACACCATGTCCCTAGTGAGCCTCTAGACGACTAGCTCGTTGATCAATAGATGGTTACAGTTTCCTAACCATGGACATTGGATGTCATTGATAACGGGATCACATCATTAGGAGAATGATGTGATGGACAAGACCCAATCCTAAGCCTAACACATATCGTGTAGTTCGTATGCTAAAGCTTTTCTATATGACAAGTATATTTTCCTTAGACCGTGAGATTGTGCAACTCCCGGATACCGTAGGAATGCTTTGGGTGTACCAAACGTCACAACGTAACTGGGTGGCTATAAAGGTGCACTACAGGTATCTCCGAAAGTGTCTGTTGGGTTGGCACGAATCGAGACTGGGATTTGTCACTCTGTATGACGGAGAGGTATCTCTGGGCCCACTCGGTAGGACATCATCATAATGTGCACAATATGTGATCAAGGAGTTGATCACGGGATGATGTGTTACGGAACGAGTAAAGAGACTTGCCGGTAACGAGATTGAGCAAGGTATCGGTATACCGACGATCGAATCTCGGGCAAGTGCTATACCGATAGACAAAGGGAATCGTATACGGGATTGATTGAATCCTTGACATCGTGGTTCATCCGATGAGATCATCGTGGAACATGTGGGAGCCAACATGGGTATCCAGATCCCGCTGTTGGTTATTGGCCGGAGAGTTGTCTCGGTCATGTCTACATGGTTCCCGAGCCCGTAGGGTCTACACACTTAAGGTTCGATGACGCTAGGGTTATAGGGAAAGTATGTACGCGGTTACCGAATGTTGTTCGGAGTCCCGGATGAGATCCCGGACGTCACGAGGAGTTCCGGAATGGTCCGGAGATAAAGATTCATATATGGGAAGTCCCGTTTTGGTCACCGGAAAAGTTTCGGGCGCTATCGGTAGCGTACCGGGACCACCGGGAGGGTCCCGGGGGTCCACCGGGTGGGGCCACCGGACCCAGAAGGCTGCGTGGGCCAAGTGTGGGAGGGGACCAGCCCCAGGTGGGCTGGTGCGCCCCCCTAACCAGGCCCAAGGCAAAGAGAGAAGAAAAAAAGGGGGAAACCCTAGGCTCAGATGGGCCTAAGGCCCACATAGTGGTGCGCCTCCCCCTCTCTCCCCCTTGGCCGCCCCCCTAGATGGGATCTAGGGCTGGCCGCACCCCTAGGGGTGGGAAACCCTAAAGGGGGCGCAGCCCTCCCTTCCCCCTATATATATATGTGAGGTTTGGGGCTGCCCATAAGACGTTTTGGACCTCTGTCGCATGGCGCAGCCCTACCTCTCTCCCTCCTCGTCTCCCGCAACGCTTGGCGAAGCCCTGCTGGAGTCCCGCGCTCCTCCACCACCACCACGCCGTCGTGCTGCTATTGGATGGAGTCTTCCCCAACCTCTCCCTCTCTCCTTGCTGGATCAAGGCGTGGGAGACGTCACCGGGCTGCACGTGTGTTGAACGCGGAGGCGCCGTTGTTCGGCGCTTAGATCGGAATCAACCGCGATCTGAATCGCAGCGAGTACGACTCCTTCATCCGCGTTCTTGCAACGCTTCCGCATCGCGATCTACAAGTGTATGTAGATGCACTTTCCTTTATGCTCGTTGCTAGATTACTCCATAGATAGATCTTGGTGATGCGTAGGAAAATTTTTGATTTTCTGCTACGATCCCCAACAGTGGCATCATGAGCTAGGTCTATGCGTAGTATCTTGCACGAGTAGAACACAAAGTAGTTGTGGGCGTAGATCATGTCAATTCTCTTGCCGTTACTAGTCTTATCTTGATTCGGCGGCATCGTGGGATGAAGCGGCCCGGACCGACCTTAAACGTACTCTTACGTGAGACAGGTTCCACCGACTGACATGCACTAGTTGCATAAGGTGGCTAGCGGGTGTCTGTCTCTCCCACTTTAGTCGGATCGGATTCGATGAAAAGGGTCCTTATGAAGGGTAAATAGAAATTGGCATATCACGTTGTGGTTTTGGCGTAGGTAAGAAACGTTCTTGCTAGAAACCTATAGCAGCCACGTAAAAAACTTGCAACAACAATTAGAGGACGTCTAACTTGTTCTTGCAGCATGTGCCGTGTGATGTGATATGGCCAAAAGGATGTGATGAATGATATATATGTGATGTATGAGATTGATCATGTTCTTGTAATAGGAATCACGACTTGCATGTCGATGAGAATGACAACCGGCAGGAGCCATAGGAGTTGTCTTATTTATTGTATGACCAGGGTAGTTGGCTATAAAAGCCACTTCGGTACCATCATGGCTGGTTTGGTAAAAGATTCCGTCTTTAAGATCTATGCCAATATCCTGATCCTCTTCGAAACCAGGGTCTAGGTCTCGAGTATGGTCCTCTGGCTGTGGGATAAGACTGCTAATCTTTCCGACCACCTTCCTCCACGCCTATTGAAAGCAGTTGAACTCAGTCCGGTTAGTTAAATAAAAGCATAGTAAAGCTAGCGATCAGGGAAAGCCTTACCCAATCGATGGGGTTGTACATAGAGAAACCCTCTCGACACTCCAAGCGAAGAAAGTCATCTTTCTCTTCTTTGTAGAGATCGGCCAGAATAGCAGCTAGAGTGGTGGGGTTGTCTGAGCCCTGGCATAGGCAGCGTGAGGCATCATCCTGGCCATTATAGTGCCACATAGGAAATCCTCTGGCCTGGAGCGGCTGCACGCATCGCGTTACCGAAATCGTCATCACCTCGATTATCGTCAGCTTGAGGTGGGCAAGTAGTCTGATCTTGTTGGCCAGTCTTTTTACCTCCGCACTATCTTCTTCCTTGAGACTACAGGGATGCCAGTTGAAACGCTTCTTTAGAGGAGGTCTGGAATATTCGGGAAGCCCTTGCTGAATTGGATCCGGCAAAACAACGTCTTCGATATAAAACCATTCCGAGGCCCACTCTTCGGATGCCTTCTTCGGAGTGCTGGGAAGGTAACATGTCCTAGCTATACGCCACACTTTGGCGCCTCCTACCTCGAATATGGATCCCTTCTGGGAACGAGGAACAAGGCAGAAGAACTTTCGCCATAGCCCAAAATGAGCCTCGCAGCCTAGAAAGAGCTCGCGTAGAGCAACGAAGCCCGCAATGTGCAATATAGACCCCAACGTAAGGTCGTGTAGTTGGAGGCCATAGAACTCCAGAAATCCCCTAAGAAAAGGGTGAATAGGAAATCCAACACCTCTTAGGAGGAAGGAGATGAAGCACACTCGTTCTTCTTTGGAAGGATTGGGGAAACTTTCTGCCAGGGCTTGACCATCGAGAGAAGTTAATCCAGCCCGGACATGGACTAGATCCTCAGGAGGGAGATATCCCTGCGCTTGGAGTTTTCTCAGATGCGCATGATATATGGAGCAACTCTCCCAGTCGCCCGCTTGAGGGCCATGAGGGCGCGAGGTAGAACTAGGGACCCCGACCATGTTTTTAGGGATTTGTCGTGGCAGGCTCTAAGGATCTTTCGCGTGGATGGAATGGCATCTGAGATCTAGTCTCTTTAAATAAGCGCCTTCCTTATGCAGTCGAGGGGTTAATTATAAAAATACCCAAACGGTTCGCATTCGACTGACACGTGGGAGCTAATGCAATGGCGGTAAGGGATCGACATGGTATGACATTAAATATGAAGTCGAACTATCATCTAATTCAACGGAGGACTGACCTTGCAAGACCGAAGACATGAAGCCGGATACAACCTCGTCCTTGAAGGCAATTCCGGGGCTACTGAGGGAGTCCTATATTCGAGGGTCCTCAGGCGTTCGGGCCATTGATGTTGGGCCGGATTGATGGGCCATGAAGATAGAAGCAGAAGGCCCTCCCCGTATTCATTTAGGACTCCAATGTGTGTAGTAAAGCAAGAAAGAAGTCCGAATGTAACGATTACTTCCTCCCCAAGTCACCTTTGTAACCCTAGGCCCCCTCCGACGTGTATATAAGCCGAGGGGTTTAGCCCGTAGAGATGACAGATATCATAGCAATCACATAGGCTAGACTTTTAGGGTTTAGCCATTATGATCTCAAGGTAGATCAACTCTTGTAACCATATTCATCAAGATCAATCAAGCATGAAGTAGGGTATTACCTTGATCAAGAGGGCCTGAACCTAGGTAAACATCGTGTGCCCTGTCTCCTGTTACCATCGATCCTAAGACGCACAGCTTGGGCCCCCCTACCCGAGATCTGCCAGTTTTGTCACCGACACCCTTCGACCAAGGCAATGAGCATGAACCTATTCGACACCGTGAAGATGGCGCCCATATTGGACTCCTACTCCAGGTCAAGCTACGCGAGTAAACATGAGACCTTCTCTTTGATATCGTAGGAGAGTGATGTCTTGTCATATCCTACGACATTCATCTTTGGAGGCGTTACAGAAGAGGAAGTTGAGCATGGAGACAATTGCACCTACACCTCTTCGACGTCAACATATGACGAGTTGCCCCAATTTGGAGGCGTTACAGAAGAAGATGCACTAACCACATGGTTCCATCAAGATGAAGATGAGAATGTTGGATCTTGAACACCTCACCTACAACACATGATCGACACTCCAAAGGTAACACAGGTGATGGTGCTTCTCTTGTCCCACTAGTGGACTATCTCACAAATGATTGCTTGTATGATGTTGACACACCTATTATCATGCTGCTAGTGCGATTTCATCATGTCATGACTTACCAATTTATGATGAATATGATGATGAGCATGTTGAGTTGCCTAGTTGTGATGCTATGCTCCATAGGATATCATGTGAAAATTCTTTTGGTCACATCATGGCAAAGATGTCCCGTCTTTCATTGAGATGGTGGCTATCATTTTGGAGGAAGTCGACTTTGACGATCCGACTACGAACGTGCGAGGACGATGCGTCTTAGCAATTGCTAAACCAACTCCAAGAGATTATTGACCACGCCGGAGCACGATCAACTTCACCACGAAGGTCTATTTCCTGCAGGCAAACGAAGAACAAGCAAGAAACGGAGATTGCAATCTGGATATTGCGAATATAAGAGGAAAGCTTTATTGATCAAGGTGGGGTTCTGTGACGTCTTTGTCAGGTCGTTGAACAAAAATGAAGTACGCAAAGTTGCAGCTATGGTGAACTTTAATCTAAATAAAACCCAAAGTCTAAACGATGCCCTAAGGGCTGTATATATGAAGGAAGAGGGGGGAATTTCGTGGCCCTTGGAGGAGGGGTCCAAACCCAACCCTAACTGTTGTTTCCCCACACATACAGACTCTAAAAACAGCCTATACTCAAGTATTTCGAAATTACATGGGCCTGGCCCAATAATAAGGTGACGCAGCACCCATAATAGCCTCTGGACAAAATTTATGAAGTGGCATCTTGTATATTTCGTCCAAGGCTTCACGCACTCATTATGGTGGCTTCAAAGTTCTCAAAACATCACCTGTAACTCCGTTCTTGTTCCCCTTGCGCATGCCATCATCTCCATGCTTGATCTTGCTCCAATGATCATCCTTCTTGTCCAAGCTAGGCCCTCCATTTATAAGCAAGACAAATGTATCCAATTTAGGAATCATCATATTCTCATGAACGTTAGAATCAATACCTAGAAACGAAAGTACCTGGTAATTTAATTGGTGTGCGCGAGCTCTAGTAATTGCTCCTGTATATGTATCAGTAGGGGTTGTGGGCGTAACTTTGTTAGTGATGTCCTCATCATCCTCCCCTTCTTCAATTGAAGTCGTCCTCGACGAAGCTCATCTTCCTCACCCAAGTAAGGCTTCAAATCTGCAATGTTAAAAGTGGGACTAACCCCAAAATCTGCAGGCAACTCAAGTTTACATGCATTATCATTTATTTTCTCTAACACCTTAAAAGGAAAATCAGCACGTGGCATTAGCTTTGACTTGCACAAATTAGGAGACCTATCCTTACGCAAATGTAACTGAACAAGATCTCCAGGTGCAAATACAACACGTTTTCTACCCTTGCCTCCAACAAGTTTATATTTAGCATTCATGCGCTCAATATTTCCGTTAGTTAACTCATGCATTTTTAAGATTAATTCAACATGTTTTTTAGCATCAGAGTTAACCTTATCCGAAGATGGAAGAGGCAACAAATCAATAGGTGCACAACGTAAGAAACCATACACAATTTCAAAAGGGCACGTCTTAGTAGTAGAATGTAGCGAACGATTATAAGCAAATTTGATATGAGGAAAGCATTCTTTCCACATTTTCTTATTATTCTTCAAAACAGCCCAAATTTGATAGTAGATAAAGTTCTGATGAGGACATGACTACCTTCGATACGACCAAAAATATTGCATACATGTATATTTGTGAGGTGATTTCTAATGCAAACTATGCAACAATTTATTTATGTCATCTAGGACAAAAAATACTTCACAGACTTTTGTGCCATGTCTAATTCCAGGTGTATGGGACATTTGTACAATCCACATATGAAGATAAGGGAAAAAGAGAAGTTTAGGTGTTGTTCAAAAAAGTTCTCTCACATCACTTTTGGGCCAAGAGAAGATAGAGTCCAAGTCTCCCACGTTCTGCATCCAGATTCGGACTACACAGACATACCTGACTCAAAACGGCAAGAACTCCTTCATACGGACTCCGAATTGGGCGATTTTTTTTTGGAAACTAGATTTCGTACACTTTGCAACCCAATTGGATTCACCTTCAAATCCGTCCGGAGTGTTGAGATATCGACGAAACAATCTGATGCTGCAGCAGAATCCGAGTCAAACTACAAGTCCAAAGGTGTTGCATCACCTCCACTTGGGCCCATGAGCCTTGTACGACCTAGGGTTACTTTTAGGCTGCCTTGGGACGTCCTCCCACCTTCTTGGCCGCCACCCCTTGCTCCTATATAAGTAGATCCATCTAGTAGCTTTTTCTTGGGGATTTGTTTAGTCAAAAGTTAGTCATTGCAACTTCGTTTACTTCGTTTGTGTCCAACGACAAGAGCAAGACCGCTTACGGATCCCCACCATTATCAATACTTCATTTATATTTGCAATATTTAGATTGCTTTGTCATATTGTTGCTTGTTCTTCGATTGCATGTAGGAATAGACTTTCATGGTCAGGCTGATCGTGCTTCTGGCATTGTCAGTAACCCCTGGAGATTGGTTTAGCGATTGCTAAGGCGCAACGTCGTGCACGTTTGTGGTCAGATCATCAAAGTCGTCTCCACCAAATCGATAGTTATCATCTCATCGAAAGATCGGGCCCCTCGCCTCTTTCAAGTGGTATCCCCCTCACCTCTTTCAAGTGGTCCGAACAAGAGCATATAATTCCTTATCATAAGTAGAATAATTCAGACTAGGCCCACTCAATTTTTCAGAAACGTATATAACATGTTTACCATCTTGTAATAACACACCTCCTAACACAATTCCACTAGCATCACATCCAAGCTCAAAAGTCTTATTAAAATCAGGAAGTTGGAGTAAAGGAGCATGTGTCAACTTATCTTTCAATACCGTGAATGGTTCTTCCAGTGTAGTACCCCAAACAAAAGGCACATCCTTCTTTGTAAGCTCATTGAGAGGTGAATCAATGGTGCTGAAATCTCTCACAAAATGCCTATAGAATCCAGCGAGGATAAGGAAACTCCTGACGTGTGTGACCATTTTGGGCTGCGGCAAACTCTCAATAGTTTCAATCTTGGCTTTATCAACCTCAAGTCCATGTGGAGTAACAACATAGCCAAGAAACGATACTCGGTCGGTGCAAAAGGTGCACTTCCCAAGCTTACCAAAAAATGTGCATCACGTAAAGCAATAAAAACATCACGTAAATGTTCCAAATGTTCCTCCAAAGATCTTCTATAAATCAATATATCATCATAGTAAACTACCACAAATCATCCAATGAAATCACGTAATCTCATGAAAGTACTAGGTGCGTTAGTTAATGTAACATCCCAAAAATTTAAATTTTGGAATGTTATAATAAATAGATAGATTTGATTGCTGTTTGATGTGCTGAGTGAAATTGAGTGAAATTTGAAACTTTTGAAAGTTAAATTAGAGGGAATAAAATGACTTTCCCAAAACTTTCACTTTGCTTTTGATCCTCGAGGGAATTCAAATTCTTTTCAACACAAAACCCTAGAGTGAAGATAATATGACTTCTTCCATTTATTTTAAATGATAAAGGGCTTGAAAGGATTTTGAATTTCATCCTCGAAAACTTTAAGAAACTCAATGATTTTCCCGAGAGAAGATAAAATGACTTCTTCAAATTATAGGAAATATGAGTTGGAGGTTTTTCTGAATTTTCTGCAACTCAATTTCAAATAATTCAGTTATTTGGGTTTTATTCAAATTATTTTCTCGAAAAATAAAATACATGGAAAATAGGGTAACATGATTCCCTATAGCAGAAAATTGGAGAGAAATAATTTTGAAATCATTTTAGTATTTTAAATTGATTTTATTTGGTTTTTAATTGCAACAGTAGGACCCTTTGATTTATTAGATTTTGTGGACATTTTATTTGACAGTAGTAAAATATTCATGTTGTAGGGCTTATTTTTCTGCAAATTTTGATATAGTATATGCCTATAGGATATTTTTAGTTATTTTGATTTTATTCATTTTCTGTCTGTTAAAAAATGTATAAAGAAAAAAAGTTACCCTCCGCCGAACTGGGCCGGCCCAGCTGCCCGCCAAGCCACGGCCCAGCCAGCCCACCTCGCGGTCATCTCCCTCCTCGAGTCGGAGTTCGACTCCCGCACGCTGCCGGACCGCGCCGTAGCCGCCGCGGACTCCTCCGCCGCCTTTGCCTCGCCCCCTTCCGCAAGAAGCTCCCCGCCCGCCTTTATAAGTGAGCCGCTGCCGCCCGTTCCACCCCTCGCCCTCCTTGCGCCGCCGCCGCACATCCAGCGCCGCCGCTGTTTTTGCGCCGCCGTCGCTGCTGCTTCTGCCACCGCCGCAGCGCTGCTTTGCCGCTGCTACCACGCCGCAGCCCCACCACCGCGCCGCTCCGCCCCTCGCCCCGCAACGCCCAGCGCCACCGTCACCAGCCTCGCCGGCCGGAGCTCACCGCCGACCGGAGTTCGACGCCTGACCCGATCCGTTGTCGTTTTTTTTTGGCGAAAACCGTCGAAACGGTAAGAACCACCGAACCGTCCCGGTCTTTTCCGGCTAGATCGGTTTTCTGATTAGTTAGGTTTTGTTTTTAGATCGGTTTTTTTAGGGTTTAGTTATACAGTGAACGTTCACTGGTTCGGCCCTAATAGCGAGCGTTCGCTTGATAGCTTTTTCTTTTTCTTTTAATTTCGGCCAGGGACTTGTCTATAATTATTATTTTTACAGATTAGCCCCTACACTTCAAACGGCCCTGACTTTTTGCCCGTTAGTCCAAATCCAACGAAGCTCTCTTTCCAGTAATACAACTTCAACATGTTTTTGAAAATTTTAAAATTTGAATTCAACTAGTTTTAGATTCAAATTTCGTTTGATCATAACTTGAGTTTCGTAACTCCGTTTGAGTTGATTCTTTTTGCAAATCGAAGCTCTTGACCTAAACTTTCTGATAAGGCAAAATTCACATAATTTTGGTACTGTTGGAAATTGTTTTGTGTTTCAAGAGTCATTCGGGTGTTTTCGAAATTTTTCGAAGTGTTTATTCGCTCTGTCTGATCTTTCTGAGTGATTGCTTATGTGTGGTTACTATTGTTTGCTTACGATAGATTGACCGGAGTGTGACGAGTAGATCTATCAAGAGTATTGAGTGCAAATCACCTTCATCAACATTGCAGGCAAGTTCACACTTTGATCATATTTTCCAAATACCCAGTTTTCATTGCATTAGTTATATCCTCAAACACATTGCATCAATAGGATCAATTAATCTATGGGATTGGGAAGTAGATTGAGGTAGAACCTATTACCTGCATTATTTTCAAACCCCTGGGAGTTACTTCTACGTTTGCTTAGTTTTCCATGCTACGCTCGTAGACGTGGTTTGGGTTTGAGTGAAATCCATGACAGATGTGAGTTGTTAATTAAGGATTCAACTTAAGGTGGCTACTTGAATACACATCTAGGTGGATTGGTTTGGGGCACCCTGGGAGTGAACCAGTGGATTGCCCGGACACCTGGGGTTACCAGTGTTGTCCTAGGAAATCCCGGGGTTACCATGTGATTGTCCTATTGGAATGCCACCCAGGCTCAAAGGGATCATATAATATTTCATGCCTAGAAACTTCCATGTGCAACCACATGCCAATATGGGCTCTGGCATAGTTGAGTAAGTTGTGGGAAACCTTTTCATGATGGGCTAGCAGATGTAGGGGGATTGTAGGTGGTACCGGCCTATCTATCTGGTTAAGGGGACCTCTTCGGAAAGACTGTGTCTCGGTCATCCGTTTCTCAAACACCATGCAGTGCGAGAAACCAAACGAAGGCGATCGAGTCTTGTGGGAAAAGTGCACAAACCTCTGCAGAGTGTACAAACTATTCATGAGTAGCCGTGTCCCCGGTTATGGACATCTTTGAGTATCTAGAAGTGGATTATTTGCTGATCTCATCACTCTATAATTTAATATTGTTGGGATTAATGATGATTTTTAATTGGGGTTGAGAGGATGTCTATCTTCTCAACAATGTTTCAACTACCATGATAGTTAATTAAAATGCATTCCTTTGAAGTAGGGAAAAATTGGCTTTACGCAAAAACTTTAACCTTACAGCCTCCACCAGCCAAATATGCATATAGTTGTAGGCTTATTCATCATTATCATTACAGTGTGAATTTGCCAGTACATTCAATGTACTGACCCTCTGTGGCTGCAATGACTCATGTTGCAGGACTATCTTACGATGAGTAAGTGATACGTTAGGGGTTACGATTTCTACACTCAACTTTGTCGTTGGTGTTGATGGGAATCCACAACCTTTGTTGCTTCCGCTATGATCGATTGAGGTAATAGTATTTACGTTACTTAATACATATGATTTACCTCTGTTATAAATCCTGTTTGTACTGTGTGTCAGCATACCGATCCAGGGATGACACAGAACACAGAGACTTCGGTCCATTCGGATCGTGGTCGCTACAAGATGGTATCAGAGCACATGTTGACTGTAAGACGTGACCCTAGATACTAGCAAGCCCATAGGAAAGGATTTCTCGAAAACTATCTTTCTCAAAAGGATTCTTATCTCTCTTCTTTTTTGAGTTTTGTCAAAACTTCCCTTTGACCTTAAATAGTTAGACAATACCCTTTACCATTTGGACCACTTCGGAGTAAAGATGAATTTACCATGCATTGTAAGTGTTGAAGCTACACCAGTGGATACTCCGAAGGTTTGAAGAGTTGACGACTTTGAGGAGATGTTGACCTTTAGAAGACCAAACCCCTGTTATGCACTTACGTTAGATGTGACGATTATGAGCCGTCATTTGCTTGATGTTTTCGAATGGCCACAAACTAAAACCCGTCTTTTCAAAACCTTTGTTTGTATTGAGTGTCCCTCTCTATCTCTTCTGAATCTCATCCCAAAACCCTTGGAACCAATAGAGGATGACTGAAGATAGACTTGAAGTTTCGGGACCAATGACCCAGCCGGAGGCAGAACTATGGATACAAAGCATGGAGGACCGCTACAGGGAAAATTTAGTTGAAAGGAAGTATGAAGTTCAATACGTTTTTCAGTACTTTACAAAAAGTGCTGCAACATGGTGGAAGATGCATCAAGCCATACAAGGATGTAATAGAGCAGAAAATTGGAAGGAATTCAAGAAGACTCTGTTAGGATCTCGTCTCATCCGAAAGCATGGAGACAACCCGAAGAAGAAGCCTTGTGCCTGTAGGATTTGTGGAGAAATAGGACACACCCAGGAGGAGCACAAGGATGAATGCCCCAATTGTGAAGGAAGTCACCTAGCTGAAGAATGCCCAAGTAGGCAGATTACTTGTTTCTTGTGCGAAGGGACTACCCACTACCCTGCTCAGTGTCACATTTACCCCATGGTGCAACGAACTATCCAACGGAAGAAAGAAGCAATGAAAGAAATCCTCAAGGAAACCCTAAGGGAATCCGCGATGGAGGAAGATATTAACGACCCTGATGGAGAAGGACTAGACAGATATTACTCACGTGCTTGTTACTCATGTGGAAAAGAAGGACACCTTTCACAGCATTGCACGAGGGAAAGTCAAGAGTATCTGGGAAACTTCCCGACAGAAGAAGTGGAGTCTGATCCACAAAAGATAAAAGAATTGATAGGAATGAAGAAGTCGAGGAAGAGAAAGAGCATGTGTCCCCAGTAGAACCCAAACTCTGCGGAAAAGGACCTGAGTGACATCACATGTTATCGGTTCAAGGATTTAGGTCATTATGCTAGCAACTGCCCAACCAGGAAGCGAAGAAACCAGTGAATCATGGATAGTCACCATGAAGGCCTTAGATCTGTCTTATGACATTAGTTTACACTACAAGGAAGTAGAACATTTTGCCAAGAGAAGGTCTAGACCGGAGGAAGATTGATCTGAGTAATTGAGATCTAGATATTGGAATGAAGCATGTAGCTAATAGTGGAACCCCCTTTTACAATGTTGAGTTGAGTATGGAATTAACATTGTAATAGTTCGTGAAGCAATAGAAGTTGATACTTTTGGAATCCAAGAAGGAAGTGTTATGAGTTGTTGGATGACTGTGAGTGCCTCCCTTGTTATCTCACCCAGACCAAAACCTATAACCCTTGGAGTAGTTGACCCCAAACCTTTCTCGGACAAACGACCCCGTTTTACCCAAGAATGTCCGTATGTTGTCCTGAGAACCCCTTTCTGTCTTATGCCTACAGATGACAACCCTTTGCGAGTCTTTTATCAAAGGCCCGAAAACCATCATGACCCTGACTAGCAACCAGGATTACCCAAAGATCCTGAAGGACATGATGAAGCATATTCAACTAGAAGGAGATGCAATTTACAAGGGATATCCCTTCATGGAGAATGGAGTTGAGCTTTGGTACGTGGAGGTACACCTCCACTGTGTGAAAGGAGTTTGCCCAAAGACTATGGGTCAATACTTTTTCATCTCCCGAGTTTCGCGAACAACATTCTTCGAATCTTTTCGTGAAGCTGCTATGGAGGCCATACGTCAGATTGGAGAAATACTCGAAGCAAGACTTCGTTTTACGCAGGGATGCCTGAGTAGGATGCATGCAGAGATGGTGGAGATGAAGCACACAACCAATAGGACGAAGCAAAAGGTTGATGATTTTAAGAACCACGTTGCACAATTCCAGTGGGATTGAAGCACCCTTAGCTAGGACAAAGGAATATAGATGGGAGAAATGTTTGACCATACCCCACTATGTGGATGGCAACATTTGTAGTGAAGCACCTTTGTAACTGGAGTGTTGAATACTGGTTCAAGTAGTAATACAAGATTTGATATGAGGAGAATGTGGATTTTGGATGAACCAGTGCACTTTGTTTAGTTGAACCTTATTGTGTGAACCCTGGACCCATAGGAAGGAATGTGTTGCACCAATTAGTGGAGTTTGCACAAATAAGTTGGAGTTTATTTTGATATGAAGCTTACCCCAAGAGTATGAAGGAAAGAAGTATGATTGGGTTTTACGAGGGTGTAATGCTGGAGTATGGAACTACAGTAATCCCAAGGATTGAGTTAAGGATATACAAGTTTTGAAGTGGACCCACAAGCCGAGGACCTAAAGGAGGCTACGTAATCATAAGGGAACCACGAGACTTGTCTATAGCTATGTGTATCTGTTGTAGTAAAGCAGTGCATTTCGCTATAGATTGTACCAAGAAGAAGGAGTTTTGTGCTAAGTATTGGAGTTCAAGCCTGCAATGGAAACGCAGTAAACTGTAGTAAGTTGAGAATCGGTGAAGTTAGCAGCCTGGTATTGATTTTGGATTTTATGAGTTGTTACTCTATAGTGATGAGTGAAGACATGATACATGGAAGGAGATTTTGAAGGAAACTAGTGTTATTCATTTTATGTGTGGTAAAATCCAACACCGTTACCCGAATGCACTAACTAGTGGTTGGTTACGTCAGACTTGGAGTAGATTGCCCGAAGATGAGTCTGAGTAATTACATCGTAGTTTTACCCAAGAGAAGTAAAGGATAATTGGATGGAGTTAAGAAAGCCAAGGAAGTTGGATGTTGGAAGAATGACCAGTTGCAACCCAATGATGAGACCAAGTGTTGCTAGTGGTGAGATGGGCCATAACCCACAGGCCCAGGACCTGTCAAGAATGCAAATACACTCTTGCTAAAGGAAAAACCCCTGGTAGAAGTTACGACCTTTGTCAATAGACGATCTTATAGGTTTGCGCTAAACCCGAGGGTTGTGAACACGATAGATGTTTTGTTTGGCTTGCAGAATCAATGGATATATCCGAACTCAGTTCGTCGACAAAGATGAAATTCTGCAATGCTTGTGAGGATGACCGAGTGTTAGAATGCGAGATTCACTAAACCATATACAGGGTAATGATTTGGGTGCGGGATGGATTGATCACCATACCGACTTACTCTTATTGTTCGCCTCTGTTATACGGGATGGTAAATCTGAGTGACTTACCTATAGTAGAGAGACGACGATGTCAAAACTTTGTTTAAACCTTAGAACGATATAGAAAATTTTCCTTGTACACGGCATGTTGTTGCCAACCGTAGGATATACGGTGAGGATGAAGCGCAGACCCGTTTTCTGCACGGACCCAACAAATTGTTTGATGACCCCATGAGATGTCGATATTGTATATAATTGGCGCCAGACCTGTCAGTTAAGAAGAACTAGCCTCAGAGGAACCTTGCCAAGATGAAAGGACCCAAGACTGGATGGCAAATGTCATGCAACTACCGAAAGAGCAAGAGAAGGATTTACCCTGAAGATTTGAGAAGACAGATGCCGTCAACCCAAAGGATGGAGTACCCGAGTTTTGATGGAACCGTATCCATGTTTCTAAGTGTGGTAGCACACTAGGCCACACCAATCATGGATTTGTTAGGAGACCCCCTAACCCTAACCTATTTCTTGCTAGCCTCTCCGAATCTCGAGGACGAGATTCATTTCAAGTGTGGTAGGTTTGTAACATCCCAAAAATTTAAATTTTGGAATGTTATAATAAATAGATAGATTTGATTACTGTTTGATGTGCTGAGTGAAATTGAGTGAAATTTGAAACTTTTGAAAGTTAAATGAGAGGGAATAAAATGACTTTCCCAAAACTTTCTCTTTGCTTTTGATCCTCGAAGGAATTCAAATTCTCTTCAACACAAAACCCTAGAGTGAAGATAATATGACTTCTTCCATTTATTTTAAATGATAAAGGGCTTGAAAGGATTTTGAATTTCATCCTCGAAAACTTTAAGCAACTCAATGATTTTCCCGAGAGAAGATAAAATGACTTCTTCAAATTATAGGAAATATGAGTTGGAGGTTTTTCTGAATTTTCTGCAACTCAATTTCAAATAATTGAGTTATTTGGGTTTTATTCAAATTATTTTCTCCAAAAATAAAATACATGGAAAATAGGGTAACATGATTCCCTACAGTAGAAAATTGGAGAGAAATAATTTGAAATCATTTTGGTATTTTAAATTGATTTTATTTGGCTTTTAATTGCAAGAGTAGGACCCTTTGATTTATTAGATTTTGTGGACATTTTATTTGACAGTAGTAAAATGTTCATGTTGTAGGGCTTATTTTTCTGCAAATTTTGATATAGTATATGCCTATAGGATATTTTTAGTTATTTTGATTTTATTCGTTTTTCTGTCTGTTAAAAAATGTTTAAAGAAAATAAAATTACCCTCCGCCGAACTGGGCCGGCCCAGCTGCCCGCCAGGCCACGGCCCAGCCAGCCCACCTCGCGGAAATCTCCCTCCCAGAGTCGGAGTTCGACTCCCGCACGCCGCCGGACCGCGCCGTAGCCGCCGCCGACTCTTCCGCCGCCTTTGCCTCGCCCCCTTCCGTAAGAAGCTCCCCGCCCGCCTTTATAAGTGAGCCGCTGCCGCCCGTTCCACCCCTCGCCCTCCTTGCGCCGCCGCCGCACATCCAGCGCCGCCGCCGTCGCTGCTGCTACTGCCGCCGCCGCCGCGCTGCTTTGCCGCTGCTGCCACGCCGCAGCCCCACCACCGCGGCGCTCCGCCCCTCGCCCCGCAACGCCCAGCGCCGCCATCGCCAGCCCCGCCGGCCGGAGCTCACCGCCGGCCGGAGTTCGACGCTTGACCCGATCCATTGCCGTTTTTTGGCGAAAACCGTCGAAACGGTAAGAACCGCCGAACCGTCCCGATCTTTTCCGGCTAGATCGGTTTTCTGATTAGTTAGGTTTTGTTTTTAGATCGGTTTTTTTAGGGTTTAGTTATACAGTGAACGTTCACTGGTTAGGCCCTAATAGCGAGCGTTCGCTTGATAGCTTTTCCTTTTTCTTTTAATTTCGGCCAGGGACTTGTCTGTAATTATTATTTTTACAGATTAGCCCCTACACTTCAAGCGGCCCTAACTTTTTGCCGGTTAGTCCAAATCCAACGAAACCAACGCCCACGTCTTCGTTACGAAGCCCTCTTTCCAGTAATACAACTTCAACATGTTTTTGAAAATTTTAAAATTTGAATTCAACTAGTTTTAGATTCAAATTTCGTTTGATCATAACTTGAGTTTCATAACTCCGTTTGAGTTGATTCTTTTTGCAAATCGAAGCTCTTTACCTAAACTTTCTGATAAGGCCAAATTCACATAATTTTGGTAATATTGGAAATTGTTTTGTGTTTCAAGAGTCATTCGGGTGTTTTCGAAGTTTTCCGAAGTGTTTATTCGCTCTGTCTGATCTTTCTGAGTGATTGCTTATGTGTGGTTACTATTGCTTGCTTACGATAGATTGACCGGAGTGTGACGAGTAGATCTATCAAGAGTATTGAGTGCGAATCACCTTCATCAACATTGCAGGCAAGTTCACACTTTGATCATATTTTCCAAATACCCAGTTTTCATTGCATTAGTTATATCCTCAAACACATTGCATCAGTAGGATCAATTAATCTGTGGGATTGGGAAGTAGATTGAGGTAGAACCTATTACCTGCATTTTTCAAACCCCTGGGAGTTACTTCTATGTTTGCTTAGGTTGCCATGCTATGCTCGTAGACGTGGTTTAGGTTTGAGTGAAATCCATGACAGATGTGAGTTCTTAATTAAGGATTCAACTTAAGGTGGCTACTTGAATACACATCTGGGTGGATTGGTTTGGGGCACCCTGGGAGTGAACCAGTGGATTGCTCGGACACCAGGGGCTACCAGTGTTGTCCTAGGAAATCCCGGGGTTACCGTGTGATTGTCCTATTGGAATGCCACCCAGGCTCAAAGGGATCATATAATATTTCATGCCTAGAAACTTCCATGTGCAACCACATGCCAATATGGGCTCTGGCATAGTTGAGTAAGTTGTGGGAAACCTTTCCATGATGGGCTAGCAGATGTAGGGGGATTGTAGGTGGTACCGGCCTATCTATCTGGTTAAGGGGACCTCTTCGGAAAGACTGTGTCTCGGTCATCCGTTTCTCAAACACCATGCAGTGCGAGAAACCAAACGGAGGCGATCGAGTCTTGTGGAAAAAGTGCACAAAACTCTGCAGAGTGTACAAACTATTCATGAGTAGCCGTGTCCCCGGTTATGGACATCTTTGAGTATCTAGAAGTGGATTATTTGTTGATCTCATCACTCTCTAATTTAATATTGTTGGGATAAATGATGATTTTTAATTGGGGTTGAGAGGATGTCTATCTTCGCAACAATGTTTCAACTACCATGATAGTTAATTAAAATGCATTCCTTTGAAGTAGGGAAAAATTGGCTTTATGCAAAAACTTTAACCTTACAGCCTCCACCAGCCAAATATGCATATAGTTGTAGGCTTATTCATCATTATCATTACAGTGTGAATTTGCCAGTACATTCAATGTACTGACCCTCTGTGGTTGCAACGTCTCATGTTGCAGGACTGTCTTACGACGAGTAAGTGATACGTTAGGGGTTATGATTTCTACACTCAACTTTGCCGTTGGTGTTGATGGGAATCCACAACCTTTGTTGCTTCCGCTATGATCGATTGATGTAATAGTATTTACGTTACTTAATACATGTGATTTACCTCTGTTATAAATTCTGTTTGTACTGTGTGTGTCAGCATACCGATCCAGGGATGACACAGAACACAGAGACTTCGGTCCATTCGGATCATGGTCGCTACAGTTAACACAAAAGGCATGACTAACCACTCATATAATCCAAACTTAGTTTTAAATGTTGTTTTCCATTCATCTCCCAATTTCATACGAATTTGATGGTATCCGCTACACAAATCAAATTGGGAGAAAATAGTAGAGCCACTTAATCGATCAAGCATATCATCGAGCCTAGGAATGGGATGACGATAACGAATAGTAATATTATTAATGCCTCTACAATCAACACACATACGCGATGTACCATCCATTTTTGGCACAAGAATAATAGGAACAACACAAGGACTAAGGGATTCACGTATATAACCTTTGTCGAGTAGCTCCTGTACTTGACACATAATCTCCTTCGTCTCCTCTACATTGGTACGATATGGTACGTGGTTGGGTAGGGATGCACCGGGAATTAAGTCTATCTGATGCTCAATCCCTCGAATAGGTGGTAATCCCGGTGGCACGTCTTGTGGAAAGACGTTCGCAAAATCTTGCAAAATGTTAGTGAGAACAGGAGGGAAAGAGGAAGGCACATCCTCGGATGAAAATAATGCCTCTTTGCACACGAAAGCATAGCAAACAGATTTGCTGAAATCTAGATCACCAATATTAGATTTGGTGGCAAGTAAACATCCACTTTTTAATTTAATTTCAGATGCAACATGAGAAGATGGTGTGTTATTAGGCTTCACTTATTTCTCAAATTCTTTTTCCCACAATCTGATTTTCACTCTTATTTTGCTCTTGTTTTGCTTTATTAGCTCTATTAATATCATCTTTCAAAATGCAATCAGGAGACATAGGAAGCAAAGTAATATGTTTATCCTTATGAACAAGAGTATACTTATTGTTTCTACCATGTTGTACAGATTTTTATCAAATTGCCATGATCTACCAAGTAATAAGGAACATGCTTGCATGGGTACCACATCACAATAAACATAATCAGCATATGTAGAGATACTAAAATGCACACGAACAGTATGTGTTACCTTAACCTTGTCGCTGTTGTTGAATCAATGGATGTAGTAAGGATGTGGATGTGGTCTTGTGGCGAGAGATAGCTTCTTCACCATCTCCATGCTAGCCAAGTTGTTACAGCTCCCTCCATCTATGATGACGCGAACAAAACCTTCCTTTACAACTCCCTTTGTATGGAACAAATTATGCCTCTGATTTTGCTCCGCTTGTGTGACCTGCACACTCAAAACACGTTGAGCAACTAAAGATTCATACATGTCAGCTTCTTCAGGAGCCATGTATTGCGTCTCATTTTCAGAATCATCTCCACTGTGTTCTTCAGTGTAATAAGAGCCAAAGTCTTCTCATCATAGTCACTAGCGGACTCATAACCACCATCCTTAGTAGAAATCATCACACGCTGAGATTTGCATTCCCTCGCATAGTGACACGACCAGTGCAACGACGACATATAACATCATGTGTTGGCCCTGTGGATGCCATGGATGAATAAGAACTCTGCGCAGGACCGGCAGATGTACTCATGGCTGATGGTGGTGGTGCATGTTTGCCTTTAACAGGGCTAGAAGTGACGGAGGAAGTAGACGGTGGTGCAGCTGGACTTGTTGAAGTAGAGGATGCACGCGGTGTCCATAATGAAGGTCAACCTGCAGAAAAGTTAGTCTGCGGCAATGCCTGTCGATCCTGCACTTCACGTTCAGCTTTGCAAGCAAGATGGAATAAACGAGTGATATTATTATACTCCTTATACTCTAGAATTGTCTGAATCTCTCTATTTAAGCCATCCACAAAACGTGCAAGCTTAGCCTCATTATCCTCAACAATACCACATCTAATCATGCCAGTTTGTAGTTCTTAATAATATTCCTCTACATAATTTTTTCCTTGTCTTAAACGCTGCAATTTTTGAAGTAAATCACATTGATAATATGGTGGAACCCAACGAGTACGCATAACAATTTTCAAAGCAGCCCAAGTAGTTGGAATATTATTCGGATATAATCTACGATATTCAGACCACCACACACAAGCAAAACTACTGAAAGCACAAAGAGCAGCAGCAACACGTCTCTCCTCGGGATATTCTAAACATGTAAAACGTTGTTCGGTTCCTAACTCCCAAGAAAGATATATATCAGGAACATATCTACCCTCAAATGGTGGAATATTCAATTTTAGTTTAGGGAGATGGTCATGATCGCGTACCCGAGGGTGTGGCGCAGCCCTACCATTGCGATTATTTGCATGTGGATGACCTGGTGGTTGCACGTAGTTCAGATTTTGATCAACCTCCTCCTCGCAATCTCCCGCATAATCATCCTCCTCCTCAGCAGCAGCAGGAGCCACATAAGTATCAATAGCAGCCCCAACAGTTTGGCCAGGCTCAAGAGGGACACGGCTCGCTCGGCGGAGAGTAGTTTTGTGACGTGGAGGTAGTTGTTGTTGTTGTTGTTGTTGTTGTTGTTGTTGTTGTTGTTGTTGTTGTTGTTGTTGGAGAGGTGCGGCAGGTGCAGCTGGTGGTGGTTGTGGAAGACGCGCAAGCAGTTCATTAAATTTGTTATCGACCTTTGTTTCAAACATCTTCTCAATGCCAGCTATCTTATCCATGGCCTCTTCAAAATTGTTCAGCACATCTTGCACCTGTTCAGTCATCATTTGCTGAAATTTATCATGTAATGCCTTGTTTGTCATGTTCTCCCAGTCAGTCTCGTCGGCTTGTGATCCTGCCATGGTTAGCAGCAATAGAAACACACAGAATATGCTCCTACAGACTACTAGAAAGTGGTGGTAGTGGGGTGTCTAATCACAAATTTGTCAAGCGAATCTCAACCTCTTACTAGTTCTTACTAAACAGTAGGTGGTGATCAGCAACCATTGTAGTCAAAAACGCCTCAAAGCTTGGATAGAGCGATTGCCATGTATGTGGAGCTAGGAAGGCTTATGATATGGTAGCAAAAATGTCAACAATAATCAATTCAGAGATGCAAAGTTGAATAAATGCTCAACGACGGTACTGTGCTGGTCCTAGGCTGGACCGTACTAGAGACACAAGCCTAGAACACTAAAAAATCACGGCTGCCCGTAATCAAGGGAAAAGCACACTGTGAAATTTTTCCAGCCTCTTTTTTTGCGCTTTTTCCTGCGATCCTTTTTTTTGGGCGAAAAACATTATAATGGCGAGTGTCTCAAAACACTTCCCAAATCAAATGAACATGATCGACACGAAATTTTTTGAATTTTTTTTTTGAAAATCAGGGCAGCGACGACCAAAAAGTACGACCCAAAATCAGTATGATGGCGAGTGTCTCAAAATGCTCCGAGAGACCTAAAACGGGATAGAGAAACAATATTTTCAGTTGCCGAAATTTTGGCCTAAAAACTGCCCGGGGGTCTCCAGACTCTTTTTTCGATACTTACTCAGGCAAGGAAACACGAAACCGAAACTAGATGGATCTCGATAACAAACCTAATACGAAAAGAACTCAGATTGGTGGTGGATATATGGTGGTAGGATATGGCATCAGTGATGGTATATGGCAGCCGTGGTGGTATATGGCAGCGATGGTGGGTACGTGGCAGCAGAGGTGGTTGATGACCCACAAGTGTAGGGGATCTATCATACCCGAAGGGATTTCAAAGCAATCATTTTCAGTAGGTGCAGTAGGTTGAGGAGCAACTCTTTTCTCTTCTGGTCGGGGTGAAGATACCCCGAACAAGCCCCACAAAGGATGATGAGCCATACTGAAAAGTGGCAATAAATTTCAGCACACTATATAAATTTTTCCTTACCAAATTCCACTTACCAAAGGCGCTTCACTCCCCTGCAACGACGCCAGAAAAGAGTCTTGATGACCCACAAGTGTAGGGGATCTATCGTAGTTCTTTCGATAAGTACGAGTGTCGAACCCAACGAGGAGCAGAAGGAAATGATAGGCAGTTTTCAGTAAGGTATTTTCTGCAAGCACTGAAATTATAGGTAACAGATAGTTTTGTGATAAGGTAATTGGTAACAAGTAACAAAAGGTAAAAGTAAATAAGGTGCAGCAAGACAGCCCAATCCTTTTTGTAGCAAAGGACAAGGCTGGACAAACTCTTATATGAAGGAAAGCGCTCCCGAGGACACATGGGAATTATCGTCAAGCTAGTTTTCATCACGATCATCTGATTCGCGTTCGGTACTTTGATAATTTGGTATGTGGGTGGACCGGTGCTTGGGTGCTGTACTTAATTGGACAAGCCTCCCACTTATGATTAACCTCTAATGCAAGCATCTGCAACTACAAAATAAGTATTAAGGTAAACCTAACCATAGCATGAAACAAGTGGATCCAAATCTGCCCCTTACGAAGCAACGCATAAACTAGGGTTTAAGCTTCTGTCACTCTAGCAACCCATCATCTACTTATTACTTCCCAATGCCTTCCTCTAGGCCCAAATAATGGTGAAGTGTCATGTATTCGACGTTCACATGACACCACTAGAGGAGAGACAACATACATCTCATCAAAATATCGAATGAATACCAAATTCACATGACTACTTATAGCAAGACTTCTCCCATGTCCTCATGAACAAAAGTAACTACTCACAAGACATAATATTGTTCATGATCAGAGGGGTATTAATATGCATGATGGATCTGAACATATGATCTTCCACCCAATAAACCAACTAGCATCAACTACAAGGAGTAATAAACACTACTAGCAACCCACAGGTACCAATCTGAGGTTTGGGTACAAAGATTGGATACAAGAGATGAGGTTTCAGAGGAGATGGTGCTGGTGAATATGTTGATGAAGATAGCCCTCCCCAAGATGGGAGACTTGTTGGTAATGACGGCGGTGACGATTTCCCCCTCCCAGAGGGAAGTATCCCCGACAAAACAGCTCTGCCGGAGCCCTAGATTGGTTTCCGCCAAGGTTCCGCCTCGAGACGGCGGCGTCTGGTCCCGAAAGCCTCCTTATGATTTTTTTCCGGGTCACAACACCTCATATAGGAGAAGATGGGCATAGGGGGCCCACAAGGTAGGGGGGCACGCCCAGAGAGGGGGGCGCGCCCCCCACCCACGTGGATAGGTGGTGACCCCCCTGGTGATCTTCTTTCGTCAGATATTTTTTATATTTTCTGAAACGGTGTCTTGTGAAGTTTTGGAGCTTTTTGAGTTGTGCAGAATAGGTTTCCAGAGTTTGCTTCTTTTCCAGCCCAAAATTCCAGCTGCCGGCATTCTCCCTCTTCATGTAAACCTTGTAAAATAAGAGAGAAAAGGCATAAGTATCGTGACATAATGTGTAATAACAGCCCATAATGCAATAAATATCAACATATAAGCATGCTGCAAAATGGACGTATCAACTCCCCCAACCTTAGACCTCGCTTGTCCTCAAGCAAAATCCGATATCGAAAAATATGTCCACACGTTTAGAGATAGAGGTGTCGATAAAAATAAAATACAGACATGAGGGCATCATGATCAATCTCATAACAGCAACATATATATATATTGTCATATGATTCTTATGCTAAAGTAACAATTCATTCACAATATCAAGCATGAATCAAAAACTTCGTTGAAAACCAACAAACTATGATCTCGGTCATTGAAGCAATTGCAATTTATCATAACATCGGAAAGAGTCAATATAAGAGCTTTTCAGCAAGCCTACATACTCAACTATCATATAGTCTTTCACAATTGCTCACACTCACGCAATACTTATGGTTATGGAGTTTTAATCGGACACAGAGAAAGATAGGGGCTTATGGTGTTGCCTTCCAACCTTTTACCTCAAGGGTAATGTCAACAGTAATAGACCATGATAACTTACATCCAATTGGGTATATATGTCAGGATTTCCAACACAATGTGCTTGCCAAAGGATAAATGTAAAAAGGAAAGGTGAATTTCACCTTGACTCTTATAAGGCAAGAATAGTAGATAGGTCCTTCGCAGAGGGAAGCAGAGGTTGTCATGTGTTTTTATGGTTGGATGCACAAAGTCTTAGTGCAAAAGAACATCACTTTATATTGCCACTTGTGATAAGGACCTTTATTATGCAGTTCGTCACTTTTATTACTTCCATATCACAAGATGGTATAAAGCTTATTTCCTCCACACTAATAAATCATACATATTTTAGCGAGTTTGCAACATGACAACTTACTTGAAGGATCTTACTCAATCCATAGGTAGGTATGGTGGACTCTCATGGCAAAACTGGGTTCAAGGATGTATGGAAGCACAAGTAGTATCTCTACTTGGTGCGAGGAGTTTTGGCTAGCATGAGGGGGAAAGGCAAGCTCAACATGTTGGATGATCCATGACAATATACTTTATTTCGGATATAAGAAAACATAACCCATTATGTTGTCTTCCTTGTCCAACATCAACTCTTTAGCATGTCATATTTTAATGAGTGCTCACAATCATAAAAGATGTCCAAGATAGTATATTTGTATGTGAAGCCTCTCTTTCTTTATTACTTCCTATTAATTGCAACGATGACCAAACCTATGTTTGTCAACTCCCAACAACTTTTATTCATCATACTCTTTATATGTGAAGTCATTACTTCCCATAAGATCAATATGATCTCTTGATATTTTGTTTTTGTATTTTGTTTTATTCTATCATGACCAAGGTGAGGAAATCAAGCCCTTGACTCAACACTAATCTTTATTATATTGCTCACGGACTCGATTACAAAGGGTAAAGATCATAAATCAAAAGCTCACAACTAGATCTTGCTAAATTTATTCTACTAGATCAAGATACTACCAAAAGGACCAAACTAAGAAAAAGGTAAAGATAGGAGTGATGGTGATATGATACCGGGGTCACTCCCCCAAGCTTGGCAGTTGCCAAGGGGAGTGCCCATACCCATATGATTATGTCTCCTTCTTCGGAGGTGGTGATGATAGAGTTGAAAGTAGTGACGCCGGATCATCGTATATCGAGCGTAGGAGATCTTCCAACTTGCGGATAATACCTTTGATTGCAGCTATATGCTCCTTCAACAAAATATTTTCACTTGTGAGATACTTGTTTTGAATTTGAGCTAACTCAATCATCTTGAAAGCTACAATCCCAGTTGAAGTAAAGAGGTTGGGGAGAGGGTGATGGATGTCTTCTTCTCCCATTGTCGGAGCTTGATCTTCCACCGCCTTCTTGATCCTCTTCTCCTTGTTGATCTCCTCGGGTCCTTCCCTCTTCAGATCTATCTTCATTAGCCAAGCATCGTTGCCTTCATTGTTGGAGGAGGGACACGACATGGTGCCTGGCTTCGTCAACTCTAGCAGAAAATAGCTCGAAACGAAAACAGAGGATTTTTGCGTGATACAGAGGTTAAAACCTTCGGGGGTATATATAATGAATTTTTACCGACCAAAAGGAGTAACATACAAGAAATCGGTTTCCGGGAGGCACATGAGGTGCCCACGAGGCAGGGGGACGCGCCCAGGGGAAGGGGGCGCGCCCTCCACCCTCATGGACGCCTCGTGTCTCTTTCAGACTGCCACTTATTTTTCTAAACACTCCAAAACGGTGAATAATTGCCTTTAGAATTGTTTTGGAGTCGGTTTACTTACCGTACCACATACCTCTTCCTTTTTGGAGTCTGAATCGTTCTGGAAAGTGTCCCTTATGTATTCCTCCGGGGTTACAGTTTCAATAACATTGGTTTCAACATTTATAGGGTTACTTGAGATATAATGTTTGATTCTTTGACCGTTCACCACCTTCGGATTTGTGCCTTCGAAGTTGTTGATTTTTATGGCACCAGAACGATAGACCTCCTCGATAACGTAAGGTCCTTCCCACTTAGAGAGAAGTTTTCCTGCAAAAAATCTTAAACGAGAGTTGTATAGCAAGATGTAATCACCTACATTAAAATCACGCTATTGTATCCTTTTGTCATGCCATCTTTTAACTTTTTCTTTAAACAGCTTGGCATTCTCATAGGCCTGGGTTCTCCATTCATTAAGAGAGCTAATATCAAATAACCTCTTCTCACCGGCAAGTTTGAAATCATAATTGAGCTCTTTAATAGCCCAATATGCCTTATGTTCTAGCTCAAGAGGTAAGTGACATGCTTTTCCATAAACCATCTTATATGGAGACATACCCATAGGATTTTTGTATGCATTTCTATAGGCCCATAATGCATCATCAAGTTTCTTGGACCAATTCTTTCTAGACCTATTAACCGTCTTTTGCAAAAATCAATTTCAACTCTCTATTACTTAGTTCTACTTGACCACTAGTCTGTGGGTGATAAGGGGATGCAATTCTATGATTTACATCATACTTAGCAAGCATTTTACGGAAAGCACCATGAATAAAGTGTGAACCACCATTAGTCATTAGGTATCTAGGGACTCCAAACCTCGGAAAAATAACTTCTTTAAGCATCTTAATAGAGGTGTTATGATCAGCACTACTAGTTGGAATAGCTTCTACCCATTTAGTAACGTAATCAACAACAACTAAAATATGTGTATACCCATTAGAGGAAGGAAACGGTCCCATATAATCAAAGCCCCAAACATCAAATGCTTCAATAACAAGTGAATAATTCATAGGCATTTCTTGACGTCTACTGATATTACCAATTCTTTGACATTCATCACAAGATAAGACAAACTTACGGGCATCCTTGAAGAGAGTAGGCCAATAAAAACCAGATTGCAATACCTTATGTGCAGTTCTATCTCCAGCATGGTGTCCTCCATAAGCTTCGGAGTGGCACTTGCATAGGATCTGTTCCTGTTCATGCTCAGGTACACAACGTCTAGTAATACCATCTACTCCTTCTTTATAAAGATGTGGGTCATCCTAGAAGTAATGTCTCAAATCATAGAAGAACTTTTTCTTTTGCTTTATGTGAAGCTAGGAGGTATAAACTTATCGACAATA
This sequence comes from Secale cereale, assembly GCA_902687465.1. NCBI lineage: Eukaryota > Viridiplantae > Streptophyta > Magnoliopsida > Poales > Poaceae > Secale > Secale cereale. The sequence goes on along the minus strand of LR738713.1, from coordinate 267,440,223 downwards.
TAATTAACATAATCAGCATACCATGGAGCAGTATGAGAAGTATTTATGACAGCTAATTGTTCATCCGGAAAGCTATCATCAATAGGTTGTGGGTCATCAAGTATATTCTCTAACCTAGGCAAGTTATCTGCAACTGGGTTCTCAGCTCCCTTTCTATCAATAATATTCAAATCAAACTCTTGCAGCAAGAGAACCCATCTAGTAAGTTTAGGTTTAGCATCTTTCTTTTCCATAAGGTATTTGATAGCAGCATGATCAGTGTGAATAGTTACTTTAGAATCAACAATATAAGGTCTAAACTCATCACAAGCAAATACAACTGCTAAAAATTCTTTCTCGGTAGTAGCATAATTTCTCTGGGCATTGTCTAGAGTTTTACTAGCATATTGGATAACATTCAATTTCTTATCAACTCTTTGCCCTAAAACAGCACCTATAGCATAATCACTAGCATCACACATAATCTCAAATGGTAAATTCCAGTCAGGAGGTTGGACAATAGGTGCAGAGATCAATGCTTTCTTAAGTATTTCAAATGCTTCTAGACAATCATCATCAAAGACAAAAGGAATATCTTTTTGTAAGAGATTAGTCAGAGGCCTGGAGATTTTGGAGAAGACCTTTATGAACCTCCTATAAAACCTGGCATGACCAAGGAAACTTCGTATACCTTTAATGTCCTTGGGGCATGGCATCTTTTCAATAGCATAAACTTTAGCCTTGTCAACTTCAATACCTCTTTCAGAAATTTTATTTCCTAAGACAATACCTTCATTAACCATAAAGTGGCACTTCTCCCAATTCAAGATAAGATTAGTGTCTTCAGATCTCTGCAAAACTCGATCAAGGTTGCTTAAGCAATCATCAAAAGAGGTTCCGTAAACGGAGAAATCATCCATGAAAACCTCAATAATCTTTTCACAAAAATCAGAGAATATAGCCATCATGCATCTTTGAAAGGTAGCAGGTGCATTATATAAACCAAAAGGCATACGTGTATAAGAAAAGGTACCGAAATGACAAGTAAAAGTGGTCTTTTCTTGATCCCCTTTTGACACAGGTATTTGAGAGAAACCAGAATAACCATCTAGAAAGCAAAAGTGAGTATGTTTGGATAACCTTTCTAGCATTTGATCAATAAAAGGCGAGGGGTAATGATCTTTCTTAGTAGCTTTATTTAATTTGCGGAAATCAATTACCATCCTATAACCTGTAACAATTCTTTGTGGTATCAATTCATCTTTATCATTAGGAACAACAGTCATACCTCCCTTCTTGGGGATACAATGGACATTACTTACCCACTGGCTATCAACAACTGGATAGATAATACCTGCCTCTAGAAGCTTTAGTATTTCCTTCCTTACCACTTCTTTCATCTTAGGATTTAACCGTCGCTGATGATCAATAATCGGTTTAGCGTTTTCTTCCAATTTTATCTTGTGTTGTCATAAAGTGGACTAATGCCCTTAAGATCATCCAGAGTATATCCAATAGCAATACGGTGCTTCTTCAGAGTTTTCAATAATTTTTCTTCTTCCTGCTCTGAAAGGTTAGCACTAATAATAACAGGATATATCTTCTTTTCATCAAGATAAACATACTTAAGATTATCAGGTAAAGGTTTAAGTTCAAACAAGGGATCGCCCTTGGGTGAAGGAGGATCCCCTAGGATTTCAACATGCAAGTTATTTTTCAATACGGGTCCTTGATTAAAGAATATTTCATCTATTTCCCTTTTCTCACTCATATGCATATCATTTTCATGGTCTAGCAGATATTCTTCTAAAGGATCATTAGGAGGCACAGCAATAGAAGCAAGACCAATAATTTCATCCTTACTAGGTAATCCTTTATCAAGGGGTTGTCTACGAAATTTAGCAAAGTTAAAATCATGAGACATATCCCCTAAACCAACAGTAACAATATCTTTCACACAGTCTATCTTAGCATTAACAGTATTCAAGAAGGGTCTACCAAATATAATGGGACAAAAGTCATCTTGTGGGGAACTAAGAATAAGAAAATCGGCAGGGTATTTAACTTTCCCACAAAAGACTTCAACATCTCTAACAATCCCAACTGGTGAAATAGTGTCTCTATTAGCAAGCTTATAGTAACATCAATCCCTTCTAACTCAACAGGTGCGATATCATACATAATTTCTTGATATAGGGAATGAGGGATTATACTTGCACTGGCACCTACGTCACATAAACCATGATAGCAATGATCTCCTATTTTAACAGAAATAATAGGCAAGCCTACAACAGGTTTATGTTTATTCCTAGCATCAGGTTTGGCTATTCTAGCAGATTTCTCTTGGAGCTAACTAACATGTCCATCTAAATCTTCTACCAAGAGATATTTAACCATAGCAACACTAGGTTCAAGTTTAATATGCTCAGAGGGTGTAGGTGTTCTAGTATTACTCTTATGAACTACAGTTGAAGCTTTAGCATGATCCTTTATCCTAACAGGGAAAGGTAGTTTCTCAATATAAGCAGTAGGAACAATAGGGTCAACATTATAAGTGATAGTCTTTTCTTCAACTTTAACAGGTTCAACTACCTTTACTTCAATGGGAGGACGGTATTTAAACCACTTATCCTTGGGAAGATCAACATGAGTAGTAAATGATTCACAGAAAGAAGCTACTATCTCAGAGTCAAGTCCATATTTAGTGCTAAACTCACGGAAAACATCGGTATCCATAAAAGCAACACAATCAAACTTAGGGGTCATACCTGACTCCTTACCTTCGTCGAGATCCCAATCTTCAGAGTTGCGTTTAATTCTTTCCAATAAATCCCATTTGAATTCAATAGTCTTCATCATAAAAGAGCCAGAACAAGAAGTATCGAGCATGGAGCGATTACTGAGAGAAAGCCGAGCATAAAACTTTTGAATGATCATTTCTCTTGAAAGCTCATGGTTGGGGCATGAATATAACATTGACTTAAGCCTCCCCCAAGCTTGATCGATGCTTTCTCCTTTGTGAGGCCAAAAATTATAAATATAATTACGATCACGATGAACCTGGTGCATAGGGTAGAACTTCTGATGAAATTCCAACTTCAGACGATTATAGTTCCATGATCCAATATCATCACATAGCCTAAACCATGCCAATGCATCTCCCTTAAAAGATAAAGGGAAGACCTTCTTCTTGATAACATCCTCGGGCATACCTGCAAGCTTAAATAATCCACAAACTTCATCCACATAGATTAGGTGTAAATCGTTATGCAGTGCTACGTCTCCTGTAAAGGGATTATCTATCAGTGTCTCTATCACACCCGAAGGAATTTCAAAGCAAACATTTTTAGTAGGTGCAGTAGGTTGAGGAGAAACTCTTTTCTCTTCTGGTAGGGGTGAAGATACCCCGAACAAGCCCTTCAAAGCATGATGAGCCATAGTGACAAGTGACAATTAATTTCAGCACACTATATAAATTTTTCAATACCAAATTCTACTTACCAAAGGCACTTCACTCCCCGGCAACGGCGCCAGAAAAGAGTCTTGATTACCCACAAGTGTAGGGATCTATCGTAGTCCTTTCGATAAGTAAGAGTGTCGAACCCAACGAGGAGCAGAAGGAAATGATAGGCAGTTTTCAGTAAGGTATTTTCTGCAAGCACTGAAATTATAGGTAATAGATAGTTTTGTGATAAGGTAATTGGTAACAAGTAACAAAAGGTAAAAGTAAATAAGGTGCAGTAAGATGGCCCAGTCTTTTTTGTAGCAAAGGATAAGGCTGGACAAACTCTTATATGAAGGAAAGCGCTCCCGAGGACACATGGGAATTATCGTAAAGCTAGTTTTCATCACGATCATCTGATTCGCGTTTGGTACTTTGATAATTTGGTATGTGGGTGGACCGGTGCTTGGGTGATGTCCTTACTTGGACAAGCCTCCCACTTATGATTAACCTCTAATGCAAGCATCCGCAACTACAAAAGAAGTATTATGGTAAACCTCACCATAGCATGAAACAAGTTGATCCAAATCTGCCCCATACGAAGCAACGCATAAACTAGGGTTTAAGCTTCTGTCACTCTAGCAACCCATCATCTACTTATTACTTCCCAATGCCTTCCTCTAGGCCCAAATAATGGTGAAGTGTCATGTAGTCGACGTTCACATGACACCACTAGAGGATAGACAACATACATCTCATCAAAATATCGAATGAATACCAAATTCACATGACTACTTATAGCAAGACTTCTCCCATGTCCTCAGGAACAAAAGTAACTACTCACAAGACATAATATTGTTCATGATCAGAGGGGTATTAATATGCATGATGGATCTGAACATATGATCTTCCACCAAATAAACCAAGTAGCATCAACTACAAGGAGTAATAAACACTACTAGCAACCCACAGGTACCAATCTGAGGTTTGGGTACAAAGATTGGATACAAGAGATGAACTAGGGTTTCAGAGGATATGGTGCCGGTGAAGATGTTGATGAAGATAGCCCTCCCCAAGATGGGAGAGTTGTTGGTGATGACGGCGGTGACGATTTCCCCCTCCCAGAGGGAAGTAACCCCGGCAGAACAGCTCTGCCAGAGCCCTAGATTGGTTTCCACCAAGGTTCCGCCTCGAGACGGCGGCGTCCGGTCCCAAAAGCCTTCTTATGATTTTTTCTAGGTCAAAACACCTCATGTAGGAGAAGATGGGCATCGGGGGGCCATTGAGGGGCCCACGAGGAAGGGGGCGCGCCCAGAGAGGGGAGTGCGCCCCCCACCCTCATGGACATGTGGTGGCCCGCCTGGTGATCTTCTTTCGCCAGATATTTTTTATATTTTCTGAAACGATGTCGTGTGAAGTTTCGGAGCTTTTTGAGTTGTGCATAATAGGTTTCCAGAGTTTGCTTTTTTTCCAGCCCAGAATTCCAGCTGCCGGCATTCTCCCTCTTCATGTAAACCTTGTAAAATAAGAGAGAAAAGGCATAAGTATCATCACATAATGTGTAAGAACAGCCCATAATGCAATAAATATCAACATATAAGCATGATGCAAAATCTACGTATCAGTGGTATATGGCAAAGACGCTAAAGGTGATGCGGCGGCGGCGTGATAATCTGTGACAAAATTCGAAACACTAAAGGACTAGACAATAAGACCAGCAACTAGACACGACGATGCAACCGCAAATTCAACAATGCAAAACCCTAAAAATATTATGCAAAGGCTCAGACTGGTTCGGATATGATGAACTAACCCTATTTTTTTTTGCTTTTTCGTGGACTGTTGGTATGAAGAACAGACTCGATCTAACTATGAAAAACGGGAAAATCTCACCGAGCAACCTGGAAATCTGATACCACTTGATAGAGGCAAAGGTGTCCCGTCTATTGATGAGATGGTGGCTATCGTTTTGGAGGAAGTCGACTTGACGATCCGACTACGAACGTGTGAGGACGTCGCGCCTTAGCAATCACTAAACCAACTCCGAGAGGTTATTGACCACGCCGAAGCACGATCAACCTGACCACGAAGGTCTGTTTCCTATAGGCAAACGAAGAACAAGCAAGAAACTGAGATTGCAATCTGGATATTGCGAATATAAGAGGAAATATTTATTGATCAAGATGGGGTTATGTGACGTCTTTGTCTGGTCGTTCAACACAAATGAAGTATGCGAAGTTGCAGCCATGGCGAACTTTAATCTAAACAAAACCCAAAGTCTATACGACGACCTAAGGGCTGTATATATGGAGGAAGAGGGGGGTTTCGTGGCCCTTGGAGGTGGGGTCTCAAACCAACCCTAACTCTTGTTTCCCCACACACATGGACTCTAAAAACAGCCTATACTTTAGTATTTCGATATTACATGATCCTGGCCCAATAATAAGGTGACGCAACATCCAGAATAGCCTCTGGACGAAATTTATGAAGTGGCATCTTGTGTATTTCATCCAAGGCTTCACGCACTCATTATGGTGGCTTCAAAGCCCTGAAATCATCACTTGCAACTCCGTTCTTGTTCCCCTTGAGCATGCCATCATCTCCATGCTTGATCCTTCTCCAATGATCATCCTTCTTGTCCAGGCTAGGCCCTTCATTTGTAAGCAAGACAAATGTATCTAATTTAGGCAGCATCATATTCTCATGAACATTAGAATCAATACCAAGAAACGAAAGTACCTGGTAATTTAATTCGCGTGCGCGAGCTCTAGTAATTGGTCTTGTATATGTATCAGTAGGGGTTGTGGGCGTAACTTTGTTAGTGATGTCCTCATCAGTTTTATATCAATCTCAGCATAGTAACTATGCATGCCAAATTAAAGTAAATCCCATTTGCACATGTGGCATAGATGACAAGGTCATGGTCATTGGAATGTGTTTCTCTTGCGATGATATTGCCATGCTTCCTTTACATGATTTGCGGAATTCATCTACTATGCCATGGCATGAACACATTGTTTCGAATCCACTTTGTTTTGGATGTTGTCAATATTCTCCATGTGAGATGCCCACTAATTCTCATGAGGAGACCCTCATAGTTTCCTCATACATGCCATGAGAACTTGATGCATGCCATACCTCGCATGATTATAATGATTGTCTGCACCATATGCATTCCAAGAATGACAATGCTCTAGATATTTTTCGTGATGCATTACACAATTTGAGTCTCCATTATCCTATAGATAACAACAAACCACTCATGATGGATGACATGTCTCTATATCACGCATCTCATTTGTTTGAGAATTGGATATTTTGTGCTAACCTACACACGCACGTGCGCATCATGATGGATGATGTGTACGTATACCACGCACACACAATTTTCCCTTTGTCTTTGTTTTGTGTAGGTACTGATGAACATTTGTCAACCTCACAATTCCATGAGTTGAAAAAATGAGCTCTTGAGAGCTACGACGATTTGGGATCACGTGGATTGTTCATACCACCGTTCTCTTCGCGCAATCACTAGGCATATCTCTTTTACTTGGATCTCACACAGCTATGGGCTATCTACCACTTGTCACCTTATGCCCATTCTATCGTGTTCCTTTGCATGTTATACTTCTTGCTAGGACTTTGCCATGCAATTGTGACCCTTGCTTGCATTTACCTAAATTTCACCATTCTACTACTACTATGTGTATTTGCATGCTTGGTGGAGATACTAGTAGCTATTGCCATGATTTCTTTGTGCCCCATGCTATTGATGCTTGTTATGTTGGAAGAGTCATGATGTCCCATTACTATTTACATATGGCCTCTCACCAATACATTGATCATATTTTCCTCATATCTTACTTTCATGCTTGTGCTATGCCATGTGCATTATTCATGCCTACTATTTGCACACATGACATGTAATGCCCAGGATGGGACTATACCTCCTACGTGTGGAGGCACGACTTAAAGGTATAAGCCCATTCTGGAATGATCTCAAGTTTGGTATCTTTGCACGACTCATGTAAAAGTGGGATTAAAATGCAAAAGGAGATAGTTGGCTTACACTCGCCACTTCACACAATACATTACATAAGCAAAACATCAGTCAAAACATCACAACCCGACTATGGGCGAAGATCCAAAAGAAAGATACCAAAACAACATAAAGCCACAGGTCTGAATCGCCCCTAGTAGAAACCACTACTGATCGTCGAAAACGTCACAAGCATACGGCCACTCTTTTCATCGAACTCCCGGTGAAGAACTTCAACCAGCTCCTGCATCATTCTCGGCTGAACCTGCATCTGGTGTTGGTTAATTCCAAACAAATGGAATATTTATTATATAGCTCCCTAAATATTGGGAGGATATGTTATAAAGAGAAGGCATCCTTCCCTCGAATTAAATAGACCGAAGGTCCACACAATTTATTTAAGTTGAGATGCAAAAAATTAAAGACATGATGGCATGATGACATGATGCAAAGCAAAAATAAATAACACAAGCACAAAAGAAACACACGGGAGAACCCGGAACATCTGGAATCTTCTGGAATCTTCTGGGACGTCGGTCTTCGGGCGTCACAACTCTCGCACACTAACATAGGATCTCGACCCGAGATCCTAGAGATAGCACCGGGTAGAAACGAAAAGAAGAGGTAAACAAAGTTGCTTCTTTGACAAACGAGTGAAACCAAAGGACGTGAGAGGTTGACCAAATTGAAAGAAGAATACAACAGAGATGAACGAAGTTAAGAGCACTCCGGTAAAATGAGGAACAAGGAACATTACAAGAACCTTGTAGGTTGAAGGACATGAAACAAGAGCTCATGGATAACGGAAGAATTTTAAAACCACTCCGGTTAACCAAGATTGAGAAGGAATAATAACGGGAGAATCCTGGGCATTACATGACATGCTTGCCATGATTACCTCTAGTATGTTGCATCTTCCCACTACTAGCGTGTTTGACTTGATCACTATGATTGCTTGCTATGTTGCATCAGTCATGTTTTATTGTTACTCGTTTTCTTGGGTTGATGACATATATGTTCATGCCATTCACATGATTTACATTAGTTGCATCTCTCATATTCACTTATAGTGAGTGCAACCGTGCTATGCTTGTTGATCTCGGAGACTTGGACACCTTACTTGAGATGCATGCTTGTTTGATTGAGCCTAATGTATTTGGTTGTTATCACATCATATGCTTACATACCATGTCATATTACCTTGTCCTTTCCTATGATAAGATTCATGAAAACACTTGTTGGGTATTTTCACCTTTGGATGATAGGTTTTGCATTCCCGCTAACCTCATTAGTTTTTCTGAGTGTTTGTCATGTTCTTTCATTTCGAAGGATTCACAAGGCGGTGTCGTCATGCGACAACTTGGTCATGCAAAGGTATATACGATGTGCAACACCAACATTTGCGAGAATCTCCTAGAGGTGAACTCCTTCCTTTTGAGCCATCCTCAATTACATATATTGGATGGGTCATTCTTTCATTGTTGTCTCTTTCTTCTTATCTACATGATACATCTATTGGATGGAGGACCGACATTGGAAATTGGCTATATAGACCTTCACATTGAGGAGCGCTCAGAATTATAGGATGCACCTTCGGAACTCCACTCATGCCACGACATTGAGGAGTGGTACATCGATACCCCTTTGACACATTGCACCAAAACCTTCATATTTGTTGATTGTGTGCCCACATGCTGATAGAGGCAAAGGTGTCCCGTCTTTCGATGAGATGGTGGCTATCGTTTTGGAGGAAGTTGACTTCGATGATCCGACTACGAACGTGCGAGGACGTCGTGCCATAGCAATCGCTAAACCAACTCCGAGAGGTTATTGACCACACCGGAGCATGATCGACATGACCATGAAGGTCTGTTTCCTGCAAGCAAATGAAGAACAAGCAAGAAACTTAGATTGCAATCTGGATATTGCGAATATAAGAGGAAATCTTTATTGATCAAGGTGGGGTTCTATGACGCCTTTGTCTGGTCGTTGAACACAAACGAAGTATGCGAAGTTGTAGCTATGTCGAAAATAAATCTAAACAAAACCCAAAGTCTAAACGATGCCCTAAGGGCTGTATGTATGGGGGAAGGGGGGGGGGATTTCGTGGCCCTTGGAGGAGGGGTCCGAAACCTACCCTAACTCTTGTTTCCCCACACATACGGACTCTAAAAACAGCATATACTCAAGTATTTCGAAATTACGTGGGCCTGGCCCAATAATAAGGTGATGCAGCACCTATAATAGCCTCTGGACGAAATTTATGAAGTGGTATCTTGTATATTTCGTCCAAGGCTTCACACACTCATTACGGTGGCTTCAAAATTTTGAAATCGTCACTTGTAACTCCGTTCTTGTTCCCCTTGCGCATGCCATCATCTCCATGCTTGATCTTGCTCCAATGTTCATCCTTCTTGTGCAAGCTAGGCCCTTCATTTGTAAGCAAGACAAATGTATCCAGTTTAGGCAGCATCTTATTCTCATGAATATTGGAATCATTACCAAGAAACGAAAGTACCTGGTAATTTAATTGGCGTGCGCGAGCTCTAGTAATTGGTCATGTACATGTTTCAGTTGGGGCTGTGTGTGTAACCTTGTTAGTGATGTCCTCATCATCCTCCCCTTCTTGAATTGAAGTCGTCCTCGATGGAAGCTCATCTCCTCACCCAAGTAAGGCTTCAAATCTGCAATGTTAAATGTGGGACTAACCCCAAAATCTGCAGGCAACTCATGTTTATATGCATTATCATTTATTTTCTCTAACACCTTGAAAGGACCATCAGCACGTGGCATTAGCTTTGACTTGCACAAATTAGGAAACCTATCCTTACGCAAATGTAACCAAACAAGATCTCTAGGTGCAAAGACAACACGTTTTCTATCCTCATCTCCAACAAGTGTATATTTATCATTCATGCGCTCAATATTTTCCTTTGTTAACTCATGCATTTTTAAGATCAATTCAAGACATTGTTTAGCATCAAAATTAACCTTCTCCGAAGATGGAAGAGGCAACAAATCAATAGGTGCACGAGGTAGGAAACCATTGACAATTTCAAAAGGGCACATCTTAGTAGTAGAATGCAACGAACGATTATAAGCAAATTCAATATGAGGCAAGCATTCTGCCCACATTTGTTATTCTTCAAAATAGCCCTAAGCATAGTAGACAAAGTTCTATTGACTACTTCAGTTTGTCCATCAGTTTGGGGGTGACAAGTAGTACTAAAAAGCTATTTAGTCCCCAACTTAGCCCATAAACATCTCCAAAAGTGGTTAAGAAATTTAGTATCACGATCTGACACAATAGTATTTGGCACACCAAGCAAGCGAATAATTTCACGAAAGAACAAATCAGCAACATTAGCAGCATCGTCGCTTTTATGACATGGTATAAAGTGTGCCATCTTCGAGAACCTATCTGTAAGTGCATCTAGTGCCACCCCAAGTTGGTTTTGGAGTATTGACGACAAACCTGGTTGAGGGACTAATGTGTTTGTGAGAATTGCAGGATAACATAGGTAGTAGTCCCTCATTGATTCGGTTTACCTACCGGAGACGACCCCTAAAAATGTATGAAGACATTGACATCAGTGGTGGTATATGAAGATAATCCCATTGAAGAGTATGACAAGAGAAGACATTGTGTGAAGACTATGGAGAGCGAAGACTTAGATGTTTCGTTGTTTCCTTTTCTTCTTTCTTGAGTCATAGGAACCACCGTACTGTTAAGTGGGGTCCAAGTGATCTAAGTCAGAGTGACTGAAGTGATGCTCAACCAAATCCTATGTCTTCGAGCGAAGACAATGAGAGCAAATCTTATCCAGAGTTGGATGAGTCAGCTTTACCTGTAGCCCAAGTAAAGTTGCCGTGTGAGTGTTTGAAATCTGACCATTGGAACACGTGTCAGTTCCTTAGTGACCCAGGGTCACTTCGGACAAATCAGGTCGGGTTGCCCAGTGCCTATAAATAACCCACCCCCTACACCATAAATTGTAGGGTGCTTAGAGTTATTATACGGCTTTTGTCGTTTGAGAGCAACCCATCTCCGAAGCTTTTGAGAGATAAATCCTTGCGAGGATAAAGCCAAAACACCCAGAGCCAAAGAGTGTTAGGAATCACTGAAGTATTTGTGTCTGTGTGACCTGTAGACTTATTACACTTGAGGACTGTGTTTCCTCCAGCCGGTTAGGTGTCGCGTTCTGAGCATCCAAGAGTCATTGTGGATCGCCAATGAATGAAGTCTGTGAAGGTTTGGAAGTCTACCTTGAAGACTTACCAGAGTGATTGGGCGAGGACTAGGTGTCCTTAGCTCAAGGGGAATAAGGTGAAGACGCGGTCTTCTGAGTTAAATCTCGGCCTCCCTAACCAGACGTACAGTTGTCACAGCAACTGGAACTGGTCTAACAAATCACTGTCCTCCCCGAGCTACTGGTTCTATCCTTTCCTTCCCTTTACTTACTGTCCTATGTTGTGAAGTCATTGCCTGCTTGCCTTATCTGATTGACTTCACTGAGTATCTACTTGTTGTGATTGGCTTCATTCCTTCTTCCATCTTGATCCCTACTGCCTAGCTGCTATTAGTCTTCATGCTTTCACTTCATTGAATACATGACTATGGCTTGTCTAGTGTAGTCTACTTTCCGCTGCATACTAATAGGATTGAGTTTATCTTTTGTCTTCAAAACTATCATGTTTTGAAGCATTTCATAAAAATCGCCTATTCACCGCCCCTCTAGTCGATATAATGCACTTTCCATTGGTATCAGAGCAAGGTACTCCCTTATTCTGTGTGATTCGGTTTAACCACCTGGAGTTTTAGCTATGTCGACTGCAGGGATAATTAAATTCTCCGTTGCGTGCCCCGTCTTCGATGGCACCGAATATCCCTACTGGAAGAACAAGATGCGCATGCACCTTGAAGCCACTAACGTGGACCTCTGGTTTGTCATCAAGAACGGCGTTCCCAAGACTGGTGAAGGTATCACCCCTGCTGATGTCAAGAGGCTCGTTCAATTGGATTCAATGGCCAAGAACATCATCTGTGGTCATCTGACCAAAGGACAGTATGGTCATGTAAGTGCTCTGGACACGTCAAAGGAAGTCTGGGACTGGCTCTCAAAGGTCAACGAAGGAGTATCTACCTAGAGAGATCAAAGGATCAGCGTCCTTCGCAATCTCTTCAATCGCTTCAAGAGACATGACAATGAGAATGTCCAGCACACATTCGATCGTCTCACTGACATCACTAATGAGCTTCAAGCACTTGGCGCCACTGAGATCACCAAGCATGAAATCGTCAAGACTCTCCTGAGATCACTCGATAGCTCATTTGATATCCTTGCCCTGATGATTCTGAAGAAGAATCTGACTGCAGTTCTGATGATCCTGAAGATATTGGAAAGGAGCTTGCCATGCTTGTGAAGAAGTTCCAGAAATTCAGTAGGAAGAAAGGCTTCAGAAAGTCTTCACGATCCAGCTCAAGAAATGATGAAGCTTCTACCCATGACTACAAGAAGAGAACATGTCATAAGTGCATGAAACCTGGTCACTACATCTCTGAGTGTCCTCAGTGGGACAATGAGAAGAAGAAGAAGAAGAAGAAGAGCAAGGAATATTATTCTAATGACAAGAAAAAGAAGAAATACTCAAAGTCTTCTTCCAAGTCTTCATCAAAGTATTCATCACACAAGAAGAATTCATCTGGCAAGGCTCGCGTGTTTGTTGGCAAGGAGATGGATTCAGAGGAGGAGTCTGCTTCTGAAGAGGCGGAGGTGGAGGCGGAGGAGGAGTCTGATTCTGGTGCTGCGAGTCTGGCTCTAGCCACTGCCTACGTGGCCAAGTCCATCTTCAACACTGAAGACAATGGCCCCGTCCCCAACATTGTTGATGAGAACGACGACTCTGCTCCCACCTACTGCTTCATGGCACGCGGTGCCAAGGTAAAATCACGCAATGCTTACTTTCAAACATCTAGTGAAGATGACTGTGATTGTGAATCAAAACCTAGCTACAAAACACTTGCTAAAATTGCCACTGAACAGTAGAAAACCATGAAACATATTCAAAAGTTGCTAGACAAAAGCGATGATCTGTTGGACGCGGAAATGGCCCGTTCTCAGTCCTTAATTGAAGACATAAAAAATCTTCATGTTAAGTACAAGGAACTTGAAGGTCTTTATGAATCGCTCTCAAAAACTCATGAAAAGCTTTCCCATTACATTCAAAGTGATAGAGGCGAGGGGTCCCGATCTTTCGATGAGATGATAACTATCGATTTGGTGGAGACGACTTTGACGATCCGACTACAAACGTGCACGACGTTGCGCCTTAGCAATCGCTAAACCAATCTTCAGGGGTTACTGACAATGCCAGAAGCACGATCAGCCTGACCACGAAGGTCTATTCCTGCAAGCAATCGAAGAACCAGCAAGAATATGATAAAGCAATCTGAATATTGCAAATATAAATGATGTATTGATAAAGGTGGGGATCCGTAAGCGGTCTTGGTCTGGTCGTTGGACACAAACGAAGTACACGAAGTTGCAATGGCTAACTTTTGACTAAACAAATCCCTAAAGAAAAAGCTACTAGATGGATCTACTTATATAGGAGCAAGGGGTGGCGGCCAAGGAGGTGGAAGGACGTCCCAAGGCAGCCTAAAACTAACCCTAGGTCGTACAAGGCTCATGGGCCCAAGTGGAGGTGATGTAACACCTTTGGACTTGTAGTTTGACTCGGATTCTGCTGCAGCGTCAGATTGTTTCATCGGGATCTCAATGCTCCGGACGAATTTGAAGGTGATTCCAATTGGGTTGGAAAGTGTATGAAATCTAGTTTCCAACAAAAAAAGAATCATCCAATTCGGAGTCCGTATGAAGGAGTTCTTGTCGTTTTCAGTCAGGTGTGTCTGTGCAGTCCGAATCTGGATGCAGAACATGAGAGACTTGGACTCTATCTTCTCTTGGCCCAAAAGTGACGTGAGAGAACTTTTTGAACAGCCCCTAAACTTCTCTTTTTCCCTTATCTTCATATGTGCATTGTACAAATGTCCCATGCACCTGGAATTAGACATGGCACAAAAGTCTGTGAAGTATTTTTGTCCTGGATGACATAAATAAATTGTTGTATAGTTTGCATTAGAAATCACCTCACAAATATACATGTATGCAATATTTTTGGTCGTATCCAAGGTAGTCATGTCCTCATCATCCTCCCTTTTTTGAAAATAAAGCCGTCCTCGGCGTTGCTTAATCTGAAATGTGGGTAAGAAAATAGACAAGGTGTACATGTTGTATATGTATATGTCATCCATTTTTACTTCCCTTAATTTTCGCACATATGACACATGTATAGATGAGTAACTTTCATAGTTCATAAAATATAATGCCAAAATATTATCACAAGAAGTAGAAGGCATGAAAATATTGCAACTCAATTTGCACATATAAGTGAAGCTCTTAATCGTTACAAAAGATTGGCAATGCTCATCATTAAACCATCCCAACCTTGATGAACCATCACCAAGATTAGAGGTCATATCAAAATGATTAAACATTGGCACAACTATTTTCACACGTATTTGATCCAAATCTGATTTATTCCCTGATTCAAATGGTTCTTTCGCATCAATAGTTAATTCAATTGGTTCACTCACAATTGTTTGATTGCATGGCAAAGTCAAATCACGAACATATTCCTCTAAAATAGTTGGTGTGATCAAAGTAGTGGATAGCTCATCGCATGGTTCATTTAAATTGACAAGGCATTCACCATACTCATGTGGAGGTGGTAGATCGGCACCTTTGTCATTACCTCTTATGATCAACTCAGATGATGTAGGCACTGTCGTAGGTGATGTGTCACATGGTGGAGGTGATGTAGTCCTCACAATAACGGATGTGTCTGTCATAGTACGCCTAGTAGTGGAAGGAACAACCGTATCATTTCTTGGAATGTGCACCTGGCGCTTATTCTCCTTACGGACAATACGTCGTTTTATTTCCTGTTCAGCACTACAAGCAAGACGAAACAAATGGTCCATAGGATAACACTCTTCATGAATTAGTAACTCCTGAATATCACGATTTAATCCTGCCCAAAATCTATCCATAAAATCGTCTTCACTTTCTTGTAAAGAGGAATGCAACAAGGTAGTTTGTAAATCATCATAATATTTCGTTACGGTGTCACTACCTTGTTTTAAATATTGCAACTTTGTAAGCATGTCACGAGTATAATAAGCAGGGACGAATGTATGTCGCATGGCAACTTTCAAATCAATCCAAGTAGTAGGTATATAATTAGGGTGTAACCGACAATATTCACTCCACCAAACTAAAGCATAACCAGTGAAAGAACCAACCGCAACCTTAACTTTTTTACGTTCATCAAAACTATGGGAAGCAAATAGATTACTTATGTCAAACTCCCATTCAATATATAAAGCAGGTCTAAAACGGCCATTAAACGGTGGTATAGAAACATTAACCTGATCATGTGCATTTGGATGTTTGTGCACCTCTCGTGATGGTTGTGGTATGTCCTTAGGTGGTGGCACATCTCCCGCGATCGACAAAGCCCATGAGTTGACTCTGGATCCTCTCATGATTAGTAGAAAAAAGAAACAAAATTCGAGAATAATGTTCCTATGAACTACTAGAATGTGGTGGTAAAGCGCTCACAGTAAAGCAAATATCAATATCTTACAAGTTCTTACCATGCAGCAACTGGTGATAGGCAACCAGCGGTGTCAAATAACTCCAAAGATTGAGTAAAGCGATTGCCACGTGAACGTACGTAACACGGTGTAGAAATATGTGGAGCTGGGTTGGCTTTATATGGTAGCAAAAGATTAGCAATAATCAATTCAAAGATGCAATGTTGAATAAACGCTCAACGACGGTACTGTGCTGGTCCTATGCTAGAGCGGACTAGAGACGCGAGCCTAGAACACTAATGAGGTCACGGTGTAGCACAACTATCATCAATAAAGGATACGAAGTAGCTCTGGACAGCACGATATAAGTGAAGATCACAACGGCAGTAAAGATAATGATGAAAACAACTACCAAGCAGAATATACAACAACACTCTCTCCAACTTTCTTTTCCTTCTTTTTCTTTTTCTTTTTTTTTCTCCCACTTTTTTTTCTTTCTCTCCTCTTTTTTTTTACTTTTTTTTTCTCTGTCTTTTTTTTTTCTTAATCCCTCTTTCCAAGACAGACTAGATAAGATGCAGATTGGATCAAGCAATAATGCGAACGACTTCAATTATGATTGTGACAATGAACGATGGATTGCACGAGACGGAAATTGATGGATGAGGTGGTGGACAGCGGAAGGGATAACGATGCAGCGGCGACGTGATTAATGTGAACAGAACTCGAAACTCTAACGAACTAGACACTAAGACCAGCAACTTGACACGACGATGCAACCGCAAATTCAACAAAGTAAATACAGAAAAGATTATGCAAAGGCTCAGATTGGTTCGGATGGGATGAACTAACCCTAATTTTTTTTTGGCTTTTTCGTGGACTGTAGGTATGAAGAACAGACTCGATCTAATCTAAGAAAAACTGTAAAATCTCACCGAGCAACCTGGAAATCTGATACCACTTGATAGAGGCGAGGGGTCCCGATCTTTCGATGAGATGATAACTATCGATTTGGTGGAGACGACTTTGACGATCCGACTACAAACGTGCACGACGTTGCGCCTTAGCAATCGCTAAACCAATCTTCAGGGGTTACTGACAATGCCAGAAGCACGATCAGCCTGACCACGAAGGTCTATTCCTGCAAGCAATCGAAGAACCAGCAAGAATATGATAAAGCAATCTGAATATTGCAAATATAAATGATGTATTGATAAAGGTGGGGATCCGTAAGCGGTCTTGGTCTGGTCGTTGGACACAAACGAAGTACACGAAGTTGCAATGGCTAACTTTTGACTAAACAAATCCCTAAAGAAAAAGCTACTAGATGGATCTACTTATATAGGAGCAAGGGGTGGCGGCCAAGGAGGTGGAAGGACGTCCCAAGGCAGCCTAAAACTAACCCTAGGTCGTACAAGGCTCATGGGCCCAAGTGGAGGTGATGTAACACCTTTGGACTTGTAGTTTGACTCGGATTCTGCTGCAGCGTCAGATTGTTTCATCGGGATCTCAATGCTCCGGACGAATTTGAAGGTGATTCCAATTGGGTTGGAAAGTGTATGAAATCTAGTTTCCAACAAAAAAAGAATCATCCAATTCGGAGTCCGTATGAAGGAGTTCTTGTCGTTTTCAGTCAGGTGTGTCTGTGCAGTCCGAATCTGGATGCAGAACGTGAGAGACTTGGACTCTATCTTCTCTTGGCCCAAAAGTGACGTGAGAGAACTTTTTGAACAGCCCCTAAACTTCTCTTTTTCCCTTATCTTCATATGTGGATTGTACAAATGTCCCATGCACCTGGAATTAGACATGGCACAAAAGTCTGTGAAGTATTTTTGTCCTGGATGACATAAATAAATTGTTGTATAGTTTGCATTAGAAATCACCTCACAAATATACATGTATGCAATATTTTTGGTCGTATCCAAGGTAGTCATGTCCTCATCACAAAGGAAGCGAGAACTTGAGAAATTGAAAGCGGCTCATGAAGATCTTCAAAAAAGAAAATGAGTCACTCCGCGCACAACTGATCAGCTCCACTCACGAAGAGTTTGAACCACCATGTATAAAATGCATTGAGCGTGATAACGCTACATCTGTTGCTGAATGTTCTACTGCTGCCACTGTTGCAATATCTTTAACTACCGATGTGGTAACTAACCCCTCTGCTGAGGATACCACTACTATTGCTGATGAAAATGCTAGGTTGATGACTTTGCTTGAAACAGTGATGTACAAAAGCCTCAAAGGGCATCCGACTCTATGTGACGTCCTCAAAAAGCAGATACTGAACCGAAACCCTAGGAAAGAGGGTGTTGGGTTCGACAGGAAAATGAATGTTGATGGTTCATATTGGAAGCCTGAGCAGTATCCCAAAACCACATGGGTCGCTGCAAAGGAACCTTCAGTCGATCCATCTACCCTATCTGGCTTCACTTGTGCTAATCCTCTTATCATTGATGAATCATTTGATGCAAACTATAAACTGTTTAAGAATCAAAATGGTGAAGTGTTTGCCATGTACATTGGTACTAACTGCAGGAACGGGCCACCTATGAAGAAGATCTGGGTACCCAAAGGTAGTCTTGAGAAACTTCCGGCAAACGTCATCATGACACCTCTTGGGAAGAAGACAAACCCCAGACCAAAGGCTTCATATGGTCCTAAGGCTTCATACAGACAAAGAACTCACCTGAGTCACCCTAACGCGGATGTTTTGCAGGGAAACCATACTCAGACCCATGAATATGAGCGTGTTTCTTCAAACCGCTATATTCATAAAACAAAGAATTTTTCTGCCTATTCTTATGAGTATTATTCTCCTCTCGCAAGATTATTTGCTAGGGCTCCAAAGCCAAAATTCTCAGATGCTGCTCTTAGACTCATTGCTTCTAAGCCACCCCTGAAGATGTCGGTGGTTAAGAAGAACTAACTTTCTCTTACAGGGAAAGGTCTGCAGCCGAAAATCAAAGGCGTCTGACGCTATTGCTGGGGACCTAAAACACTTGTAGGGCACAAGATCAAATGCCCAAAATGACTTACTGCTAATACTGCTCATGAATCACTTGCTAAACATCTTATCAATCATTACTTGGGTCTAAGCTTTCATAATCCACTTATACATCAAATGTTTATGCTTCATAATGGCTTTTGGTGAAGCCTATCCTCCTAACTGCATTGTAGGGAGTGACACCAAAGTCCTCAGAATGGATTATGGACAGCATATGCACAAATCATATGACTAGAGATCGAAATCTTCTCATGGACTCAACCTTACGTCCATCTAACAAGAGTCACATCACATTTGCTGATACTGGTAAAAGCAAAGTGTTGGGTCTAGGTAGAGTTACAATCTCAAGAGATCAGCACATGGATAAAGTCATGCTTGTTGAATCTCTTGGCTTCAACTTAATGTCTGTCTCAATGCTTTGTGACTTAAACATGATGGTGATCTTTGGTAAATTTCGTTGCCTTGTACTAATGGAATCTGACAAGTCTTTAGTATTTGAAGGATGCAGAAAAGGTGATCTGTATATGGTAGATTTCTCAGCTGGACCGCAGATGGCCGTATGTCTTCTAGCAAAAGCTTCAGAGTGCTGGCTCTGGCATCGGAGGCTAGGACATGCCGCCATGAGGAACTTGCACACTCTCGCAAAGAAGAAGCATGTCGTAGGCATCGAGGAAGTCAAGTTCAAGAAAGATCATCTATGTGGTGCATGTGAAGCTAGGAAGATTACTAGAGCCAAGCATCCCTCGAAGACAATCATGACGACATCCAAACCCTTCGAGCTGCTTGACATGGACTTATTTGGCCCTACTCACTACTCCACATTCTCTACCACAGCCTGTCTCTATGGCTTCGTCATTGTTGATGATTATTCAAGATACACATGGGTGCACATAATACTCTACAAGACTAAAGTGCAAGATGTCTTCAGACGCTTCGCCAACCATGCCATGAACAACTATGGCATCAAGGTCAAGCATATCAGAAGTGACAATGGCACTGAGTTCAAGAACACTGGCCTTGATCTTTATCTGGATACAATGGGAATCAC
Source organism: Secale cereale (assembly GCA_902687465.1). NCBI lineage: Eukaryota > Viridiplantae > Streptophyta > Magnoliopsida > Poales > Poaceae > Secale > Secale cereale. The sequence goes on along the minus strand of LR738713.1, from coordinate 267,420,049 downwards.
TCATGAATTCTCAGCCCCGTATACACCTCAGCAAAATGGGATCGTTGAGCGCAAGAACAGAACTCTAATTGAGATGGCTCGAACGATGCTCGATGAATACAAGACACCAAGAAGGTTCTGGCCCGAAGCTATTGATACTGCATGCCATATCATCAATTGTGTTTATCTTCACAAGCTTATGAAGAAAACGTCCTATGAACTCCTCACTAGGAAGACGCCTAATGTAAGTTACTTCAGAGTATTTGGAGCTAAGTGCTGGATCAAGGATCCTCATCACAAGTCAAAATTTGCACCGAAAGCACATGAAGGCTTCGTGCTCGGATATGGAAAGGACTCACACTCCTACAGAGTCTTCAATATCTTTCTCTATAAAACTGTTGAAGCTGTGGATGTGCGGTTTGATGAGACAAATGGTTCACAAAGAGAGACCCTACCAACTGTGCTAGATGAGGCTTCACCAAATGAATCTATCAAGCTAATGGGAACCGGTGATATCATGCCTTCTGAAGCACAACCTGACGAGGAACTCATCATCTCTGCTCCAAATCAACCTGACGACAATGCTCAGCCTGAAGACAACACTCCTGACGATGACAATGTACAGCAAGAGAAAAATCTTCGTCCAGCTCATCCTTGTGTTGCAAATGAAGTACAAGTTGAGAAGATAATTGACAGCATAAATGCTCCTAGTCCACTTACTCGCTCAAGAGCAACACAGCTTGCAAATTTTTGTGGGCACTTTGCTTTTGTCTCAATATTTGAACCCAAGAAAGTTGCTGAAGCTTTTATGGACCCGAATGGATTCAAGCAATGCAAGAAGAGCTTCAACAGTTTGAGCTGAACAACGTGTGGGAACTTGTCAAGCGTCCTGACCCTCGCAAGCACAACATAATAGGCACAAAATGGATCTATCGCAACAAGCAAGATGAGCATGGTCAAGTGGTGAGAAACAAAGCCTGTCTCGTTGCTCAAGGATACACTCAAGTCGAAGGGATTGACTTCGATGAAACATTTGCTCCTGTGGCTAGACTTGAAGCTATTCGTATACTGCTAGCCTATGCAAATCATCACAACATACTTCTATATCAAATGGATGTAAAGAGTTCCTTTTCTCAATGGAAGGATTGAAGAAGAGGTGTATGTTGCACAACCACCTGGCTTTGAAGATCCAAAACATCCTGATATGGTATACAAACTCAACAAGGCACTGTATGGCCTCAAACAAGCGCCTCGTGCTTGGTATGACACACTCAAAGACTTCCTGAAGAGCAAAGGCTTCAAACCTGGATCCCTAGATCCCACACTCTTCACGAAGACATATGATGATGAACTATTTGTCTGCCAAATCTATGTGGACGACATTATCTTCGGCTGCATTGACAAAAAATACAGTGATGAGTTTGGTCACATGATGCAAGACCAATATCAGATGTCCATGATGGGTGAGCTGAAGTTCTTCCTTGGTCTTCAAATTCGTCAGCAAAGCAACGGCATCTTCATATCTCAAGAGAAGTACCTTAAAGACTGCCTGAAAAAGTTTGGAATGCAAGACTGCAAAGGGTACTCGACGCCAATGCCTGCTAAACACCATCTGGGTCCCGACGCCAATGGTAAAGAGTTTGATCAACAGGTATACCGCTCCATGATTGGTTCTTTGCTTTATTTATGTGCATCTAGGCCATATATTATCCTTAGTGTTTGCATGTGTGTTCGATATCAAGCGGCACCAATGGAGTCGCATCACTTAGCTGTGAAGCGACTACTTCGATATTTGGCTTACACCACAACACTAGGATTATGGTATCCAAAGGGCTCAGAGTTTGATCTAGTTGGATTCTCAAATGTTGATTATGCTAGTCTACATTAGGCACATGTCACTTTCTAGGACGATCTCTTGTCTGTTGGTCTTCAAAGAAGCAGAACTGTGTATCACTCTCCACTTCTGAATCTGAATACATTGCTGCTGGATCTTGCTGTGCTCAGCTTCTCTGGATGAAGCAAACGCTCAAGGACTATGGCATCCATCTGAAGCATGTGCCACTCTACTGCGATAATGAAAGCGCTATCAAGATTGCCAACAACCCAGTTCAGCACTCGAAGACAAAGCACATTGAAATTCGTCATCACTTTCTCAGAGATCATGTCATGAAGGAAGATATTGATATCATACACGTCAACACTGAAGAGCAACTGGCAGATATCTTCACAAATCCCTTGGATGAGAAAAGGTTTTGCAAGTTGCGGTGTGAGCTAAATATCTTAGAATCCTCAAATGTCATGTAATCAGGCACACATCCTAACACTTATGCATATTGATGACTTAGATGTGCAACACACGAAGTAAAGTATATCTTCAATCAATGAAGACTTACATTCTAAGTGTGAATACATTAACATGGAATTGGACTTCGGAGCGCCACGATAATTGTGCGCCGTGTCTGGGTCTAATACTTCCTATACGGTGGGTAACGCCACCACCAAATCTTTGTTTGAAGTGTTTCTCGTGGCGTTACATTTGCAAAGTCTTCGCACTTGGTTTATCTTTATATAGGATATATATATATATAT
>LR738713.1:267373680-267417469 GCA_902687465.1 Secale cereale | reverse complement strand
TGTGTGTGTGTGTGTGTGTGTGTGTGTGTGTGTGTGTGTCTTCTTATTTGAATCTTTTGAACTAAGTGAATGTGATCGGACCCTAACCTCTCTATGTTTTGTCATCTCACACTCTGTGTGTCCAAATCATATGCATTCTGTTGGAACTGTCGAATATCTTCTCTGCATCCTTGTCAGCAGAAGATACGGAGACAAACTTGAAATCTGATTTTAATGCTCCATCCTTTATGCTTGAAATCCGGAGAAGCCGAAACGACCACTCCGATAGTCGTGGTGTACGTGGGATCGTGGGACAACTCCCAATGCGTTACATGACCGCCATGTGTCCCTCGTATGTGAACCGCCAGGGGCACCTGCGTAATTGCGCTGTGCCATCTCCCATGCTTATAAATGCACGTCCCATCACGGTCAAAAGTTCTTCTACCACCTCTCCACCTCGACCAACCCTAGCGCCTCCGCTAGCTCTCGACGACGCCGGCGACGAAGCGCTTCGCTGCCGCAACCTCGTCGACACCGTCCTCATGCCAGCGGCGGACATCGTCTACTCCACCGTCACCGTAGCTGTCCTCCGTCGCCAAGTTAGGGCACGGAAGATCGAACTGCTGGGCATCCAACTTTTCTCCGTCTAAGCAGTTCATCGTGTGGTAAATAAAACTTTCCTTTTACCATCTTCTTGATCCATAAAGATTCATCACTTCTACCACAAGAGGTTTCTGCCTACACAAATATATAGATCTATCATGTCTGCATCTCATATCTTGCCTAGTACATTCACATATGCTTCAAACATTGTTAGATTCCTCACTTGTACCTATTTGTGGATTCGTACAAATCTGGAACCAACTCTCATCATATGAGTGGATGTCTTTACGCTGTGAGGTCAAAGTCTTCAAAATTGTTTTATCTTCAAAAACTTCTGAGAATGCATATGACCTCTTCCCCTTCCCTCGCATCTCTAACGTTGTCATAGGTACATGTCCGTGGGAGAATCCCTTGGTTCTCATAGTCTGCATTCATTTGCAGAATTCTTGCAGTGTCACATTCACTCCCCTGAAGACAGTTCCTGTCTAACCAGCAGACCGAAGCATTTGCCAGTTTTGAAGCCATTCAGTTTGAAGCCCTTCAGATTGAAGCCAATGGCAACTGACAAGACAGTTAGAAAGGGTGGCAGACAACGCCTTGGCAACACCTCCAAAGATTTGCCTCCTGATCTAAGTGAAATGTACAAGACTGATCCAAAGGAGGATTATAATTAGAGGAAGACACGAATCCAATGAATTCGAAGATATTGGGCTAAACAGTGGTTCAAGTACAGGTTCGTGACCCAAGAGTATGCTGAAAAGAACGCCATCAAGCATCCATGGGGAGATATCACCTACAAAAATCTTCCAGCCAAGACTCGTGCTGAAGCCATTGCTCAAGGCTTCTACCCGTGCATGGTCAGAGGGCCTCAACCTGCTGATGCTGATCCTACTTCTCTGCTCTGGTGTTGCGACGACAATTTGTTCAAGCGAAATCTTTAATATGCCAAGAACTCAGCCAAAGAGAACAAGAAGAACTGGGGATTAGACTTCAATCCTGGCCCCTCTGCGCCCCGCGCTGATGGCACGTGTGAAGCTGAACCAAACCTGGTTGGGCCCTTCTACAACTTAGAAGGCCTCATCAGGCACATTGGGGTTCAAGGGGCGGATGTGGATCAACCTGCAGATGACGCTGATTCTGAAGAAACGCCTGCAACCCCGAAGCCCAAGAAGAAGAAATCCAAGGCTTTGAAGACCACTCCACCAATTGCTTCTAGAGTGAAGCCTTTGGCCACTGCTCCACCAGCACCAAGTGTGCAGTCTGAGGAGCACTCTCGCATCTCCAAGAGCACACAGCTAAGGAAGAAGCCCTCACACAACCCCAGTCCAGCTCTCACTCCTGACGCTGTTCTGAAGACTGCCAATGAAGCCCTTGATCTCTCGATTGATGAGGATCTTGGTGACGATGCTCTGGAGCAACTGATCAAGAGCAAGCAAGATGCTGAAATCTTCAATGATTTGCCGCTCTTCGACGTGGAAGTACTCAACAATTTCATTGATGAATGGTTTGACACCCCCAACCTCAGCTTCGACGATCTTCAACTTCCAGTTGGCTCCAGCGTCTCATTCCATGGCGCCATTGCTTCTGAGCTAGCTCTGGCTCAGAGAATTGTTGAGCTGAAGCAAAAGATCGATTATGAAAAGGCTCAGTTCAAGAAGCATGTGGACAAGCTCAGCGTCCAAGAGATTCAGAACTTCAAAGTAATGATGCATGAGCTCAAGGAAGCCTTTCGCCAGAGGCGTGATGAAGCAAAAGGTTCTCGTGAGCGAATCAAGGCCTTGACTGCCAAATGCGTTCAAGCTTTCAATGAAGCTGAAAAGCGCAAGGCCCTTGGGCATCCTGGTATTGACCCAAGGATGGCTGCCAAGAAAAGGAAGAAGCAACCTGTGCCCGAAGCTGAAGAATCCAGGCAGGAAATGCCTCGCATTGTCTTCCCTGCCAGCATGACTGGCACGAAGCCTAAGGTCACCCAAACTGCTTCCGAGCTCAAGAAGACAAAGGTGGCTGAAGCAGAAGCCCGCAAGCACAAGCAAACTACTGATGGAGCTCCACCCACCAAGAAGCGCAAGACAAAGAAGGATAAGGCTGCTTCCAAAGAGCCTATCTTTGTAGAGCCCATATCAGTTGCTCGCCCTGCATCTACACACCGAAACGTCGCATGACAGTCCATGAGCCTGCTCCCACAGAGGCTGAAGACATTCCAGCTGTTGACCCCACCGCAGCTGAAGACATTGGTCCTCATGACAATGTTGAAGATGATGAAGTCCTTCCTTAGATCGAGTACAACATTGAATCTTTGCCCGTTCTTACAAACAGCGAACGCATCAGCATTGGTCGTCCATTGACGCCAATTGCATAGGATGACTCGTGGGCTGATCACCCACAAGATACACCGGCCACACCTCAACCACCTGAAGACACCAGTTCGGTGCTTGAAGATGAAGACTTTGAGGCTCAACAACCTCCATCCCCTCAGGCGTCACCAGCATTTTGCAGGCTTCCAAAAGGACCAAGGCCTCAAGTCGTCACCCCAATTGTTCTAGAAGGAGTAGAGCAACCATCTGTACCTGACGCTGCTCCTACTGTGAACCCCTCAGAATCTGAAGCCAAAGCGGCTGAAGATATTCCGGCTGCATCAGCCGAAGAAGAACCACCCCAAGGAGAAGAACAACCCCAGGAAGAAGAAGCACGTATTGCCACACCCCCTGTTCTCGAGGAGAACGTGTCCGACCCTCCAGCTCCTGAAGTGGAGGTTACAAACTCAGAGGTTGCCACCACCAACACTGAAGCCAATGACGTGGTCATGGCTGAAGCTAATGTGGCACCTGAAGAAATAGTGGTGCCTGAAGTGATGGCACCTGAAGCAAGTGCTGCACCTAAAGCAAATCAGCAGCCTGAAGCCAATGCCTCTGCTCTTGTTCCGCCTCCAAGGCCCCATACGATTGAGCAAGCATACAACCAAGATGATCAGCTCATTACTGTCCGGTGGCCCATTCTGACTCCACCAGCTACTATTGGACCGCATGCTGCTGGTCCTCAGTTTGATCATCATGTTGAGCACAGGCCTCAAGTTCAGAAGCCTAAGCCAAGACTGCCAAGGTTTCCAGGTATTGCCACCTCTCAAGGGTCATTCAATGCCAATAGCTTCACTGCACACAACACATTCTTTGACAACGCCAAGAACCCATATTCCAAGCCAAGGATATCATCAGATAGGTTCTGGAGCCATCAGCAGCGCAATTATTACTCAAGAGTACTCTATGATCAAGGGCGCATTTTCCCTCATATGCGTCTTGACGCTGAAGCTATTGCTAGTCTGCCCTGTCTGGAGGAAGCTCTTGATTGCTTCCGTGATGCTGGCCTGCTAAATTTTGTGACTAACAAGGAGCATTGGAATGAAGAGTTGCTTCTGCAATTCTATGCAATTCTCCACATTCGAGGCTACAGCAGGGATCCGAAGACATGGGTCCTTGAGTGGATGACATGCAATGTCCATCATGAAGCCAAAGCCTTTGATCTCATTGGGCTTACTGGCCTGCCCACTCCAGGAGACCTGTATGAACCTGGTTGTCAATTGCACAATGAAGCCTTGGAGAGTATATTTCAGAAGCGCAAGCCCAACATGAGCCAAATGCTAAGCATGATGAAGCCTCTACCAAGCATGAGTTGATAGTCTTCAAGCGGGTCCATATGGGCGGGTGCTTTATATTTTGCCTAGTGATTACAACTCTCATTTTTGCTACATTTGGTTCTTTGAGTTGTAACACTTAAACTGATGGTCATCTGCTACGTTTTTTGCTACTCTGTAATCCGATGATAAATTCCGCATCTGCTACGTTATATTCCGCACTTAGTCATTATTGCAGACGTCCATTTTTCATTATGCATGTCATTATATTCGACATATCAATTGTGCATGATGAATTGTCTTCATAAGTCGAAGAGGATCTCCACAAGTACAACCTACCAGGTGCATTTGCATTCAAAGGCAAATTAACTATATGCACATCTTCAGGGGGAGCCTTTTGCTACTTACGAAGACAATACCTTATCCTTTACAATTTCACATACCTTTTATCCCCGTTGAAAACTTCAACCAGTTTGTCATCAATCACCAAAAAGGGGGAGATTGTAAGTGCATCTAGTGCCACCCCTAGTTGGTTTTGGAGTATTGACGACAAACCTGGTTGAGGGACTAATGTGTTTGTCAGAATTGCAGGATAACACAGGTAGTAGTCCCTCATTGATTCGGTTTACCTACCGCAGACGACCCCTAAAAATGTATGAAGACACTGACATCAGTGGTAGTATATGAAGATAATCCCATTGAAGAGTATGAAAAGAGAAGACATTGTGTGAAGACTATGGAGAGCGAAGACTTAGATGTTTCGTTGTTTCCTTTTCTTCTTTGTTGAGTCATAGGAACCACCGTACTGTTAAGTGGGGTCCAAGTGATCTAAGTCAGAGTGACTGAAGTGATGCTCAACCAAATCCCATGTCTTCGAGCAAAGACAATGAGAGCAAATCTTATCCAGAGTTGGATGAGTCAGCTTTACCTGTAGCCCAAGTAAAGTTGTCGTGTGAGTGTTTGAAATCTGACCGTTGGAACACGTGTCAGTTCCTTAGTGACCCAGGGTCACTTCAGACAAATTAGGTCGGGTTGCCTAGTGGCTATAAATAGCCCACCCCCTACTCCATAAATTGTAGGCTGCTTAGAGTTATTATACGGCTTTTGTCGTTTGAGAACAACCCACCTCCGAAGCTTTTGAGAGAGAAATCCTTGCGAGGATAAAGCCAAAACACCCAGAGCCAAAGAGTGTTAGGCATCACTGAAGTCTTTCTGTCTGTGTGACCTGAAGACTTATTACACTTGAGGACTGTGTTTCCTCTAGCCGGTTAGGCGTCGCGTTTTGAGCATCCAAGAGTCATTGTGGATCGCCGGTGAACGAAGTCTGTGAAGGTTTGGAAGTCTACCTTGAAGACTTACCAGAGTGATTGGGCGAGGACTAGGTGCCCTTAGCTCAAGGGGAATAAGGTGAAGACGCGGTCTTTTGAGTTAAATCTCAGCCTCCCTAACGAACGTATAGTTGTCACAGCAACTGGAACTGGTCTAACAAATCACTGTCCTCCCCGAGCTACTGGTTCTATCCTTTCCTTCCCTTTACTTACTGTCCTATGTTGTGAAGTCATTGCATGCTTGCCTTGTCTGATTGACTTCACTGAGTATCTACTTGTTGTGATTGGCTTCATTCCTTCTTCCATCTTGATCCCTACTGCCTAGCTGCTATTAGTCTTCGTGCTCTCACTTCATTGAATACATGACTATGTCTTGTCTTGTGTAGTCTACTTTCCGCTGCATACTAATAGGATTGAGTTTATCTTTTGTCTTCAAAACTACCATATTTGAAGCATTTCATAAAAATCGCCTATTCACCCCCCTCTAGTCGATATACTGCACTTTCACTATCCACGACAACAAATATGCTATCCCTCCCCTTCTTTGTTTGAGGTAAACCCAAAACAAAGTCCATAGATATATCTTCCCAAGGAACACTAGGGACAAGCAAAGGCATATATAAACCATGAGGATTGAGTCGTGACTTAGCTTTTTGACATGTAGTGCAGCGAGCAACAAAATGCTTAACATCTCGTTTCTTCTTTGGCCAAAAGAAATGTGTAGCAAGTACGTCAACCGTCTTCTTCACGCCAAAGTGTCCCATTAACCCTCCTCCATGCGCCTGCTGTAACAACAAAAGACGAACATAGCTAGCTGGAATGCATAACTTGTTAGCACGAAACACAAATCCATCATTAACGACGAACTTGTTTCATTTTCTCCCTTCTTTACAATTCTGCAATACATCTTTAAATTCAGCATCATGCACATATTGATCTTTGATGGTCTGCAAACCAAATATTTTGAAGTCAAGTTATGAAAGTATAGTATAACGACGAGACAATGCATCAGCAATAACATTTTCTTTTCCCTTCTTGTGTTTAATAACATAAGGGAAAGTCGCTATGAATTCAACCCATTTAGCATGTCTACGGTTCAATTTTGCTTGACTTTTAATGTGCTTCAAAGATTCATCATCAGAATGTATAACAAATTCTATGGGCTATAAATAATGTTGCCATGTTTCCAAAGTCCGAACAAGAGCATATAATTCCTTATCATAAGTAGAATAATTCAGACTAGGCCCACTCAATTTTTTAGAAAAGTATGTAACCGGTTTACCATCTTGTAACAACACACCTCCAAATCCTATTCCACTAGCATCACATTCAAGCTGAAAAGTCTTACTAAAATCAGGAAGTTGGAGTAAAGGAGCATGTGTCAACTTCTTTCAATACCGTGAATGATTCTTCCTGTGCAGTACCCCAAAAAAAGGCACATCCTTCTTTGTAAGCTCATTGAGAGGTGCAGCAATGGTGCTGAAATCTCTCACAAAACGCCTATAGAATCCAGCGAGGCCAAGGAAACTCCTCACGTGTGTGACCGTTTTGGGCTGCGGCCAACTCTCAGTAGCTTCAATCTTGGCTTTATCAACCTCAATTCCCCGTGGAGTAACAACATAGCCAAGAAAAGATACTCGGTCGGTGCAAAAGGTGCACTTTCCAAGGTTACTAAACAAACGTGCATCACATAGAGCAATAAAAACAACATGTAAATGTTCCAAATGTTCCTCCAAAGATCTGCTATAAATCAATATATCATCAAAGTATACTACCACAAATCGTCCAATGAAAGCACGTAAAACTTCATTCATTAATATCATGAAAGTACTAGGTGCATTAGTTAACCCAAAAGGCATGACTAACCACTCACATAATCAGATTTGGTGGCAAGTAAACATCCACTTTTTAATTGAATTTCAGATGCAACATGAGATGATGGTGTGTTATTAGGCTTCATTTGTTGCTCAAATTCTTTTGCCACAATCTGATTTTCACTCTTATTTTGCTTCTATTTTGCTTTATTAGCTCTATTAATATCATCTTTCAAAATGGAATCAGGAGACATAGGAAGCAAAGTAATACGTTTATCCTTATGAACAAGAGTATACTGATTGTTTCTACCATGGTGTACATAATTTTTATCATATTGCCATGGCCTACCAAGTAATAAGGAACATGCTTGCATGGGTACCACATCACAATCAACATAATCAGCATATGTGGAGATACTAAAATGCACACGAACAATATGTGTTACCTTAACCTTGCCGCTGTTGTTGAACCATTGGATGTAGTAAGTGTAGTAAGGATGTGGATGTGGTCTTGTGGTGAGAGATAACTTCTCCACCATCTCCATGCTAGCCAAGTTGTTGCAGCTCTCTCCATCTATGATGACACAAACAGAACGTTCCATCACAACTCCCTTTGTATGGAACAAATTATGCCTCTGATTTTGCTCCGCTTGTGGGACTGCACACTCAAAACACGTGAGCAACTAAACATTCATACCTGTCAGCATCTTCAGGAGCCATGTATTGAGTTTCATTTTCAGAATGATCTGCACCATCTTCTTCACGTGTAATAAGAGCCAAAATCTCCTCATCATAGTCACTAGCGGACTCGTAACCACCATCATCAGTAGCAATCATGACACGCTGCGATGGGCATTTGCTCGCATAGTGACCACGACTAGTGCAACGACGACATATAACATCATGTGTTGGCCCTGTGGATGCCATGGATGAGGAAGAGCTCTGCGCAGGACCGGAAGGTGTACTCCTGGTTGATGGTGGTGGTGCCTGTTTGCTTTTATCACGGCTAGAAGTGACAGATGAAGTAGGCGGTGGTGCAGCCAGACGTGTCGAAGTAGATGATGCACGTGGTGTCCATGATGAATGTCGACCTGCAGAAAAATTAGTTCGCTCCAAGGCCTGTCGATCCTGCACTTCACGTTCAGCTTTGGAAGCAAGATAGAATAAACGAGTAATATTATTATACTCCTTATACTCTAGAATTGTCTAAATATCTCTATTTAAGCCAGCCATAAAACATGCAAGCATAGCCTCATAGAAGTGTCTGAATCTCTCTATTTAAGCCAGTTTGTAATTCCTTATAATATTGCTCTACAAAAAAATTTCCTTGTCTTAAACGCTGCAATTTCTGAAGTAATTCGCATTGATAATATGGTGGAACCCAACGAGTACGCATAGCAGTTTTCAAAGCAGCCCAAGTAGTTGGAATATTATCCGGATATAATCTACAATATTTAGACCACCACACACAAGCAAAACTAGTGAAAGCACAAAGAGCAACAACAACACGTCTCTCCTCGGGATATTTTAAACATGTAGAATGTTGTTCGGTTTCTAACTACCAAGTAAGATATATATCAGGAACATATCTACCCTCAGACGGTGGAATATTCAATTTTAGTTTAGGAAGATGGTCATGATCGCGTACCTGAGGGTGTGGTGCAACCCTACCATTGCCATTATTTGCATGTGGACGACCTGGTGGTTGTGGTGCTGGTTGTTGCACGTAGTTCTAATTTTGATCAACCTCATCCTCGTAATCCCCCGCATAATCGTCCTCCTCCTCGGAAGCAGCAGGAGCTACAGAAGTATCAACAACAACACCAACAGTTTGGCCAAGCTGAAGAGTGACACGACTCGCTTTGCGGAGGGCTGTTTCGCGACGTGAAGGTGGGTGTTGTTGTTGTTGCAATGGTGCAGCAGGTGGAGGTAGACGCGCAAGCACTTCAGCGAATTTGGCATCCAACTTGGTGTCAATTGACTTCTCAATGCCATCCATCCTCGCTAGTGCGTTGTCAAAACTGGTCATCACATCTTCTACCTATTGACCCATCATTTGCTAAAATTTATCATGCAGCTCCTAGTTTGTCATGTTTTCCCAGTCAGTCTCGTCGACTTGTGATCCTGGCATGGTTAGTAGCAATAGAAACACACAAAAATATGATCCTACAAACTACTAGAAATGGTGGTGGTGGGGCGTCACAAATCCGTCAAGCAAATCTCAAATTCTTACCAGTTCTTACCCAATAGCAGGTGGTGATCGGCAACCGTGGTAGTCAAAACTCTCAAAGCTTGGATAAAGCGATTACCAGGTAGAGTCAAACGCACTACGCAAATGTATGTGGAGCTGGGAATGCTTATAAGATGGTAGCAAAAAGGGTCAGCAATAATCAAATCAGAGATGCAAAGTTGAATAAACGCTCAACGACGATACTGTGCTGGTACTAGGCTAGACCGTACTAGAGACGCGAGCCTAGAACACTAACACTCTTTTCTTGTGCTCCTTTTTTTTGCCGAAATCACTATAATGGCGAGTATCTCAAAACTCTTCCCAAGTCAAACTAAGATGATAGGAATGAAATTTTTTGGACGATTTTTTTTCAGAATCAGGGCAGCGACGACGAAAAAGTGTGGTAAAAAACAATATGATGGCACGTGTCTCAAAAGACTCTGAAAAGCCTAAAATCGGGATAGGGAAAAAATATTTTCACCTGTCGAAATTTTGGCCTAAAAACTGCCTGGGGGTCTCCAATGTTTTTTTTCGAGACCTGCGCAGGCAAGGAAACACGAAACCGAAACTAGATGAATCTCGAGAACAAACCTAATATGAAAAGAACTCAGATTGGTAGTGGATATATGGTGGTAGGATATGACAGCGGTTGTAGGTTATGGCAGCGGTGGTGGTATGTGGCAGCGGTGGTGGTATGCGGTCGCGGTGGTGGGATATGGCAGCGATGGTGGGATTTGGCAGCGGTGGTGGTATGGTAGCAGCGATGAATATGGTGCGACGGCGGCGTGACAAACTGTGAACACAACTCGAAACTCTAAAGAACTAGACGCTAAGACCAGCAACTCGACATGGCGATGCAACCGCAAATTCAACTAAGCAAACACGGAAAAGATTATGCAAAGGCTCAGACTGGTTCGGATACGATGAACTAACCCTAATTTTTCTTGTTGGCTTTTTCGTGGACTATAGGTATGAAGAACAGATTCGGTCTAATCTATGAAAAACTGTAAAATCTCACCGAGCAACCTGGAAATCTGATACCACTTGATAGAGGGAAAGGTGTCCCGTCTTTCGATGAGATGGTGGCTATTATTTTGGAGGAAGTCAACTTTGACGATCCGACTATGAACGTGCGAGGACGCCGCGCCTTAGCAATCGCTAAACTAACTCCGAGAGGTTAATGACCACGCTGGAGCATGATCAACCTGACCACGAAGGTCTGTTTCCTGCAGGCAAATGAAGAACAAGCAAGAAACTGAGATTGCAATCTGGATATTGTGAATATAAGACGAAAGTTTTATTGATCAAGGTGGGGTTCTGTGACGCCTTTGTCTGGTCGTTGAACACAAACGAAGTACGCGAAGTTGTAGCTATGGCGAACATAAATCTAAACAAAACCAAAAGTCTAAACGACGCCCTAAGGGCTGTATATATGGGGGAAGAGGGGGGAATTTCGTGGCCCTTGGAGGAGGGGTCCGAAACCAACCCTAACTCTTGTTTCCCCACACATACGGACTCTAAAAACAGCCTATACTCAAGTATTTCGAAATTACATGGGCCTGGCCCAATAATAAGGTGATGCAGCACCTATAATAACCTCTGGAAGAAATTTATGAAGCGACATCTTGTATATTTCATCCAAGCCTTCACACACTCATTATGGTGGCTTCAAAGTCCTGAAATCATAACTTGTAACTCCGTTCTTGTTCCCCTTGCGCATGGCATCATCTCCATGCTTGATCTTGCTCCAATGTTCATCCTTCTTGTCCAAGCTAGGCCCTTCATTTGTAAGCAAGAAAAATGTATCCAATTTAGGCAACATCATATTCTCATGAACATTGGAATCATTACCAAGAAACGGAAGTACCTGGTAATTTAATAGGCGTGGGCGAGCTCTAATAATTGGTCATGCATATGTGTCAGTTGGGGCTGTTGGTGTAACCTTGTTAGTGATGTCCTCATCACAGGCCATGATCGGTGGACATATCATACTCACCACAAGTTTGCACATTATGCATGGATTGACTCACATTATGATTGCCTTGTTGCATCTTGTGTTCCCATGTCATCCATGATATATGATCACATTGCCAACTATGAATTGCATGATCACATAGTCATATTGAGCGTCCATTGCCACGTTCATGCTCTTGATAAACCATCACATTAAGACATCAGTTTGCACAATGGTTGCATTGATGACATTCAACACCTTTTTGAGCACAATGAAAGAATTTGCTTCCATGAATGCTTTCCATGTCATTATACATCTTTTGGATAAGCATCATGTGTGTTGCCATGCAAAACGTTGTCACACGGACTCATCCTTACATAATGGACACTTTGTATGCGCTAACCATTGTATTTCCGAGTGTCATTTGCGTTTGCTCTTATTGCATGTATACAACTCCGGCGACACCTTGGAGTACTTGGATTGCGCCATGTCTTCAACTCCGTCCAACTACAAGTACGTCCACGACAACCGTTTCCATGGTGATGAGGTTTTCGATCTGAGGTCGGATCTTTCACAAGGGGGGGGGGGAGATGATGTGGAGCATCTTATGATCATCCCCATGTATACTACGACTACTCCCCAAGCCCCGAGTGGACACACGATGAGACCTTGACCATACACCATTGGACACAAGGTGAACCCACCCCTTGATGTTTCCCCTTTCCATTCATGTGAGACATGGTTGCTACCTAATGCAAAGACACTTTGTGTGCTTAGGAAGCAAGGAACCAACAAGGAGAAGGAATGGTGTAAGATGGACACCAAGAGCATGGAGAGGTATTTTCTCACCGCAGAGATAGAGGTACAACCGCCCTTGTACCGCCCAACTACCGCCTGCGTAGTAAAACCGCTCGACTACCGCCCAACTACTGGTCCAACTTCTGTAATCGAGTGGTGCAAGGCCGGTACCACCCCGGTTTGTCCTCGTAACAGCCGTATGACGGGTACAACCGCCCCCAACCACTGGTACAACCGCTGGACTACCTCCGCGGGCACCTCCATGAACCGGTGTATGAGCTCCCAGCGGTACAACCACCCCCTCGACCAGTACAACCGGCCTGCCTGCGTGCAGTGAAGCGGGTTTTGACCCATGTATCCCCCAACTTACCGCTCGGACTACAAATAGACATCCTTCTCCTCCTCGTTTCTGGGGTTAGCATTGTGTTAGCTCATTTTATACTAGAGCATTGCTCATCCATTGTGGTTCTATTCCGCAGAGAGGCCGCGACCTCTATGGAGAAGATCCACACCGGATTCAAGACCTCCTCACGAAGATGAACTAGTTACCTTGTGTCTTTCCTTTGTTGGATTTGGACCGTGTATCTCATTGTGTTGAGGATCTAGCACATGTGTGACCATTTCTTGTTGATTTGAACGTTTTCCTCTCGTTTCCCTCACGTTTTCCCCTCGTGTTCTTCGTGTTCTTCGTGGGAATCCCCTCCATTTCGTGAAAGATCGGCCTTAGGGTCTCCACCCTACATCATAATGACTTGTTGGAAATAATACATACTGATGTATGCGGTCCGATGAGTGTTGAAGCACGCGGCACGTATCGTTATTTTCTCATCTTCACAGATGATTTGAGTAGGTATGGCTATATCTAGTTGATGAAACATAAGTCTGAAACATTTGAAAAGTTCAAAGAATTTCAGAGTGAAGTGAAGAATCATCGTAACAAGAAAATAAAGTTTCTACGATCTGATCGCGGAGGCAAATATTTGAGTTGCAAGTTTGGTCTTCATTTAAAACAATGTTGAATAGTTTCACAACTCACGCCAGTTGGAACGCCACAGCGTAATGGTGTGTCCGAACGTCGTTAACATACTCTATTGGATATGGTGCGTTCTATGATGTCTTTTACTGATTGGCCTTTATCGTTTTGGGGTTATGCATTAGAGATAGCTGCATTCATGTTAAATAGCGCACCATCTAAATCCATTGAGACGACACTGTATGAACTATGGTTTGGCAAGAAACCAAGCTGTCGTTTCTTAAAGTTTGGGGTTGCGACACTTATGTCAAAAGGCTTGAGCCTGATAAGCTTGAACCAAAATCAGAGAAGTGCATCTTCATAAGATACCCTAAAGAAACAATTGGGTACACCTTCTACCAAATATCCGAAGGAAAGTTATTTGTTGCTGAGCATGGATCCTTTCTAAAGAACGAGTTTCTCTCGAAAGAAGTGAGTGGGAGGAAAGTAGAGCTTGATGAGGTATTTTGATGCGGGGTCAACCCGTTATAGGCCGATCTTTCACGAAATGGAGAGGATCCCACGAAGAACACGAAGAACACAAAGGGAAATCACGAGGGAAAACACTCAAGAATAAGTCCAATCACACATCCACTAGACAATCAAACACACAAGATCACAAGGTACATGAACAACAAAAGGAAAGATACAAGGTAGAGTTCATCTTCAAGAGGAGGTCTTGAATCTGCGAAGAATCTTCCCATTAGGGGTCTTGAATCCAAGGTGGATCTTCTCCGTAGAGGGGCCGTGGTATCTCTCATGGAGTAGATCTGTAATGGATGAGCAAAGCTCTAGTCTAAAATGAGCTATCACATTTGCTAACCCTAAAATGGTGGAGGTGGAGGAGTATATATAGTCTAGGGCCACGAAGGGGTAAGTGAGGGGTGAAACAGGTACATGGGCCTCGGCCCGGATACATGCGCACGGGCAAGGCCGGATGATCTGGACGGGGTCCCGAATGATCCGGGCGTTGGGGTGTCCGGATGATCCAGACGGAGTCCCGGATGATCCGACTTCGGTGGAAGCCTTCGGGTGTCTTCGGCGCACTTACCCGGACGATCCGAGGGAAGGTCCTGATGATCCGGCTTGGTCCGGATGATCCGGATGGACGTCCAAATGTCCGGCCTGACTCCAGGAGCCACTCCATCTTCTTCTCCTTTCTTCCATCTTCTCTTCCACGCTTCCCTCGCGGATGGTGTAGACGTTCCTTGGCGCTTGCACTCCTCCTTGATATTCGTGAAGCTCCGATAATACCTTTGTATGCACACGGGAGAAGTGTCAAGTAGTAAACCATCCTCGAAGGGGTCAAGTGAACACGTGTAAAGGAGATGATTCACCTTTGTGTGTGTGAAGTATATTTCGCACGTGTCACTTGCCCTTGGCATGGTGATGTCCGTAGGATGCTCCGCATCATCCCCTCCCCCTTGGGAAAGATCCGACATCGGGTCGAAAACCAAATCACCATGGGAAAGAGATGACGTCGTCATGTAGAAGTGGACGATCACCAAGTACTCGTCATCTTTAAGCTCGGCATGGGCACTCTCCAATGTCGCACCGTCTAGTGATTCCTTCAAAAGGAGCAAGGATAACAAACACTTGGAAAAACAAATGTGGTTAGCGTTAGTGCAAAACCAAGCATTCAAGAGGTGCTTCACCCAACAAGTGTTGTCATCAAGCATAGCATATGGTGTGACAAAGGGTTGTGGCATGGCATGTAAGCACATCAATTGAGCACAAGAAAATATATCTTGGGGCCAAGTATGCAATTGGGAGGTAGTGATGCAAATATGCGTGACAAGAGAATAAGCATCTACCTCATGGTCATAGCAAGCATGCATAAAGCGCTCAATGAAAGGTCTATGGTAGGCATAAGAATCATTCACAACACCAAGTAAAATGAAGTGTCTAAACACATGGGTCATGTGCAAGACAATCCAAACATAACGTGCATAGGGTGTAGTGAAAATAGTGTGGCACTCAACACAATAGAAAGAGCAATTGTTCAACATGTGTGAGGCAATCAAGTCAATCATATGAAAAGCAATGGGACATGGCATATGTGAAAAGATGACATTGTTGCAACCAAGCATATGATAGGGATAAGTAATCCAAGAATTGGATGCAACACACAAGGCATATATAACATGAGGCGTGGCAATGTGGCTATCATGAATGAAAGCAATATCACTAACATGTGCGCGATCAAGGGGTCCAAGATGACAAATAAGTCTCATGGTGCGAGCAACACATGTAGTATGATCCACAATATTCATGCTCATGGTTTTTGGGTTCTCGAAAGAGAAGGATATCATCTATACAGCATGTCCTTGTGCGTCCTTCACAATACCGAAGCACAAACAAGTGCGATGTAGAATTGTCGTGGTAGAAGGTGGTTCACTCTTAAGAGCTCGAATGGTCAACTCACGTGAAGTGGAAGTCGACACGAAGTCCAGGTATCCTACACATGCACACAACAAAAGGAAGAACGTATGCGCATGGTAGATAAACACATCATCCATCATGATGGTTCTCTTCTCTTGCACATAACCATTAGAAGCAAAATTGCATGAATAATATGATGCAACAATGGCTATATTCATGGCACTAGGCATATGGTGCAAAGAGGTAACACAAGCATGCTTCACAAGAAATATGTCAAAATATCCAAATAAATGCGAGAATGCTATGGGGGCAATCTCATTGGCAAGACTAAAATTGTGGTTGCGCTCAATACATGGTAGCATGAGAGAGGCAACATGTGGAGACATATGACAACAATCAATATCAATCATGTGCAAAGCATGGCAATGGTTGACATCAACCGCAAGAAATGAGCATGTATGAATCATGGGTGATGCACTACACGAAGCAAGCATGGTAATCAAGTTGTGCAAACTAGTGGAGCAAAGATGCAACACACTAGGAGAAGGCATGTAAATTATGTCATGTGAGCAAATAGTGGATATAGGCAATGCACATGACATATCACAAGCACGGTCACAAATCAAGATCAAAGCATCATAATAGGCATGGGGTGCAAAGGAATCATGGAAATAACACGTGATATCTCCACCAAGCTTGAAAATACACATACAAGTATGAGAATCAATCATCATGTGTAATGTAAAGCATGGGTCACAAATGCATGGCAAAGGCAAAGGAATTGGCATATCATGCAAAGTGAACATGGCAATATGGGCAAATGATACATAACGAACAATTAGCCATAACCATGTGAGGGCCATGTAGAGGAAATGCGCGAAGTCTTTGTGCAAAGGGAGCCGTGGGAAGGACAATCCATTGGATCCAAAGTCGTCGTTCCTCTCTAGATCTCATTTCTTCAACTCGTGCTCTTGCGAGGTTGACGAATAAGTATGGGGACCTACACAAAAGAGACACAAACCGAAGAAATTGTGTGTGTGGTAAATGTACACATCATCCATCATGATGTGTATGTGCACATGTGAATTAGCACAAGATAAGCATTGCTCAAAGAAATTTGAGGCATGATATAGAAATATGTCATCCATCATAAAAGAATAGTTGTCATGTATAGCATGATGGGGACACAAATTAGAGCAAGTATGTGGCACAACAATAGCATGTTCATTCATGGGGAGCATATTGTGCATACAAGTATGGGGATCATGCAATGGATGGGATGGATCAAAATCTCCAAAAATGTATGAGGAAACTATGGGGGTCTCCTCATGTGCAATATTGAAAGCATAATGTGGAGAAGTGGAATAATATCCAAAACATTGCATGTCCAAAGCTAGGTAATGATGGCATGGCATATGATGGATACGATGCAAAGGAAGCATGTCAATATCATCACAAGAAAAACAAATGCCAATAACCATGGGCTTTTCATATATGCGATATGTGCAAATTGGGTTTATTTTTATGGCATGTGCATAGTCACTACGATGAGATTGTAAATGTGACATGTTGTTGATCTCATGCATAGCATACGACAAGTCAAGCGGGTTGTCAAACATGATGTGACCAATAGAATTATCACAAGAAATCCTATGCAACATGGCATCACAACTAATAGACTCCACATGGCAATCATCAAACTCATCATAAATGGGTAAATCATCGCATGAGGAAATCATACTAGCACGAAGAATGGCAATAGGTGGATCAACATCATGGAAGCAATCAATGTTAACATAGTCCACTAGTGGGACGAGAGCATCACCTTCACCTTTGTTACCTTTTCCATTCCACTCGTGTCATGTAGGTGAGGTGGGAAAGGCCAAATGGTGGTCATAATCTTCATCTTGATGGAACCATGTGGGGGGTGCATCATATTCCACCATGGCCATCGTCTTGTCCATAGGAAGGACGAAGTCGTCGAGGATCGGCGCGTCATCATATATGGGACCTAGCACCAAATGAGAAGACACAATAGAGGTAGAGGTAAAGTCGTTAGTGTTAAAAGTGGCCTCACATAACCTATCAACTATCTCACTCTCTCTATGTGGTGGCTCACTCACTCCCTCAAAATAGGTGCACTCAATGTCGCATATGGTGGAGTCACTTATCTCACTCAAGTGGTGGGGGTAGTGGCTCTCCTCACATGGGAATTGGGGCAGCTCATCATATATGGGGCTAGTGGTGAACTCGCTCTCACTCTCTGATGAGGACATCACTAACAAGGTTACACCCACTGCCCCAACTGACACATATACATGACCAATTACTAGAGCTCGCGTACGCCAATTAAATTACCAGGTACTTTCGTTTCTTGGTATTGATTCTAATGTTCCTGAGAATATGATGCTGCCTAAATTGGATACATTTGTCTTGCTTACAAATGAAGGGCCTAGCTTGGACAATAAGGATGAACATTGGAGCAAGATCAAGCATGGAGATTATGGCATGCGCAAGGGGAACAAGAACGGAGTTACAAGTGATGATTTCAGGACTTTGAAGCCACCATAATGAGTGCGTGAAGCCTTGGACGAAATATACAAGATGTCACTTCATAAATTTCGTCCAGAGGCTATTATAGGTGCTGCGGCACCTTAGTATTGGGCCAGGCCCATGTAATCTCGCAATACTTGAGTATAGGCTGTTTTTAGAGTCCGTATGTGTGGGGAAACAAGAGTTAGGGTTGGTTTCGGAGCCCTCCTCCAAGGGCCACAAAATCCCCCCCCCCCTCTCCCCCATATATACAGCCCTTAGGGCGTCGTTTAGACTTTGGGTTTTGTTTAGATTAAAGTTCGCCATAGCTGCAACTTCGCGTACTTCGTTTGTGTTCAACGACCAGACAAAGACGTCACAGAACCCCACCTTGATCAATAAAGCTTTCCTCTTATATTTGCAATATCCAGATTGCAATCTTAGTTTCTTGCTTGTTCTTCGTTTGCTTGCAGGAAATAGACCCTCGTGGTCAGGTTGATTGTGCTCCGGCGTGGTCAATAACCTCTCGGAGTTGGTTTAGCGATTGCTAAGGCGCGACGTCCTCGCACGTTCGTAGTCGGATCGTCAAAGTCTACTCCACCGAAAATGATAGCCACCATCTCATCGAAAGACGGGACACCTTTGCCTCTATCAAGTGGTATCAGATTCCCAGGTTGCTCGGTGAGATTTTACAGTTTTTCGTAGATTAGATCGAGTCTGTTCTTCATACCTACAGTCCACGAAAAAGCCAAAAAAATTAGGGTTAGTTCATCATATCCGAACCAGTCTGAGCCATTGCATAATCTTTTCCGTGTTTGCTTAGTTGAATTTGCGGTTGCATCATCGTGTCGAGTTGCTGGTCCTAGCGTCTAGTCCTTTAGAGTTTCGAGTTCTGTTCATAGTTTGTCACGCCGCCGCCGCACCATATTCGTCGCTGCTGCCATACCACCACCGCTGCCATATCCCACCATCGCTGCCATATCCTACCACCATATATCCACCACCAATCCGAGTTCTTTTCATATTAGGTTTGTTCTCGAGATCCATCTAGGTTTTGGATTCGTTTCCTTGCCTGCGTAGGTCTCGGAAAAAAAAACAAAAAAAATTTAGGCCAAAATTTCGGCAGGTGAAAAAATTTGTTCCCTATCCTATTTTTAGGCTTTTCTCAGTCTTTTGAGACACGTGCCATCATACTATTTTTTTACTGCACTTTTTCGTCGTCGCTGCCCTGATTCCAAAAAAAATTGTCAAA
This sequence comes from Secale cereale, assembly GCA_902687465.1. Lineage (NCBI taxonomy): Eukaryota > Viridiplantae > Streptophyta > Magnoliopsida > Poales > Poaceae > Secale > Secale cereale. Next base: position 267,397,957 of record LR738713.1, on the reverse strand, counting down.
AAAATTTTGTGCCTATGATATTAGTTTGACTTGGGAAGAGTTTTGAGACACTCGCCATTATAGTGATTTTCGGCAAAAAAAATAGCGCGCAAAAAAAAGAGGCGAAAAAAAATCAGAGTGTGCTTTTCCCTTGATTACGTGCAGCGCCGTGATTTCGTTAGTGTTCTAGGCTCGCGTATCTAGTACGGTCTAGCCTAGGACCAGCACAGTACCATCGTTGAGCATTTATTCAGCTTTGCATCTCTGAATTGATTATTGCTGACCCTTATTGCTACCATATTATAAGCCTTCCCAGCTCCACATACATCTACGTTGTGCGTTTGACTCTCCCTGGTAATCGCTTTATCCAAGCTTTGAGAGTTTTGACTACCACGGTTGCCGATCACCACCTGCTGCTGGGTAAGAACTGGTAAGAATTTGAGATTTGCTTGACGGATTTGTGACACCCCACCACCACCATTTTCTAGTAGTCCGTAGGATCATATTTTTGTGTGTTTCTATTGCTGCTAACCATGCCAGGATCACAAGTCGATGAGATTGACTGGGAGAACATGACGAACAAGGAGTTCCATGATAAATTTCAGCAAATGATGGGTCAACAGGTAGAAGATGTGATGACCAGTTTTGATAACGCACTAGCGAGGATGGATGGCATTGAGAACTCAATTGACACCAAGTTGGATTCCAAATTCGCTGAAGTGCTTGCGTGTCTACCTCCACCTGCTGCACCATTGCAACAACAACAACCAACTTCACGTCGCGAAACCGCCCTCCGCAAAGCGAGCTATGTCGCTCTTCAGCCTGGCCAAACTATTGGTGCTGTTGTTGATACTTCTGTGGCTCCTGCTGCAGCTAACAAGGAGGACGGTTACGCGGGGGGTTACGAGGATGAGGTTGATCAAAATCAGATCTACGTGCAACAACCAGCACCACAACTACCAGGTCGTCCACATGCAAATAATCGCAATGGTAGGGCTGCACCATACCCTCAGGTACGCGATCATGACCATCTCCCTAAACTAAAATTGAATATTCCACCATTTGATTGTAGATATGTTCCTGATATATATCTTACTTGGGAGTTAGAAACCGAACAACGCTTTACATGTTTAAAATATCCCGGGGAGAGACATGTTGCCGCTGCTCTTTGTGCTTTCACTAGTTTTGCTTGTGTGTGGTGGTCTGAATATTGTAGATTACATCCGAATAATATTCCAACTAGTTGGGCTGCTTTGAAAACTGCTACGCGTACTCGTTGGGTTCCACCATATTATCAACGCGAATTACTTCAGAAATTGCAGCGTTTAAGACAAGGAAAAAATTCCGTAGAGGAATATTGTCAGGAATTACAAACTGGCCTGATTAGATGTGGTATTGTTGAGGACAATGAGGCTATGCTTGCACATTTTATGGGTGGCCTAAATAGAGAGATTCAGACAATTCTAGAGTATAAGGAGTATAATAATATCACTCGTTTATTCCATCTTGTTTCCAAAGCTGAACGTGAAGTGCAGGATCGACAGGCCTTGGCACGAACTAATTTTTCTGCAGGTCGACCTTCATCATGGACACCGCGTGCATCATCTACTTCGACACGTCCGGCTGCACCACCGCCTACTTCATTCGTCACTTCTAGCCGTGATAAAAGCAAACAGACACCATCACCATCAACCAGGAGTACACCTTCCGGTCCTGCGCAGAGCTCTTCTTCATCCATGGCATCCGATAGGCCAACACATGATGTTATATGTCGTCGTTGCACTGGTCGTGGTCACTATGTGAGCAAATGCCCATCGCAGAGTGTCATGATTGCTACTAAGGATGGTGGTTATGAGTCCGCTAGTGACTATGATGAGGAGATTTTGGCTCTTATTACACATGAAGAACACAGTGGAGATGATTCTGAAATTGAGACGCAATACATGGCTCCTAAAGATGCTGACAGGTATGAATGTTTAGTTGCTCAACGTGTTTTGAGTGTGCAGGTCACACAAGCGGAGCAAAATCAGAGTCATAATTTGTTCCATACAAAGGGAGTTGTGAAGGAACGTTCCGTTCGCGTCATCATAGATGGAGGGAGCTGCAACAACTTGGCTAGCATGGAGATGGTGGAGAAGCTATCTCTCACCACAAGACCAGATCCACATCCTTACTACATTCAATGGTTCAACAACAGCGGCAAGGTTAAGGTAACATGTACTGTCCGTGTGCATTTTAGTATCTCCACATATGCTGATTATGTTGATTGTGATGTGGTACCCATGCAAGCATGTTCCTTATTACTTGGTAGACCATGGCAATTTGATAAAAATTCTATACACCATGGTAGAAACAATTAGTATACTCTTGTTCATAAGGATAAACGTATTACTTTGCTTCCTATGTATCCTGATTCCATTTTGAAAGATGATATTAATAGAGCTCATAAAGCAAAACATGAGCAAAATATGAGTGGAAATCAGATTGTGGCATAAGAATTTGAGCAACAAATGAAGCCTAATAACACACCATCATCTCATGTTACATCTGAATTAAATTAAAAAGTGGATGTTTACTTGCCACCAAATCTGATATTGGTGATCTAGATTTAAGCAAATCTGTTTGCTATGCTTTTGTGTGCAAAGAGGGATTATTTTCATTCGAGGACGTGCCTTCCTCTTTGCCTCCTGCTATCACTAACATTTTGCAGGAGTTCGCGGACGTCTTTCCGCAAGACATGCCACCGGGATTACCACCTATTCGAGGGATTGAGCATCAGATTGACTTAATTCCCGGCGCATCGCTACCCAACCGCGTACCATACTGTACCAATCCAGAGGAGACGAAGGAGATTATGCGTCCAGTATAGGAGCTACTCGACAAAGGTTATATACGCGAATCCCTTAGTCCTTGTGCTGTTCCTATTATTCTAGTGCCGAAAAAGGATGGTACATCGCGTATGTGTGTTGATTGTAGAGGCATTAATAATATTACTATTCGGTATCGTCATCCTATTCCTAGGCTAGATGATATGCTTGAGGAATTGAGTGGCTCTACAATATTCTCCAAAGTTGATTTGCATAGTGGATACCATCAAATTCGTATGAAATTAGGAGATGAATGGAAAACAACATTTAAAACTAAGTTTGGATTATATGAGTGGTTAGTCATGCCTTTTGGGTTAACTAATGCACCTAGTACTTTCATGAGATTAATGAATGAAGTTTTACGTGCTTTCATTGGACAATTTGTGGTAGTTTATTTTGATGATATATTGATATATAGCAGATCTTTGGAGCAACATTTGGAACATTTACGTGTTGTTTTTATTGCTCTACGTGATGCACGTTTGTTTGGTAACCTTGGAAAGTGCATCTTTTGCACCGACCGAGTATCTTTTCTTGGTTATGTTGTTACTCCACAGGGAATTGAGGTTGATAAAGCCAAGATTGAAGCTATTGAGAGTTTGCTGCAGCCCAAAACGGTCACACAAGTGAGGAGTTTCCTTGGCCTCGCTGGATCCTATCGGCATTTTGTGAGAGATTTCAGCACCATTGCTGCACCTCTCAATGAGCTTAAAAAGAAAGATGTGCCTTTTGTTTGGGGTACTGCACAGAAAGAAGCATTCATGGTATTGAAAGATAAGTTGACACATGCTCCTTTACTCCAACTTCCTAATTTTAGTAACACTTTTGAGCTTGAATGTGATGCTAGTGGAATTAGGTTAGGAGGTGTGTTATTACAAGATGGTAAACCTGTTGCATACTTTTCTGAAAAATTGAGTGGGCCTAGTCTGAATTATTCTACTTATGATAAGGAATTATATGCTCTTGTTCGGACTTTGGAAACATGGCAACATTATTTATGGCCCAAAGAATTGGATATACATTCTGATGATCAATCTTTGAAGCACATTAAAAGTCAAGCAAAATTGAACCGTAGACATGCTAAATGGGTTGAATTCATAGAGACTTTCCCTTATGTTATTAAAAACGAGAAGGGAAAAGAAAATGTTATTGCTGATGCATTGTCTCGTCGTTATACAATGCTTTCACAACTTGACTTTAAAATATTTGGTTTCGAGGCCATCAAAGATCAATATGTGCATGATGCTGAATTTAAAGATGTATTGCAGAATTGTAAAGAAGGGAGAACATGGAACAAGTTCGTCGTTAATGATGGATTTGTCTTTCGTGCTAACAAGCTTTACATTCTAGCTAGCTCTATTCGTCTTTTGTTGTTGCTGGAGGCGCATGGAGGAGGATTAATGGGACACTTTTGCGTGAAGAAGACGGAGGACATACTTGTTACACATTTCTTTTGGCCAAAGCTGAGACGGGATGTTGAGCGTTTTGATGCTGGTTGCACAACATGTCAAAGAGCTAAGTCACGACTCAATCCTTATGATTTATATATGCCTTTGCCTGTCCCTAGTGTTCCTTGGGAAGATATATCTATGGACTTTGTTTTGGGTTTACCTCGAACAAAGAAGTGGAGGGATAGCATATTTGTTGTCATGGATAGGTACTCGAAGATGGCATGGGATTGTAGATATGTTCCTGATATATATCTCACTTGGGATTTAGAAACCGAACAACGCTTTACATGTTTAAAATATCCCGAGGAGAGACGTTGATGAGGACATGAGTACCTTGGATACGACCAAAAATATTGCATACATGTATATTTGTAAGGTGATTTCTAATGCAAACCATGCAACAATTTATTTATGTCATCCAGGACAAAAAATACTTCACAAACTTTTGTGCCATATCTAATTCCAGGTGTATGGGACATTTTTACAATCCACATTTGAAGATAAGGGAAAAAGATAAGTTTAGGTGTTGTTCAAAAAGTTCTCTCACGTCACTTTGGGCCAAGAGAAGATAGAGTCCAGGTCTCTCACGTTCTGCATCCAGATTCGGACTGCACAGACATAGCTCACTCAAAACGGCAAGAACTCCTTCATACGGCCTCCAAATTGGGTGATTCTTTTTTTGTTGGAAACTAGATTTCGTACACTTTCCAACGCAATTAGATTCACCTTCAAATTCATCTGGAGCGTTGAGATATCGATGAGACAATCTGAGGCTGCAGCAGAATCCGAGTCAAACTACAAGTCCAAAGGTGTTGCATCACCTCCACTTGGGCCCATGAGGCTTGTACGACCTAGGGTTACTTTTAGGCTGCCTTGGGACATCCTCCCACCTCCTTGGCCGCCACCCCTTGCTCCTATATAAGTAGATCCATCTAGTAGCTTTTTCTTTGGGTTTTGTTTAGATTAAAGTTCGCCATAGCTGCAACTTTGCGTACTTCGTTTGTGTTCAACGACCAGACAAAGACGTCACAGAACCCCACCTTGATCAATAAAGCTATCCTCTTATATTCGCAATATCCAAATTGCAATCTTAGTTTCTTGCTTGTTCTTCGTTTGCTTGCAGGAAATAGACCCTCGTGGTTAGGTTGATCGTGCTCCGGCGTGGTCAATATCCTCTCGGAGTTGGTTTAGCGATTACTAGGGCACGACGTCCTCGCACGTTCGTAGTCGGATCGTCAAAGTCTACTCCACCGAAAACGATATCCACCGTCTCATCGAAAGACGGGACAGCTTTGTCTCTATCAAGTGGTAGCAGTTTTCACGTTGCTCGGTGAGAATTTCCAGTTATTCCTAGATTAGATTTATTTTCTTACCTATTGTCCAAGGAAAAGCCACAAAAAAAGTGAGATCTATTCATCCTTTATCCTAGCCAGTCCGAGCCTTTGCAATTTTCTTTTCATTGTTTGCATTATTGAATTATCGGTTCCATCGTCGTGTCGAGTTGCTGGTCTTAGTGTCTAGTTCGTTAGAGTTTCGAGTTCTGTTCACATTAGTCACGTCCCCGCTGCATCGTTATCCCTTTCGCTGTCGACCACCTCATCCATCAATTTCCACCTCGTGCTACCCATCGTTCATTATCACAATCATACTTGAAGTCGTTTGCATCTTGGCTTGATCCAATCTGCATATTATCTAGTTTGTCTTGGAAAGAGGGAGAAAGAAAAAAAAAGACTGAGAAAAAAAAGTAAAAAAAAGAGGAGAGAAAGAAAAAGAAAAAAGTGTGAGAAAAAAGAAAAAGAAAAAGAAGAAAAAGAATGTTGGAGATAGAGTTGTTGTATATTCTGCTTGGCAGTTGTTTTCATCATTATCTTTACTGCCGTTGTGATCTTCACTTATATCTTGCTGTCGAGAGCTACTTCGTATCCTTTATTGATGCTAGTTGTGCTACACGATGACCTCATTAGTGTTCTAGGCTCGCTTCTCTAGTTCGGTCTAGCCTAGGACCAGCACAGTACCGTCGTTGAGCGTTTATTCAACATTGCGTCTCTGAATTGATTATTGCTAATCTTTTGCTACCATATATAGCCAACCCAGCTCCACATATTTCTACACCGTGCATATTTACGTTCACCTGGCAATCGCTTTACTCAATCTTTGGAGTTATTTGACACCGCTGGTTGCCTATCACCACCTGCTGCATGGTAAGAACTTGTAAGCTATTGATATTTGCTTTACTGTGAGCGCTTTACCACCACATCCTAGTAGTTCATAGGAACATTATTCTCGAATTTTGTTTCTTGTTTCTACTAATCATGACAGGTACCGGAGATATAAGTTCTTGGACGACGAATACATCTTCACCATCATGAGACGTGGGACAACACACACAAGCACATGGTCAGGTTATTTCTTTACCGTCATTTGAGGGTAGATTTAATCATGCTATTTATCTAGCTTGGGAGCTTGAAGTAGAAATGGTTTTTAGTCACCATCATTTTTCTGAACTTGAGAGAGTACGAGCTGCCACTAGAGTATTTACTGGTTTTGCTTCTGTTTGGCGGAGTGTGCATTGTAAGAAAAATATTGATAACCAACCCATAACTTGGAAAGATTTGAAGGTTGTAATGAGAAAACATTTTTTCCTCCTTACTATCGCCGTGAATTGCTTCACAAATTGGAACAATTAAAACAAGGCAGTAGCACTGTTCATGCTTACTACCAAGAGTTCAAATCTTATATGCATCATTGTGACATAGAAGAATCTGAGGATGATACACTGAATAGATTTTTTGGTGGTTTGAACTATGATATTCACGCAAGATTTCAGTATATTCCTCGTTGCATTACTGGTATGTATGTTCGTGCTTGTACCTTTGAGAGACAAATACAGGAGGATGCATTGTGTGACTACAACAACTACTATTCCTGTTCATGCTCACCACCACTGGTTGGTTCCTCCATCATTACACCTACTAGATCAGCCAGACCTCTGATTGTGAGCGTGACATCATCTAAAGTGTATGGTACATTGTCATCGTCCGTACCTACATCAGCTACGTCTTTGCGACAAGGTAACAATAAAATCAATGATGATATAACTTCACATGAGGATGATGCATATCTAGTTAACTTGAATACATCATGTATTGAATTACCTGTTGATTTGAGCACACCACCTAGTTTAGATAATCATGTTATTGTCATGAATGCGTCATCTGATCAAACAACTGAAATACCAACAATTTTGAGTGCACCCATTGAATTAACTGTTGATGCAAAAGAATAATGTGAATCGGAGAATAAATCAGATTTGGATGAAATACATTTGAAAATAATTGTGCCAATGTTTAATCATTTAGATATGACCTCTAATCTTGGTGACGATTCTATGTCAAATGACTTATTGCATGTTTGCTTATTTAAGCATGTTGTAGCCCGTGAATTTCATGCAAGTAAGGTTTATTCACCAATGTTGGGATGCTTTAATGATGAACATTGTCAATCTTTTGATATGAATAAGAGCTTCACTTATTTGTGCAAACTGAGTTGCAATATTTTCATGCCTTCTACTTCTTGTGATAATATTTCGGCTTCATATTTTATGAACTACGAAAGTTACTCATCTATACATGTGTCATATGTGCAAAAACTAAGGGAAGTAAAAATGGATGACATATACATATACATATACAACATGTACACCTTGTCTATTTTCTTACCCAAATTTCAGATTAAGCAAAGCCGAGTACGGCTTTATTTTCAAGAAAGGGAGGATGATGAGGACATGACTACCTTGGATACGACCAAAAATATTGCATACATGTATATTTGTAAGGTGATTTCTAATGCAAACCATGCAACAATTTATTTATGTCATCCAGGACAAAAATACTTCACAAACTATTGTGCCATATCTAATTCCAGGTGTATGGGACATTTGTACAATCCACATTTGAAGATAAGGGAAAAAAAGAGTTTAGGTGTTGTTCAAAAAGTTCTCTCACGTCACTTTTGGGCCAAAAGAAGATAGAGTCCAAGTCTCTCACGTTCTGTATCCAGATTCGGACTGCACAGACATACCTGACTCAAAACAGCAAGAACTCATTCATACGGACTCCGAATTGGGTGATTCTTTTTTTGTTGGAAACAAGATTTCGTACACTTTCCAACCCAATTGGATTCACCTTCAAATTCGTCTGGAGCGTTGAGATATCGACGAAACAATCTGACGCTGCAGCAGAATCCGAGTGAAACTACAAGTCCAAAGGTGTTGCATCACCTCCACTTGGGCCCATGAGCCTTGTACGACCTAGGGTTACTTTTAGGCTGCCTTAGGATGTCCTCCCACCTCCTTGGCCGCCACCCCTTGCTCCTATATAAGTAGATCCGTCTAGTAGCTTTTTCTTTGGGTTTTGTTTAGATTAAAGTTCGCCATAGCTGCAACTTCGCGTATTTCGTTTGTGCTCAACGACCAGACAAAGACGTCACAGAACCCCACCTTGATCAATAAAGCTATCCTCTTATATTCGCAATATCCAGATTGCAATCTTAGTTTCTTGGTTGTTCTTCGTTTGCTTGTAAGAAATAGACCCTCGTGGTCAGGTTGATTGTGCTTCGGCGTGGTCAATAACCTCTTGGAGTTGGTTTAGCGATTGCTAAGGCACGACGTCCTCGCACGTTCATAGTCGGATCGTCAAAGTCTACTCGACCGAAAACGATATCCACCATCTCATCGAAAGACAGGACACCTTTGCCTCTATCAGACGTGTTGCTGCTGCTCTTTGTGCTTTCACTAGTTTTGCTTGTGTGTGATGGTCTGAATATTGTAGATTACATCCGGATAATATTCCAACTACTTGGGCTGCTTTGAAAACTGCTATGCGTACTCGTTGGGTTCCACCATATTATCAACGTGAATTACTTCATAAATTGCAGTGTTTAAGACAAGGAAAAAATTCTGTAGAGGAATATTATCAGGAATTACAAACTGGCCTGATTAGATGTGGTATTGTTGAGGACAATGAGGCTATGCTTGCACGTTTTATGGGTGGCTTAAATAGAGAGATTCAGACAATTCTAGAGTATAAGGAGTATAATAATATCACTTGTTTATTCCATCTTGCTTCCAAAGCTGAACGTGAAGTGTAGGATCGACAGGCCTTCACACAAACTAATTTTTCTGCAGGTGGACCTTCATCATGGACACCGTGTGCATCATCTACTTCGACACGTCCGGCTGCACCACCGCCTACTTCATCCGTCACTTCTAGCCGTGATAAAAGCAAACAGGCACCACCACCATCAACCAGGAGTACATCTTCCGATCCTGCGGAGAGCTCTTCTTCATCCATGGCATCCAATGGGCCAACACATGATGTTATATGTCGTCGTTGCACTGGTCGTGATCAATATGCGAGCAAATGCCCATCGCAGCGTGTCACGATTGCTACTGAGGATGGTGGTTATGAGTTCGCTAGTGACTATGATGAGGAGATTTTGGCTCTTATTACACGTGAAGAACACAGTGGATATGATTCTAAAAATGAGACGCGATACATGGCTCCTAAAGACGCTGACATGTATGAATGTTTAGCTGCTCAACGTGTTTTGAGTGTGCAGGTCACACAAGCGGAGCAAAATCAGAGGCATAATTTGTTCCATACAAAGGGAGTTGTGAAGGAACGTTCTGTTCGCGTCATCATAGATGGAGGGAGCTGCAACAACTTGGCTATCATGGAGATGGTGGAGAAGCTATCTCTCACCACAAGACCACATCCACATCCTTACTACATCCAATGGTTCAACAACAGCGGCAAGGTTAAGGTAACACGTATTGTTCGTGTGAATTTTAGTATCTCCACATATGCTGATTATGTTGATTATGATGTGGTACCCATGCAAGCATGTTCCTTATTACTTGGTAGACCATGGCAATTTGATAAAAATTCTGTACACCATGGTAGAAACAATCAGTATACTCCTGTTCATAAGGATAAACGTATTACTTTGCTTCCTTTGTCTCATGATTCCATTTTGAAAGATGATATTAATAGAGCTCATAAAGCAAAACAGGAGCAAAATAAGAGTGAAAATCAGATTGTGGCAAAAGAATTTGAGCGACAAATGAAGCCTAATAACACACCATCATCTCATGTTGCATCTGAAATTAAATTAAAAAGTGGATGTTTACTTGCCACCAAATCTAATATTGCTGATCTAGATTTAAGCAAATCTGTTTTCTATGCTTTTGTGTGCAAAGAGGCATTATTTTCATTCGAGGACGTGCCTTCCTCTTTGCCTGCTGCTGCCACTAACATTTTGCAGGAGTTCGCAGACGTCTTTCCACAAGACGTGCCACCGGGATTACCACCTATTCGAGGGATCGAGCATCAGATTGACTTAATTCCCGGTGCATCGCTACCCAACCGCGCACCATACCGTACCAATCCAGAGGAGATGAAGGAGATTATGCGTCAAGTACAGGAGCTACTCGACAAAGGTTATATACGTGAATCCCTTAGTCCTTGTGATGTTCCTATTATTCTAGTGCCGAAAAAGGATGGTACATCGCGTATGTGTGTTGATTGTAGAGGCATTAATAATATTACTATTCATTATCGTCATCCTATTCCTAGGCTAGATGATATGCTTGATGAATTGAGTGACTCTAAAATATTCTCCAAAGTTGATTTGCGTTGTGGATACCATCAAATTCGTATGAAATTGGGAGATGAATGGAAAACAACATTTAAAACTAAGTTTGGATTATATGAGTGGTTAGTCATGCCTTTTGGGTTAACTAATGCACCTAGTACTTTCATGAGATTAATGAATGAAGTTTTACGTGCTTTCATTGGACGATTTGTGGTAGTATACTTTGATGATATATTGATTTATAGCAGATCTTTGGAGGAACATTTGGAACATTTACGTGTTGTTTTTATTGCTCTACGTGATGCACGTTTGTTTGGTAACCTTGGAAAGTGCACCTTTTGCACCGACCGAGTATCTTTTCTTGGCTATGTTGTTACTCCATAGGGAATTGAGGTTGATAAAGCCAAGATTGAAGCTATTGAGAGTTTGCCGCAGCCCAAAACGGTCACACAAATGAGGAGTTTCTTTGGCCTTGCTGGATTCTATTGGCGTTTTGTGAGAGATTTCAGCACCATTGTTGCACCTCTCAATGAGCTTACAAAGAAGGATGTGCCTTTTGTTTGGGGTACTGCACAGGAAGAAGCATTCACGGTATTGAAAGATAAGTTGACACATGCTCCTTTACTCCAACTTCCTGATTTTAGTAAGACTTTTGGGCTTGAATGTGATGTTACTGGAATTGGGTTAGGAGGTGTGTTATTACAAGATGGTAAACCTGTTGCATACTTTTCTGAAAAATCGAGTGGGCCTAGTCTGAATTATTCTACTTATGATAAGGAATTATATGCTCTTGTTTGGACTTTGGAAACATTATTTATAGCCCAAAGAATTTGTTATACATTCTGATGATGAATCTTTGAAGCACATTAAAAGTCAAGCAAAATTGAACCGTATGACATGCTAAACGGGTTGAATTCATAGAGACTTTCCCTTATGTTATTAAACACGAGAAGGGAAAAGAAAATGTTATTGCTGATGCATTGTCTCGTCATTATACTATGCTTTCACAACTAGACTTTAAAATATTTGGTTTGGAGACCATCAAAGATCAATATGTGCATGATGCTGAATTTATAGATGTATTGCAGAATTGTAAAGAAGGGAGAACATGGAACAAGTTCGTCGTTAATGATGGATTTGCCTTTCGTGCTAACAAGCTATGCTTTCTAGCTAGCTCTGTTCGTCTTTTGTTGTTGCAGGAGGCACATGGAGGAGGATTAATGGGACACTTTGGTGTGAAGAAGACGGAGGACGTACTTGCTACACATTTCTTTTGGACAAAGATGAGACGGGATGTTGAGCGTTTTGTTGCTGGCTGCACTACATGTCAAAAAGCTAAGTCACGACTCAATCATCATGGTTTATATATGCCTTTGCCTGTCCCTAGTGTTCCTTGGGAAGATATATCTATGGACTTTGTTTTGGGTTTACCTCGAACAAAGAAGGGGAGGGATAGCATATTTGTTGTCGTGGATAGGTTCTCGAAGATGGCACATTTTATACCATGTCATAAAAGCGATGCTGCTGCTAATGTTGCTGATTTGTTCTTTCGTGAAATTATTCGCTTGCATGGTGTACCAAATACTATTGTTTCAGACCGTGATACTAAATTGCTTAGCCACTTTTGGAGATGTTTATGGGCTAAGTTGGGGACTAAACTGCTTTTTAGTACTACTTGTCACCCCCAAACTGATGGACAAACTGAAGTAGTCAACAGAACTTTGTCTACTATGCTTAGGGCTGTTTTGAAGAATAACAAGAAAATGTGGGAAGAATGCTTGCCTCATATTGAATTTGCTTATAATCGTTCGTTGCATTCTACTACTAAGATGTTCCCTTTTGAAATTGTCTATGGTTTCCTACCTCGTGCACATATTGATTTGTTGCCTCTTCCATCTTCGGAGAAGGTTAATTTTGATGCTAAACAACGTGCTAAATTGATCTTAAAAATGCATGAGTTAACTAAGGAAAATATTGAGCGCATGAATGTTAAATATAAACTTGTTGGAGATAAGGGTAGAAAACGTGTTGTCTTTGCACCTCGAGATCTTGTTTGGTTACATTTGCGTAAGGATAGGTTTCTTAATTTGCGCAAGTCAAAGCTAATGCCACGTGCTGATGTTCCTTTCAAGGTGTTAGAGAAAATAAATGATAATGCATATAAATTTGAGTTGCCTGCAGAGCTTGGTCTTCGAGAAGTGTGCTTGCGGTGGAGAAGCCTTGGCCTTCATGAGGTCTTGTTTCGCCTTGAGAGCACCAATGTAGTTGTCGTCGAGGGACTTGTAGTTCTCAAGGAAGATAGTCTTGTAGATGTCGTTGTGCAACCCCATCATGAAGTGGAGCTTCATCGAAATGGGGTCGTCCACGCCGGCTCGTCGCAAGGCCATCTTCATCTCCTTGAAGTACTTGTCGATGGACTTAGATCCTTGGGTGGTGTTCTCCAATTGGCATAGAAGTTGTTCCGTGTAGGTGGGAGGCACAAACTCTCACCACATAGCTTTCTTCGTCTTGGGCCAATTCACGTTGAAGCTCGTCGAAGGTGTGTGAAGCCACCATCTTGACGCGTTGTCGTGGAAGTTTCTTGTGGCGCACTTCACTTGATCTTCGTAGGGAACTTGATGTTGCTTGAGGTAGTCGTCCATCTTGAGCTCCCACTCGAGATACTCCTCAGGGTCTTGAGTCCCATAGAAATGAATCTCGTGGTCGGTGTCGAGGTTGTAGTAGCTCGTGGAAGTCGCGGACTTGAGCTTGGGTAGCTTCTCTTGAGCATAAGCTTGGGGTGCTTGTTGGCGAAGATGCCGTATGTCCAAAGGCGAAGATGCCTTGAAGTCGCTTGGCGAAGATGCCAAGGTACATGGTGAAGTCGTTGAGTGGTTGTTGGAGTTGAGCTCTTGACCTTCACATTCTTGTCGTTGATGACATTGATGCCAATGAGATCTTGCCGGAGATGGTAGCTCGGAAGGATGTGCCCTTGAGCATCTTCTCGAAGATGAGGGAGACCTCTTGTGGTTCTTGATGAGGGCTTTGAGCTCCTCCATTTGAGCATCCATGTTGACGCATAAGTGGTTCGTCATGGCATCGAACTCGTCGTTGTTGTTGTAGACCGAAGTAGATGAAATGCTTTGCCTATCCATCACAAGACTCGAGCAAAGGTGAGTAGGAGATGAGATAAATATTACCAAGTTACCTTTTCCCAACGTTGAGGATGTATCCCGTTTCACTCAATGTGAAATGAAAGAATAGTGGAATTGGTACCAGACTTGTTCACTCACACCTATCAAGTAAAGCTTATCGAGTGGCTTGGTTAGGATAAGTGGCACAAAATTTTGATGCAAAATGTTAGCAAGAGTCAATAAAGTTGAAATAGACTCACAAATTCGCAAGTGAAACAAGTAGACCAATAGCAATATGGGTGGCACACGAAAACACACACACGGATAGATAGATGGGGTCGTGCAACCAAGGAATGAGCACAAAATGTGGAATCCACGGAAAATGCTCGTGTTGCACAACTCAAGAGAGACGCTAGCACGATTGCTCTATAGGCGGATACGACACTTGTGCACAACCTATAAGATGCAAAATGTATGCACTTTCTATCCCAAGGATGCTATGTGTATGATGTCCCGGTGCTTTTAGCACAAGATGATCCAAGATGATCGGATATGATAGAATATGATGTATTGTGATGCGATGTTATGGCTCTTGCTTACAAGCTTCTTTGCCTTTCTCTTTTTGCTTAAAGCTTATTCTGTTTATTTCTATGGCCACAATGTGAAATGCACAAACCAAGATAGCAATTGTGTATATGCGGGAACAATCTTGTGACACAAGGGATGATATGATGATACCAAGATATGGTATGTATGCAATGGAAGGGCGGATCGCTAATGCTCACAAGTAACGTTGCTGGCAATACTCAAATGGCTAGTCTCGATAGGCAAGTGACGCAAAATGGGCTAGGGGTTAACAATGCAATTGCAAGGGGAATATACAATGATTTCGTCGAGATTACCGTCCGTGGCGACGATGAGAGGCGGTGATGTCGATGTCGACTCGTTCCTAATTAGCCGAAACGCCTTAGGAAACGGAAAAACCACAACTCAAAATCTCAAGGACAAATGTCAAATGGTGGTAGTGGGAAAGCGGTGGTGGTTATGCACTTGGCAAAGCGGAAGTGGAATGATGGGTTATGCGTGTCCGAGTTATCGTGACCATCCCTAAGTAGCCGAAACACCTTAGGAAACACAAGCCACAACTCAAACAAGCTCAAACAAAATTGGGTTAGGTTTGGGTGGCGGACATGTATGGTGGGCAATGTTATGCAGAAGTGGTGGTGGTGGTTGACGAAGAAGCAATCGTCCCTAAGTAGCCTAAACACCTTAGGAGACTCAAATCACTACTCAAGCAACCACAAATGCTATGGTTGATAAAATGGGTTAGGTTGCGGAAGGCTATGGTGGCTATGAGGATGATATGGTGGAAGGCCTAGTGAAATATGCCAAAGTTCCAAACATTTGATGGAGTCAAATGATGATGGTAGTATTTTTGTGGTAAGGGGGATGTCAAGAGCTTCAAAACGAGCTAAAGAACGTCAAAAACGGACTACGAATGAATTAGTTATGGCGAAAACAAAATTTCAGCCGCGTCAGTTTCAGGGTTAGCCGGACATTCGGCAGAGCTATGTACGGATGATCCGGGAGAACATCCGGATGATCCGGGTTCGTTAGTGCCGGTTCTGTTTTTCGGGTGCGGGGATTACACGGACGTCCGGGAGAGGGTCCAGCTCATCCGGGAGGTGTCCGGATGATCCGGGACTTCGTCCCGATGATCCGGGCGGGTCAACTCCGCTCGGGATTTTCTCTCGGGGAGGAATTTGGGGGCATAAATGGGTGATTTGGGGCTCAAAATTGAGAGGTTTTCGTGGATGGAAAGTGTGGAAACTTGTGGAGATGCTAGATCCACTTGAAACCAAGCGAATCCATGGATCAAAATCAACAAAATCTCATCAAACCAACAGATCACAAAAAAATTTGGGGCTATTTTTGGTGGGGAATTTTCAAATTTGGGGAAGAACACAATAAAACAAGGCTAGAAAACGGTGAGGTGGCTCCAAATTCGTGAGAAACCAAGGCTCATGATACCATATGATCACTAAACTAGGTGGGGGGCTCCAATTTCGTGAGAAACCATGGCTCTTGATACCATATGATGCGGGGTTAACCCGTTCTAGGCTGATCTTTCACGAAATGGAGAGGATCCCACGAAGAACACTACTAGGAAAAGGCCTACTAATGGCACCTAATTTGGCCATTAATGGCGCATTAGTGGTGCGCCATTAGTGCCACGCCATTAGTATATTTTACTAATGGCGCACCTCTGGTGCGCCATTAGTATCTGGTATACTAATGGCGCACCGCTGATGCGCCATTAGTATGCACAGTAGTGCGCCATTAGTATGCCTCCCAGGGGCCATGTGTACCCAGGTGCTTTGGCATACTAATGGCGCAATCCAGCAGGATGCGCCATTAGTAATGTCCGCATAGTAATAGCGCACTGTCTGGTGATGCGCCATTAGTATCCTTTGGCATACTAATGGCGCACTGTGTTGTGATGCGCCATTAGTATGAATATTAGGTTTTTTTAATTATTTTTCTGTTTTTTTGCACAGATTACAAAATGTATAATTGCACAGAATATAGACAGCACACATCAACAACAAATTCATCGAATACAATAGAAGATTAGTCTCTGAATACAATTCATCATATTAGTCTCCGAATACAATTCATCATATTAGTCTCCGAATACAATTCATCATATTAGTCTCCGAATTGAAAAGACCGAACAAAGATAGAACAATATATTACAAGTCTCGAGACCGCGAGTAGCGAGTTTGTCTTGACATTACAAGTCGATATCGATCATCTAAACTACCATCACATAGAAGAAAGCTGCGGTCATCACGATGAAACTCGTCTTCATCCGGTTCCTCCAACGCTCCCTCCCCTCTCCCGCTAGATAGCGGACGTATCTAGATTCGGCCTCGGCCCTAGTGGTGTACCCTTTGTAACTGTTACCGCTGAATCGGTGAACCTGTCTCCGACACTCCTCCCAGTCGTCGTAGACTCCGGGAGCCTTACCCTTCTACACGACATACGACGGCATCACTATGCACTAGCCAAACGAAACGTTAGTACCAATTCACAGACAATACATAAGCAATATATAAGTATGCAATAGAACGATCGAAAGATAAAAGCAAGACATTAATAGCATCGATTACATCTAAGTTGAACGACTCTCGAAACCAAAGAGACATACTACAAGTTCATTAAAGTTTAATTACAACATGAGCCAATCGATGTTTCAGAACTAGACACAGCATCACTGCTTTCGACTCGACTCAAGGGACCGGAGCGTGGATGAAGCCGCCGTCTATCGTGGGAGTCATGAAATCACGGGCGTTGTCAGCCTGCATTTGCAGCATTGTGTCGATGTCACTGTTCGACGGTTGATTTCTGAGGTAGAACTGCCCCGAGGTACGAAGGACATCTTGATGGATGATTTCCGCAAACTCCGACTAGATGCGAAAGAATTCTTGTCTGATGTCCGCGTCCTGGATTGCCGACACGCTCGCGGCCCAATCTTTGAGTTTACTCGGTAGCAGAAGTTGATGATGGTCCCGTACGATCGCCCGCATGTGATGGATGGCGTAGTAGGCACCCTTCTGACCGCCAGGCGGCTGCTTGCCGCAGCAGAACGTCGTATTGTGGGAGAACACGTGATTGCCGTACTTACGAATAGGCCTGGTGAAGGTGCCTCCAGATTTGGCGTAGCCGGGGAGAACATCATCAAGAACCTTCTTGACATTTGTGTAGTCTACTTTCGACTGACGGTCTGGGTCAAAATACGTGGCCATGGATTATTTGGGGCTTAGGAGGATGAGCGTGCATTGTGTGTCACTGCAGAAAACACGGAATGTTAAAAGAAGAACGATCGAAATCTAAGAATTCATATGTTACGGGGCGGTTGAGGCGGAGGACTTACTCGGGAAAGTAAGGCACGAGGAAGTTATCCTTATCTCGGTTTGCCAGAATGACGCCTTCGAGGTAAGAACTCGCGACTTGCCGGTCCCCAGCGCTGCCCAAGATCTTGGCACGCATGTAGAAGGGGTCGACTATCACGATGTCTGGGGTCTTGTCGTGAATGATCCGCATCTCCATACTCAGCGAAAATAGCCGAACGAAGGTGTAGTGCAGCGGAAGAAGGTTCAACATAGCGTGGATGTCATCAAACAACAGGACGATCGTACCCCCGATGGAGTTATCCACAAAGCCCTTGCCCTCTGGCACCTTGGCCACGAAAACCGGGTATGCCACATCCTTCTCTCTGAGACGCCGCTTCTCCAAAGAAAGTACACTGTCATGCAGACTCCGCATAGCACCGGTTGCAGCATTGAGCATATTTCTCGGTAGCATTGGCCTACCCGCCACATGCACCCTCCTCATTACATCATCAGGTGAAGGTGGCCCGTCCTGAGCACGGATCGTACTCGGTGCCGGCTGGCTCGCACCCTTGTTAGTTTTTCTTTTGCGTGCCTTCTTCTTCTCCTGAATTGGGACCGAGTTCTGCTCAGAGACCGCCTTCTTGAGTGTGTTGGGGCTGATAATATTTCGCACATCGCCTACCTGAGGCTCGGTGAAGTCGGCAGCTGGAGGCGTCTCCTGAGAGCTGAACGGCAGACGACGCCTGTTGCAACTTGGCTTCTCCGCGGTACCAGCTAGATCGCGCACGTCTTTTGTTGGGTTGGGTTCTTGAGAAGGAGGCCCCATGAAGTCGCCACCGTACCCATGATCGGCAAAGTACTGATCGACGTTGGCAAATGCATCGTCGTCGTCATCGTTCTGATCCTGTGCCATATGCATGTTTGGATCTAGTGGCATAGGGATTTCCGGCACCGTTGCGGCGGTCTTGCCATGGGGACGACTTGGCGCCGGCACGACTGGCGGTGTTGTCTTTGGGGTGGTGTCCCCCGCCCCCAAAAGAATCTGGCTCTTCGGCCAAAGCAGGGGCCAGCTCAGGCAGGCGCTGAGGGTCATCACGTCATCATCGTCGGCCCCGACGGGTCGAATCAGAGGTAACACCTCGTCGCAGCCTGGCAGCACCCGAACCAGTTGAACCCTAAACAAGTTGGGTGGCATCTGGGTACCGTGGAACAAGGGGTTGCCCGGTTGAACGGTTTTGCCCTTGGCGACATCGACCAACTCGTTGTTCATGAAGTGCAGGAGAGTGCACGGAACGTTGGTGGCGCCCTGCGAAAACATGTAGGGCGTCAGGGATGCCCAGTCATAGGAAAGGAGATGAAGTCCTCGGCCGAGAGAGGATTAATTAGTTACCGTGATGATGGCGTCGAGCTCGGCTAATGTCGAGGCACCGCCAACGGCGGGCGTGCAGTTGACGGAGGGGCCGCTTGCTGCAGAGGTGCCGGCCGGCGTACACCCGGGTGCATTAAGCTCCCGTGCCGGCGTCGGAGACACCAATGCCGCCTCCGCCGGAGACACCAATGGCCCCGCCATCGCGTTCTGCGAGTTGCTGGCCGTGAAGCTGGGAATCGGGGGCGGCCCCTGTTGGTCGCCCGCAATCCATGCCTACAACCCCTCGATCAAGCTAGGCACAATGGCGGTGATCGTCACTCCGAGCTGTTGTTGCACTTGCTCTTGGACAATCTACGGAATCCGCGCCACCTGTGCCTTGAGTTCTTGAACCTCGCGCGCCTGGCTTTCCGAGCTGGTCTTTTTCTCCTTTCGCCCACCAGCGTTATAGTATGACGACCATTTTGTCGACAAGCCTTTGCCGGCCACACGACCAGCTGACGTCGGCTTATCAAGCTTATCCTTGTTCTTCATTACATTCAACGCCCTATTTAGAGTCGTGTCCCAAGGGTTGCTCTTAGTCGACCCCGCGCTACTGCTTTCAGTCGCCTGCGGAAGGAATGTGAATCATTTAGAAATTTGGCTTCATTAATTATAATGCAACCATATGGAGCTAATTACACGGGGGTGTATTCCTTACCAGAACAAGCTCAAGCGCCCTGGTCTTCCGATCTGTGGTAAGCTCCTTTGTTTTCGGGTCCTTCTTGTACCGGGCCCTGAGAAAGTTCCTGGTCTGCTTGTCACCGTATTTATCGAAGAGGGGCGGTAGGCCTTGCTCGGCACGCTCTGCCTCCTCCTTGTCCCATATAGGCTCCGCCACTCTGTAACCGCCGGGACCGAGTGTGTGTTCCCCTAAGTTGAGCTCCCTCATTTCTTTCCCCCACTGACTTGATTCGGAGTGTGCGGTGCTCGAGCAATTGATCTTGAAGTCGTTGTAGTCATCTTCGGTGATCGAAGGATTTTTCTCCTTGATCTTGTCATAACTCTCACCTTTCTCGATCATTCTCTTCACATTGGTTTTCCAAGTAGACAGGGCCTTGCTCATCCTCGTGAGGGCAGCATTGTTCACTTTATTCCCTTTGAGGCTTGTGTTTTCAAATTGAGCGGGGAACTTGTATCGTTTGTGCAGCTTCGTGAAGAGGAGGTTGCGCAAATTCCCTTGGTCAGGATGCCTCAGGTTCTCGGTGTTGATCGAGACGGTGCTCCGGAGAATGCACCCGAGCTGAAGCGAGTACCCCTTGACTATTCGTTCGGGCGCCGTTGGATTCCCGTCGGAGTCCACTTCAGTAACTTCCTCCTTGAGGGTGCAGAGCACGGTCGGGCGCCGGTCCTTCCGTTGCCTCTTCAGTTGGCTGCCATCTGTGCGTGCGCCGCCATCATCAGTGGTGGCATCCTCGGCGGCACCATCAGTGGTGGCATCAGTGGGGTCATCCTCGGCGGTACCATCAGTGGTCTCAGGATCGGTGGGGAAGGCGGCATCCTCATACAAGTGAGGTTGTTCCTCCATCTCCTGGGACAGCTCCCAGAATGCCTTGCCGCCCGAACCCCCGGCCTCATCGTTGTTGGCCATGTTTCTCTCTAAATAGGAACAAAGTTTGGTTAAAAAGTTGGTTATTGTCAAGGAACAAGATCATGGTCTCATCATTTAGGGTTTGTCGACACCGAGGCATCCTAAAAGCTAAGCTTTTATAATTGAGGGTTTTTCGACGCCGAGGCACCCTAAAAGCCTAAGCTTTCATCATTTCGGTTTTTATCGACACCGAGGCACCCTAAAAGCCAAGGTTTTATAATTTATGGTTTGTCGACACCGAGGCATCCTAAAAGCTAAGCTGGGAAGGAGAATTCTAAGTTGGGCCTAATCACTTGGCTCTATTGCCGCCTATGGTTTAATGCAGGTAGAATAAAGGGGCACTTGATCCTACTTAATTAACTACTAAGATACCCCGGCCCATGCATTAGTCACAAGTACCCTATATGTCCTATTTTTAGCAAAGTCATGCTAAAATTCACGGAAAATTTCGGCATGACCTTTGCTGAAAATAGGACATATGGAGTACCCGAATTTGCCGGAACGGAAGTTAATCGACATTCCAGCAAACTCAAGGGCCTCTCGGGGTACCTGCAAAATCATTATCCCCGCCTAATGAAGTCGCCAATGGGTCATTTCAGAAGATCACAAGTAGCATCATCACAAGTACAACATCATGACAAGTACAGTAGCAACAGCAGTGAATACAGGCATAACAGCAGCATCAACAGTTAAGAAAAAGTTGCAGAAGCTTGTAAAACAATAGTTTGAAGTTCAAATATTTACAACAAGGAACCAAATACATGACCACCATTATTATCATTGTGCTAGTGTGACATACAAGTAGTACTAGTGTACATGAAAAAAAAACCTAAAACCTAAAACCTAGTGTGACATACAGTCACGGCTTGATAGCAAACTGACAACAACTCAAAAATTGATGTTGCTGCTAGTATTAATTAGAAAGCAGCAGCAATATGGCATATTTAAGTAACAGTGGCTATCCTTGACCTCATAAGGGCAGAGCCTCCAATAAGATGATTTCTTTCTACCCAGAAAAATAGAAGTTAACCTAAACGAATGAGATACGCGAGAGTGGTTGAGCAAGAGAGAATTTATCAAATATGAAGAGTTGGTCATCTTCTTTTGAGAAATACTCCTATGTCAGAACTCGTTTAAAAGGGTGACACGCGAGCCTCTTTTAGCATAGTCTAAGTCAACCCATGGGTCCCATGTTCCAGTAACTGTCCCATCTTTCTTTACCCGTCTTGATTTTGCGTAAAATCAATTGCTTTTCACCCTTTTTTTTTCAATTTCAGGGGACACAATTAGTTTCAAAATTCCTAATCAAAGTGGTGCATTATAAACAAGCAGGAAGCAGGACCACCCAAAAGTTTTCTGGTGGGACTATCCCAATTAGCACCTTCCAAAATAGCACTAATAATTAAGCAGGAGGCAAATGCCACTAATAAGCAGGAGTCCTCAGACCACACGATGAATCATCTTGCTTAGAGTGTAAAAGGCAGCATGGTGCGGTTATTCATATGCCGCACTGGTCATACTACGTTGTTTAGTTGCTGATGATGATCGATCTCCCCGGGAAACAAATTAACCAAACTTCTGACTGTCGCACCGAAAAGTTTTGTGGTGGATCTGGTGGGACTAGCTCAATTAGCTCATCCAAAAAGAGAAGTAAACAAGAGGGTAATGCCACCTTTCATACTGTATTTACATCAGATGGAGTGCTCTAGCTACTATCTGATGGCATCCCCAGTAGGTGAGGGAAAGCATGCATTTAATTCCAGAAACATCACCACATACTACGTATATAGTAGTACTAAAACAATAATACTTGAGAACATCTTTTCAAGAAAGAAAGGAACATTAACTAAAACATCGCATTGCTCTACCCTGAATAGAACAGGTCAAGCTAGCTTATGTTGTGGGGGTAGATACACATCATCAGAAGAGGAGGTCGTGTACATCTGTCCACACACAGGTTGTCGACGGCAAAACCTTTGCACTAATGGGAAGTGACAGGTTAGGGCGCCGTGATCTTACGTTTATGTCCGGGACCGGGAGTAGCTAAGTTAAGCTAAGCTTAGCTGGCTAGCTAGAATGATCTGATGAACGAGACAGACAGGGCACGAAAATCAATCTATGCATGGCTTCCTTGCTAGTGCCATTTCCTTTCTGCTTTGCAAGGCTACAAGAGAGAAACAACGCCATGATTTTCCCAATTTCTGCTTCTCGGTGGTTCATCTGCCTCATCTAGTATGCCTAGAAAGTAGAAAACTCGACAAGCTGCTGCTGCTGCCTGCTGGTTTATAATGCACTACTTTAGGTCCATTTATCCACTTTTGGATGGAATGAGAGCGGCTTCTTGTTTATAATGCACCACTTTGAAAAAGTAGTCACTTAGTTCGCCGAATTCCTAACTGACCAACCCAATTCTTGAGTTTGCAGTATTCCAGAAACCAGAGTTCACTAACCTAATAATAGGCGATTGGATGGAAGAATGCAAGGACTGGTAGGTAGGAGGAGGATGCCATGGGGAGTTTGGAGCTTTATACCTTGGCGTGGTTCCAGGTGTTGGCGACGGTGATGGGCCCGTGGTCGGCGAGGATCTGGAGGAGGCGGCCGGAGATGGCCACGCACCTGGGGGAGGCCGGGGCGTCGGGGGCGTGGGCGGCGGCGGCGTAGCTCCGGGCGTCCGGGGCGTCGGGGGCGCGGGCGTCGAGGGCGTCGGCGGGTGCGGCCGGAGAGAGAGGCGTCGGCGGGTGAGGGAGAGAGAGGCGTCGGGGAGAGGGGGGAGATCTGGCGAGAGGGAGAGAGAGGAGGGTGCGGCCGGCCCCATAAGTATGGGGGCATTACTAATGGCGCACCGCAGCTCTGTGCGCCATAAGTATGTAGACTCTAATGGCGCACCACCCCCAGGTGCGCCATTAGTATTGTGTTCTAGTCACTAGCCCGACAGAAAGCTATATATTCCACCTAACCCACTACCTAAGAGAACCCCCGCACTAGCCCGACTGGTCAGCACTCTGCACACCCACCAGGAGGTCCTGGGTTCGATTCCCGGGCTCCCCAAATTTTTTTTGCTTTTAAAATGCTGTTTGACACTTATTTGTGTTTAAATATGTTCAAACTTGTTTAAATCATAACAGTAATATTTTTTATAAAAAAGTAATAATTTTTAAAAAAATATCATCAAATTTGTTATTTGAAAATATTTATGAATATGAAAAAATATCATCAAATTTATTATTTTGAATATATCATGGGTCGGCGGCGGCGGTTGAGTAGGGGAATCGAGGGTGCAGGGGGTCGGCGGCGGCGGCCGGTGGACCGGGGGGTGCTCGG